>CM035436.1:56955942-57058442 GCA_020310875.1 Ceratopteris richardii | reverse complement strand
AATGCGAGCTTCTATATCCTCCTGAGTGCCCATACTCTCATCAAATATAGTAGGTGACACCTGCAATGGAAACATGAAATTGAGAGCTTAGAGAAGAATCAAGAATCAAGATTCGAACTTTAAACTTTCTAGTGACAAGAATTGGATGTTAAAACTTAAAAGTATAAATTAATTTACCTGCTTTGGACCATCCAACTTCTTCAAGTCTTGTACAAGGCGTAGGTTTGCCTTGCAAAAGACAACACGCTCTAATTGTGCGACACGATTTCATAGTTTGGTGTGCACAAGGGAATATGAGCTCCAATTACGCTCACATGCACTCGAAGAAGCGTCCTACGTAATATGATCAATAATTAATATAGCCTCAAAAATTTATCAAAATTATCAAAAAAAAAAAAAGAGAAATTGAATATTGTTACAATGATCAATCTTTTACCTGTGAAAGAACTCGCAATGCTATAGGTGCAATGGTAGGATGACCATAACCATGATGCTGCCACCACTCAAGAGGCCGCATGGTCACCTCCTTACGAAGTGAGATAGTCCTCCCATAAGCAATACCAACATTGCTCATGTAGCCAGTAAATTCACTATCGAATGTGAGTTTCTCACCTGGTGTTAAGATATGCTCCATGTACTGATCCTTCATCAATCGAAGACTCGTCTGAGCCCATAATGTAGGTCCCTTGAAAAAGGGATACAAGGCTGAAAATCCATGGATAGGACGACATAGTGTTCTCCATCGTGCATCAACGAGGTCGATGATATCTTGCTTCCTATAAAATTTAAACATTCAAATTTATCATAATGTACAAAGGAAAGTGCAAACTTCAATGAAACTGTAAAGTGTAAACACATAAAAAATACATGTCAAGTGACAATGTCATCGATGAAGAGATAACCTCTCACATCTTTGTGTACATGTGGTATACAAGACCGAGAGTAGATCCTTCTTTGTCCACAATATGTAGCACAATGTATATGTATCTCAACACGGGTAATATGGCTGCAATATCACCCCAAAAGATGTCATCCAACACTTTGCATTGCACATAACGTGCAAGCTCAGTGTTTGTTGTATGCATGGAAATCCATCAACGATCAATCGTGAATATGCGCAAAGCATCACTTACTACCTGGAGTCTTTGAAAAACCATGTATATATATGCAAAGCGGGTGTCGAAAGGACGAATCATATCCACTGAACTATGGCAACAGAAAATAGCAAGTGTCTTATGGTTTTTGCATATAAAAGTCACAATCTTCTTCGCATCACTCACTAATGGTGCAAGCCAAGACAATTTGCCTATTTCTTCAAAAAGAAGATCAAGGCAGTGTGCGGCACATGGGGTCCAGACAATACTAGGAAACTCTTTCTCTACCATTTCCCCCATCTTTTTGCAATTGCAGGCATTGTCTGTGATAACTTGTACCACATTCTCAGCCCCAATCTCAAGGATAGCGGTCTTTATATGCTCAAAAATAAAGTCCCCAGTGATGCAGACCCCTACACGACTAGCATCAATGGCTCGTATGAAATATCTGCCAAGACAACTAGATACCAATATATTGATGATGTGGAGTCTCCTAGTATCACTCCATCCATCGGATATGATAGAGCAACCATAGGTCTTCCACCCCAATCTAATTGGCTCTAGTTGTACTTCTATACAGTCCTTCTCTTCATCTAACATGGGTCCACGAAGTCTATTATATTCCACCCCATACCAATCATCACAAGGACCTACTTGGGCTATTGCTTTCACCATTCTTCTCCAAGCATCTGTCTTCACTACATTGAATGATAAGCGGCATTGAAGAATGCATCGTTCAATCTCTATTTCATCAACTTTTTATTATTGCTTTTGCAGAGCAAAGGACAACATAGAAGAATGTAAGCTCCCTTACTTAGGTCTCTACGTAGGAGGGGGATGACAAGAAGGGGATGTGGACACATCCTCTTCATCTCGTTGAGAGACTGTACGAGCCCTCTATGATAAGAACCCCATACCAATCATCACAAGGACCTACTTGGGCTATTGCTTTCACCATTCTTCTCCAAGCATCTGTCTTCACTACATTGAATGATAAGCTGCATTGAAGAATGCATCGTTCAATCTCTATTTCATCAACTTTTTATTATTGCTTTTGCAGAGCAGAGGACAACATAGAAGAATGTAAGCTCTCTTACTTAGGTCTCTACGTAGGAGGGGGATGACAAGAAGGGGATGTGGACACATCCTCTTCATCTCGTTGAGAGACTGTACGAGCCCTCTATGATGCTTGACTATGAGAAGGATCCACATCATCCATGAGCTCAACGTACATGGCTTCAATCTCACGACGACGTGCTTCCTTTCCTTGTTGAGCAAGATGATGCTCATTTTTTATAGCCTCTGCTATTTCGAGAGGCACCTTCTCACATGCAGAGATGCCTCCTCCTCCTACACCAGATACATGACTTATAAGGCGCGTCGTAGTAGTGAAAAAACTCTTACCACAATATTTGCATGTCCATCTCCCTGTACCGGACCCGGATGCACTTGAACCACTAGCCAAAGCATGGGTAACAGTGTGTGCATCCCAAACATTGGACATGGCACGAGGCATGATGGCTAAGAGCCTTGAAGATGGATATTCAAAGGATCAAAATGACCCAAGCTTCAAATGATACCGATTGTGGGTTGGATTTTTTATGCTCAAAAGCTCAAAAAGGACAACTCTAGAGTCTATGCAAAAAGCTCAAAAAGGACAAAAGCTCAAATGAGAACTCTCATGATAGTGGAGCTTCCAACTTCGAACTCGGGCTTACTCGTGAGGGCTCAAGGTAGAGCTTCGAACTCGGATAGTGGGCAGCGTGAGGACTTGGAAGTTGGCAAGGAAATGGTTGGGTAGTGGACAGCGGGCTGAAGATGCTCACGCACACCGTCGGGCAGGGGAGGCTTTCGGCAGTTCACGCTCGCAATGCTTAGTATTAAGGGCACAAAGTTGGAAAAAACGAACCTCTTCAGTAGTCATAAGCTGGGCAGAACGAACCGAATGGGTTCGAACCGAACCGAATGGCATGAAAGTACCTAATCATCCGGTACGCGAACCGGGGAAACCCTGCATCAGATAAACTAGAGCAGCACAATCTGTCATCCTTGAACGCATTATTAATGTCAAGTGTCATTCAGTAATGCAGAGATCAATATTCTGTCCGTGGGGGGCATAACCATTATCAAGGCCTCCTAATCCAATCCGCCGCATTATTAGTGCAATCAAAAAGCATGAAAGTACAATCAAATTTGGTAGGCTTTATATCCCAGATGGGAAACAAAAAGAGAATGTTCCACCATCTTTGAATCTGTGCACATGACCAAAATGCATGCCACATATTCTCGGCATATGAAGCACAATGTGGACATCTCACGCCTTGAAGTCCATGCTTGGACAGGAACGCCCCTAATGTGAAATGACCAGCAAAAATTTTCCACATAAAAATCTTCATTCTGTAAGTGAACGAGGAATCCCAGATCGAGTTGTACCTTGAATGCCACCAAGAGGCAGGTTTTTTGAGTTTCCATCTCTGATTACATTGAAGAGCAATACTCTCAGATTTGAGCAGTGTGCTATAGTACATACTTGATTTACCAGTCCACCATCTAGTATGTTTTGCAAGCAACCAGTCCCGCCACGGATCAGTCGCATCAATCGAAAGTGGTATTTGATATTGCATCAATACACAAGAGGGAAAGAGAGAAAAGTAGATAAGGATAAAACAAGAGGAAGAACATATGCAAACCCATTGACCAGTCACTGAGATCTATAAAGTTGCTTGCTGCAGAGGATCATATTGTCTACATTTGGGTTATGTGCAAGACGGTGTCGATGTGTGACAAGAATCATGAATCCATTTGAACTCATGTATGCTTTATTCTTTTGTTATTGATTGACACAAAACACTAATATAATAGTTAATATTTCGGATGACTAGGTAGAACTTTGTGAATCAGACCTGACCTTCAAAACCTGCTATAATAAAACAGTTCCTGCAATATGGACCAAATGATCCAATAAGAAAACAGAAACAATTCAGCTGTCTTTCCAATTGAGTAAACACTCTATTTACAGCATAAATGAGGAAATTTTATTACGCGGTGACAAGTTCTCACGACAAAATTCACTACCTGGGCATTTTCAAGATACTCAAGCTCCATAAAAAATGTACATACAATGATGGGTCATGTGGACCTGGTCACCACTTTGAAGGTCTGATTACAAATGATGCAGATAAAAAATCAGTCCCATAACTTTCTTGAAGCATTATTACCAGGCTAGTATCTCAAAATCACATACAATATACATCTAACATCAAATATCAGAATGTGATCGCAGACTGCCGCTACATGAAGGGGGAGAACTTATGGTATGACACATGCAACTCATACAAGGGCCCAAATTCATAGACGTATGAACACTTGGAAGCAATTCAAAATAGCTTTTAATCATATGGATTTCGGAACTTCTTGAGCAGATTCGGTATGTCATATCCAAGCATGTCATCAACTGCCTGTATCATCTTGGGTTTTAACTTCTCAAACTTGTCAAAATTATATCCCGTGAGAACGTCTCTGAAGTGCTCAACATTGGGAAAGTCTCCAGCAGGTAAATGATGCTCTCTTTGGATCTTCATACAGTCATGCATGAAATTAGAACCACATATATTGTATTGAAATGAGCTATGAAGAGTGCCAATTACTCAAACCTTTGCAAACTCGTCCTCCAAGTTGTCGATGAGACGTTGTTGAACCTTCACTTTGCCCATCATAGCTGGCATTTCCTTCCTCAAATGACCAATAATGTATGCATGAATTTTGGCAGCCCGAGCACGCTTCACAAATTCATTGATCTGTTGATGATAAATGGCCATGATTAATATAAAATTAACTGCATATTCACAATTCAAAATTTCTATCACATATTACCCTACGATCACAAGCTTTCCTTGGAATGTCCTTCAAATCGGATAGCAAATCTTCCTGTTCTCTCTCAAAGAGCTCTTTTCCTATGGGACCTACAGCCCTATCATTTATTGGTTTATCATTGAAAGATCTGAAAGAGTAACAGAATAAATAGAGGGATCAGCATACATACAACTCAAGTGCAAAATATTTGTGTCATGACTCATACACTATAAATACCTGGAAAACATCTAGTCAAGCTTTCATTACATGCATTCATGGACAGATGACTAACAAACTCAACTAGAACAGACACTAACCCAATGTACACTCGCATGACTTCAGGAGTATTTAGTACTTTCCCTAGTGACCACATCAGTGCTCCATAAACACGCATTAACTGCAAAATCACATAAATAGAAGTAACATAAAAGATATGAATTAAATTTAGAAAGAAATCAGTGAATGAAATCTTCTCTTCACCTGCTGGGTATCAACTTGATCAGCCTTGTTCAAGACAACTCGTATTTTGTCATCATGTCCACGGAGAGAACCAATGACCCGTTTAAACTCATCACTGATGTCCAACTTATGTGGATCAAATAGGAGTAAGATGAGATCACACTTTGCAGCAAACCATTCAGTCACTCCAGTAAAATCATAGCTTCTCTGTGTTCTTTGTTTCTCGCCAGAGAGAACTCCAGGTGTGTCCACAAACGTAATGTGTTGCAGAAGCTAATCACAAGGAGACAATAAATGTTAACCATACTCCAAGAAGCAAACTTATAACCAAGATTAGTGCATACAGGATTTGGCATCTGTGAGCACTCAAATTTTGACAGAAAAGCACTTCCAAACTTAGTTAGCCCACTAAAAGGCATGTCTGCCTGGACAGCAATGGTATTTCCAGGTACACTTCTGCTATCTGTGCCTCCCTGCAGTCAATACACTTCTAAGGAGTCATAGATGTTTGGCACAAACTAGTAAGTTTGAAACAGTAATCACAGTGTACAGGAACATCAGGCTGCTTACCATTACAACTACAAATCGATCTGTTGTAGGCTCAGGTCCAATATGTGCTCCTACAAATATGTGACCCAGAAACTTAAAACATTCCATACATTGGGAATATGCCAAAAATGAGAAATCAGAAACAACAATGATTGTGTTACCTGGATAGCTGGCCTTTAAAAGATGCTTGATAAAGGTAGTCTTCCCAGTAGAATACTGACCAAGCAGCATAATCATCGGTTTGGCATCAAATTCACTTTCCGTCTGCAAAATAATGCAACAGATGTCTTTGAATTCTCCCCTCAGAAAAGTTTTCTCTTATAAAAAGTGCTTTTCAGCTTAAAAATTGCTTTTCGTCTTCCATTGCTGGAATTAGGGTTTGACTTTTCACCCCCTCCATCTGTTGCCAACTAATCAAGTTTCGTATGCCATCGGAAAGCTCTTGATGTGCAGTATCATAATCTGCTATAAAAAAATCTGCCACATTTTGGCCATTTTTTACTATCATGACTGCCTTTGACCATGGTTGTAACTTGTAACCTTCAACTTTTATCTTGTTTTAACCTGTTAAGGTATCAATCTTCACTGAGTGCGAGAATACGATAACAAGATAAATTTTTTATCATTATAATAAAATTTTTAAAAACAATAATAATAATAATTTTTTATAATAAAACTTGATAAAAATCACTCCCTAGGATTTAGATCATAAGAGAGATTTAAAGGGTTTTCCTTTTTTAAATTGTGAGATTTAAAAAAAGAAAAACCTTTTAAATCTCCCGATTTAAGAAAGAAAATGGTGCTCAAGAGGCTTACCAAGAAGTTTAACAGCACTATTTTCTAACTCCATTATTCAAAATGCAAATAGACAAATAGACTCCAAAGAAACCTCTCAAAAGAGAATGAGAGTCCTCCAAGTGTATGAGCATACACTACTCCAAGTTCAAGTCTTCAAAACTGTAAACACTTATATGTATATATATATATATATATATATATATATACATACATACATGAACACTTGTCTGCATGCATGCATACATACATGCACGCATGCATACATACATGCATGCATACATACATACATACATACATACATATATACATACACACACACACACAAGCATACATGCATACATGCATGCATGCATATGCGTACATACATATATACATTCTACATAAATACATACGTACATGCATACATACATACATGCATGCATGCGTGCGTGCATACATACATACATACATACGTACGTACGTACGTACGTACGTGCATGCATGCATGCATGCATGCATACATACATACATACATACATACATACATACATACATACATACATACATACATACATACATACATACATACATGCGAACGTACATACGTATGTATGTACGTACATACATACATGTGTACATACATATGTATGTATATACATACATACATAAATACATACATACATACATACATACATGCATGCATGCATGCATACATACATGCACGCATGCATGCATGCATACATACATACATACATAAACCATGAGATATACACATACATAGTAGATTCACATTACATGCCTATGTAGATGATACATCATATCACAAACTAATGATCAATGAAACATACATAAATACTACATAGTTATAAGAGTGAAAATTGCATGCATAAGTCTCACTTCCCAACCAATTATATAGCCTTTCTTTATTTGCCATCTAGAATCTTTCTAAGGTCTCAACCATTGATGGAAAGCCACACCACAAGTTGGTGTTCCATACCACCAAACCCATGTAAGAAAATAACAGCACAGCGGAATAGACCTGTAGACACAGTTGAGAGAAAAACGAAGACAAAGATAGATGCAGACTGAGAGATAGAGAACTCAAATTCTCAAATTGCCGAGCATAATGCAGTTACAATGATGGTGCTGTCCACCCGTGCGCTCCCACTGTGGAGCTTAGATGGCGATCTAGACACACTCTAGATGAAGGGCTTACTAGTGGGCAATGCTGTGTAAAGCTCAACCTGGGCCGTGCTTATATAGCTTTTACAAGGCGATTCCGTATAGATAAACGTAGTCGGGAGATACAAAATAGTCGGTAAAATACATGATCCGACAATATCTCCACGATCAGAAGTCCTACCGTCTCGGCCCGTAGGGATAGGCCCCCCGGGCCCCGGACCCCGCAGAAGGGGGCAAGCCCCCCTCTTCACTCCCCCCATTAAGGTTCTATGGGGAAACCGTGCGATGCCACACGACCTTTATTTTCACTTTAAATGGCAACTCAATGGTCTGGAAGTTTATGCCCTACCTAACCTGAGCATATCTAACACCCCCCCTCAATGTCCACCCTATGGTGAACTACCTCCTTGGTCCAATCCCAAGCTTTGGAAAGTGTCGAAAAAGTTGCTCTCTCCCAAGAGCCTTGGTGAAGATGTCTGCTCCATTTTCTTCAGTAGGACAATAGCTTATCTCCACGACCCCGTCCTCAATCAACTCACGCACATAGTGATACTGGATTTCTATGTGCTTGGTACATGCATGGAAAACAGGATTTTTGGCGATGACCATGCAACTTTGGTTGTCACACTTCAACTTTGTGGCCTCCTGTCCTTGTATTCCTATGTGCCATAGGATCCTCCTCAACCATACTGCTTCACATGCTGCAACACATGCAGCTTTGTACTCAGCTTCAGTAGAAGATAATGCTACAGTCGGTTGCGTCTTACTAATCAAAGAAAAAATCCCTGATCCTAAAGAAAAGCAATATCCAGAAACTGATTTTCTAGTATCAATATCTCCTGCCCAATCTGAGTCACAGTATCCGACTAGAGATGATCCTTCTTCATAAAGAATACCATAATCAGTAGTTCCTTTCACATACCTGAGTATTCGCATGCTTGTCTTCCAATGAGTTTGGCAAGGCTTATTAGAGAACCTGCTTACTACTCCAACAACATAAGAGATGTCTGGTCTGCTATTGCACAAGTAGATGAGACTTCCAACTAATTTCCTGTATCTTCCAATATCCACCGGAGGTGAAGTATCTTCAATAGATAATTTTGTGTTGACCTCCATAGGTGTAGAAATTTCCTTGCAATCCTCCATGTCAAATGCCTTCAATATCTGCCTTGCATACTTTTGTTGAGAGATGAAAATCTTCCCTGGTTCCTGCCAAACTTCAAGACCTAAGCAATAATGCATTAAGCCCAAGTCTGTCATTTCAAATTCTGAACTCAGGGCATCTTTTGTTTGTTGAAGAAGAGCATCATCATTTCCTGTAATCACAAGGTTATCTACATAGAGTACAACCACAATTGTCTTCCCTCCTTTCTTTAGAACATACAAGTTAGCATCAGAAGCACATCTTTTGAACCCTAGATCCAAGAGATACTTATCTATCTGCTCGTACCATGCTCTAGGGGCTTGTTTTAGCCCATATAATGCCTTCTTCAGCTTACATACCTTGTTCTCTGAATGGGGAGCCTCAAACCCTGGTGGCTAAGACACATATACCTCCTCCTTGAGGTCTCCATTCAGGAACGCTGATTTGACATCCATGTGATAGACTGGCCAACGCTTATGTGCAGCCACAGCTAGTACTACTCGGATAGTAGTCATTCTTGCAGTCGGGGCAAATGATTCACAAAAGTCAATGCCTTCAACTTGTGAGTAGCCCTGTGCAACAAGTCTTGCTTTATATTTTTCTAGAGTACCATCAGCCTTGTACTTTAGCTTCCAAACCCACTTGGTGCCAATGACTTTACGCTTAGGGGAGCGATCCACTAGCTCCCAAGTTCCATTCTTCATGATGTTGTTGTATTCTGTTTTATCATGGAGTGCCTCTTCCACGTTGGTTGGTTCCTTCGCTTCTTCTTGAATGAGATCAGCCATCAAGGCTGTGTTTACAATATGGGCACTTGCCCGTCTCTGTTCCTCTATTCTCTGTGATCACCTCGGTCCATCTACAACCTGTTCTAGTGACTGTGGGATGGGGTTTGCAGAATCATAGAGCTGCCTCACCCAACGTGGCAATGGCTTTTCCACTTGGGTGTCTGCAGGTTGGTGACTCTCAGACTCATCATCTGAAGATATGTTTCCTTCTCTTGTGTAGAAGGGATAGCTCTTGGGCCAGGTTCATAGTGGATTGCCCCTTCGCCTGATGATAAAGTGGAAGCTCTCTTTTCCTCCTCCACTGCATGTGGCTTCTCCTCCTTAAACACCACATCACGACTCGCCATGATCTTCTTAGCCTCAGGGTCATAAAGCTTATAAGCCTTATTATCTTCACTGTACCCTAGGAAGATACATTTATGCTTTTTGGTTGAAGCTTGTTTCTCTCCCTATCTGGAACATGTACATAACAATCACTTCAAAATACTTTGAAATGGGAAACAGAAGGCTTTTTACCAGTATAGGCTTCTTGTGGAGTCTTTCCATCAAGTGCCTTGGTGTAGCTTCGATTCAAGATGTAGACAACAATGTTGATAGCCTCTGCCCAAAATTGATTAGGCAAAGCCTTTCCTTTCAACATGCACCTTGCCATCTCCATGATGGTTCGATTCCAACGTTCTGCAACACCGTTCTATTGAGGACTATGTGCCACTCTGAGTTGATGCTTGATTCCCTTACTCTTGCAAAAATCTTCAAACTCTGTTGATGTGAACTCACCACCACCGTCTGTCCTGAATTTCTTCATCTTCTTCCCTGTTTCAGTTTCAACAAGCTGAAGCCATTCTTTAAACTTACCAAAAGCTTGAGCCTTATCGCGAAGGAAGTACACCCACATCTTCCTGCTGTAGTCGTCGACAAGTAACATGAAGTAGGAAGATCCGCCCAAGGCCTGTGTAGGCATTTTTCCGCACAAGTCAGCATGCACCAACTCTAGAGGATAGCTTGCTCTGTTCTTGCTTTCTTGTGGAAACGCCTTCCTCTGTTGCTTGCCCATCATGCAAGCTTCACATGGTTCCTTCATTTCTGCAACCGATGGTAGGTGTGCAACCATACCTCTGCGATGCATCTCCTTCAGTACAAGGTATACAATGTGGCCGAATCTCTCATGCCATAGCTTACTTGTGCCCACATTTGTAGTGGTTGTAAGAGCACACAACTCATACAGATTGTTCCTCCTTATGACAGTCCCAACAATGTTGTTGTTACCGTCCATAATCTTAGCTCTTGTCTTACTGAAAGATACTTGATGACCTTGATCAGTTATAGAAGCTACTGAAAGTAGGTTTCGTTTTATTTGTGGAACATACATCACATTTGAAAGCTTTCTAATATCACCATTAGAGTTAATGAAAGAAACCGTACCTTCGCCCTCTGCAGGACAGCTTGCATTGTTCCCTACCTTTACTGTGATGGGTTCCTTTAGAGGCTGTAAGGAACTGTAAAGGTCTGTGCTACTCGTCATGTGACGAGATGCACCACTGTCCAACACCCATGAGTCATCTGTTCCTGAATCTTCAGCCGAGGAGCACACCTCCTCTATCGTAACAAATAACTCAAGCTCTGTTTCTGCTGTGTTGGAAGACTCCTTGCCCTTGCCACCTTTTGAAGAGCCACTCTTCTCTTCTGCCTTCTTGATGCGATAGTCTTGGATTCTGTGTCCTTTCTTCTTGCATTGGAAACACTCTCCCTTGAATTTCTTTTTGTCGTTCTTCTTTTTGTCTCCATCTTTTGAAGAGTTTGCTTTGCCTCCTTTGGCATTTGCTTTGAATGCAGCATCTCCTTTGCTACCACCACTCCTTGCCTTGAGCCGCAGCTCCTCCTCCATGAGTAAGGCACTAAATTCTTCAAAAGTTAGTGGTTGAGGTCTGATTTGAGTGTTAAGAGCAGTTACCAAACCATCAAACTTAGGTGGACAGATTCGAAGACAATGACGAGCTAGTTCCTCACTTGACTTTTGAACACCTGCTCCCGCCATTTGATCTCGTAGATTCTTTATGCGAGTGATAAACACCTCTGCAGTCTCCCCATCAGCAAACCGTTCTGCTGCAAGCTGATTCTCCAAGTTTTGAATCCGTGTCTGATTACGAGTTTCATATTGATTTCTCAATATGTTCCATGCTTCACATGCCTTCGTAGTATGCTGAATGAGAGTCAGAACACTATCAGAAGTACTTGTAACTAGAGCACAAAGTGCATCTGCATTTCTACGTTTCCAAGCACGTAGAAGATCAGCATCATGAGGAATCATTCGACCAGGATTATTTGGATCAAGCCTTTCTTGGGGCTCATGATCAGTCCCAAGAACAGTCTCCAAAAGCTCATACGAATCAAGAATAGAAGTGATTTTGAACTTCCACAAGGTGTAGTTCGTACCATCGAGTTTACCTTCTGTGAAGGCTGGTGGCCATATCCGCAACGTTGGGATGACCGGCATCATTGCTGCTCCTTCTTGTGCACCACCTACGCATGTTGATGAACCACCTTGGCCCCCAGTCGTACATGATGACGCACCGCTTGACATCTTCTCTCTTTTGTTGTTCAGACCTCTGCAACCTCTACGTTTCTGCTTCTGCACCACTCAGAGCCTCACGAGCTCTGATACCATGTAAGAAAATAACAGCACAGCGGAATAGACCTGTAGACACAGTTGAGAGAAAAACGCAGACAAAGATAGATGCAAACTGAGAGATAGAGAACTCAAATTCTCAGATTGCCGAGCATAATGCAATTACAATGATGGTGTTGTCCACCCGTGCACTCCCACTGTGGAGCTTAGATGGCGATCTAGACAGACTCTAGATGAAGGGCTTACTAGTGCGCAATGTTGTGTAAAGCTAAACCTGGGCCGTGCTTATATAGCTTTTACAAGGCGGTTCCGTATAGATAAATGTAGTCGGGAGATACAAAATAGTCGGTAAAATACATGATCCGACAATATCTCCACGACCAAAAGTCCTACCGTCTCGGCCCTACGGGCCAGGGGGATAGGCCCCTCGGACCCCGCAGAAGGGGGCAAGTCCCCCTCTGCACTCCCCCCATTAAGGTTCTATGGGGAAACCGCGCGACGCCACAGGGCCTTTATTTTCACCTTAAATGGCAACTCAATGGCATGGAAGTTTATGCCCTACCTAACCTAACGGCTATGCTCACAAAGATCATCGACAACCATCAACGGTCACACATAGACCTCATCTAACTTGGAAGTTAGGGTTCCACAAATGTCCGGGCTCTCATAATGGATTCTCCTCATAATGGGGGCCTTACAACTTAGAGCACCATGGATCATTTGTGGTCACATGAGGGTGGAGTATTGAGCATATCTAACAACCCACACAAGAATGAGTGCACAAGCGAGTCCACCTATGGGGAACATCCAAGCATGCATACACAAGAAAACACATTGTTGGAAATATGTGTTATAAGGCAACCTTCCACTAGGGGACCCCACGTGCAAGTTAAAGAACGTCAAATACGAATGGTCATTATGAGGCAGCCTTCCAATAGGGGACCCCACTTGCAGGTTAAAGAAGGTCAAATACAAATGGTCAACATATGATCAAATCAATGGCAGGTCAAATCAGGTCAAAATGGTCAAAATGTGCAGATTTTTTCTATTACATATTGTGAAAGTACTCAATGCATATCAAGAGCTTACAATGATACATAACATTTCGTTATCCGGAATCATATGGAAAGTCAAAAGACAAACCCAAATTTCAAGGTCAAGTTGTGAAAAGCAATGAAAAGCTGCTTTTAAGACTGAAAAGCACTAGGGTTTCCGAAAAATATGGAACCCTAATTTTTAGCTTTTTTACACGATGAAGACTATGAAGGGCATGTCCTAACAAAAATTATATAAAGACATTGCCTATGGAGCAGACTTTGAGCTTGGGAAGGTGGTCCTCTAACTTGGAGGGGGTGCAGTTATGCTCTTCATCATCTTCATGGTGTGGGGCAGCTTGAAGCTTATCTATTTGGAGGGAATCATCTTCAACTACGGAGATTGTGGAGTTATGGACAGCTTGTATTTCAAACATTTTCATTATGCTACCTTGTAACTTCATGTGCTTCAACTTTGCAATGTATGGAATTATCTGGAGCATGGCTCCTATCTCCCTCTCATGTCTTGTATATTCTTCATCTTGTCTCTATTTTCTCTGTCTCTATATTAATTGTGGAATTAAAAACCAACAATTAGTATCAGAGTAAGATATAATAGTGCACACAAAGAATAGCGATGCATGTAGAGGAGTAAAATCTTCATGTCAAATGAAGATTAAGCTTAGTTTTATATTCAGCAAGAAGCATCACATGATCTACATGATCTGCCTTGATGCAGAGCTTGAATATAGAATTGAAGGACAACCACCTCCAAGAGGGGTCTCATCAAACTTAGAAGATTGCAGCAGCATTCACTAACAATTTTAGAATATTTCACAGAAGCAAAATATAGCTTATATGTTGGTTATGTTGTATGTATATGTATATGTATATGTATATGTATATGTATATGTATATGTATATGTATATGTATATGTATATGTATATGTATATGTATATGTATAAGTGTACATGTATGCGTATATGTGCACAGTGAAATTTGCACTATGTATGTATATATGTATATGTATGTACATTGGCTGCAATGCACTATGTGCTCTCAACCGGGGTTGCAAGGTGGGCACGGTATGTGCTTTGGAAAGATCGGGTTGCAATGTAGTAGGCTATGGTGCTTCAAACTCTCTCACGAAAGCTCACACAAACTCGCAAATGAAGAGGACGCAAATGGGCACCAACTTCAAAATACATAAAAAAGACTTTAACAATCTCAAACCAATCTTGACGTACCTTATGTATCAAATGGTACCACACCTTATAAACCTTAAAAATCATCATGTTTGTGAACTGCTACAACCATGACCTAGTGTCAGGTTAGGAGGGGATTGTTGGAAATGTGTTATGGGGCAACCTTCCACTAGGGGATCCCACTTGCAGGTTAAAGAAGTTCAAATACAGATGGTCAACATATGATCAAGGGCAAGTCACATCATGTCAAAATCGTCAAAATGTGCATAATTTTTGTATTACATATTGTGAAAGTACTCATCAAGAGTTTACAATGGTCTATAACACTTAGGTATCTAGAACCATATAAAAGGTCAAAAGTAAAACCCTAATTTCAGGGTGACTTGTGAAAAAATAATGAAAAGATGCTTTTAACTTTGAAAAACACTTTGCATAAGAGAAAACTATTGTATATCATATTACATGGTCAAATAAAAATTTAAAAAGAATTTTTTAAAAATTAAAATTAGGGTTTCCAAAAATTATAGAACCCTAATTTATAACTCTTTTACAATATGAAAAGTTAAGAAAAGCATGCCCTAACGAAAACTATATAAAGGCATTGCCTATAGCTCACAGTTCATCAACTTGAAGCATACTTTGAGCTTGGGAAAGTGGTCCTTTAACTTGGAAGAGGTGGAGTTCTTCTCTTCATCAGCTTCAAGGTGTAGGTGTGCAGTAGCTTGGAGCTTATCTATTTGGAGGAGATCATCTTCAACTATGACGATTGCAGAGTTATGGGCAGCTTGTATCTCAAGAATATTCATTATGTTACCTTGTAACTTCATGTACTTCAACTTTGTGATGTATAGAATTTATATGGAGCATGGCTCCTCTCTCTCTCTCATGTCTTGCCAATTCTCCATCTTGTCTCTATTTTCTCTATGTCTCTATGTTAATTGTGGGCCTAAAAGCCAACATGCATAGATGGGTTGTGAGTCCTCTGTATAGGACTCACACAAGGAGGTGGATGGGTTCACACTTGTCATTCCTTTCCCACCTCATTGACTAGCTACAAGCATCCCATTAGATGTCTTAGGGGAGGGGGACATAACAATTCCTCAAGTTGTTGTCATCAATAACTTCCTCAACAATGAGATCGAGGAACCGATCCTGCTCAAGACCCTACATGATTTCCAGGTTCTGGTGTTTGCAAAAACATGGAGAAAAAGGTGGAATAGCTAGTGTGAGACACAGGAGAACATCATCTGATCAATGCTTAATGTAACAGCAGTTCTAGCACAATGCATTGTCTCATTCCTCTCTCCACATCGGGAAAAGCAGTAATGCAGACTGCAGTGCATGAGTAGAATGGCACTGCCTGAAAATTCCTGTGCACACACCTCCGTCAAATATTCTCAAAACAAAAACATGATGATGAAATGGCAATTTCTTCTTCCACATATGAATACATTGGCAATGCTACCAAACCAATGGTTTGAAGAAACCCAAATGACTATTACATATATTTAGAAAGTCCATATCTGGAAACATACACAGCAGACATACATGATTAGTATTAATTAAAGTATGCATGTAACTATCTAGACTGAGATTTCTGGCTCGCTGATGTGTTTTCAAGCTTATGGAAGTCACAGTGATTATTATATCAGATATAACATCTAAACTCATTTAGCATGGACAAAGATAGCAGGAAGTTGTACTCCTCAGAACAGAAATGGGAAAGAAAACTCTCAGATCTACATTCAAAAAGGGAATCTGAAAATCCCCTGGATACAAGCATACAACATGCATGTGATCTGGAAAAGTGCAAAGTATCAGCTCTATATGGATGGACAAAGGGGAGAATGTGCACAGTGGCCACAAAACAATCAGAGAAATATGGTTCTTCTTTTTTCCTTTCTTTTTATTCCCCTCTTGGGGGAGGATCACCCAAGAGGAGCCATGTCCATGCAATCGATTCTAGCTTTGGTAAAAAGCTCCCCTCCTCTAAACGAAGGACCCATTGTTCCTCTAATTACAGTGATTGTCCTACAATATGCAATCAGATCTTTTCCACTATTCTGCAACACACTTTTTTGAGACAGATAAAGTCTCCTTATAGTAGAGCAGCACCTCGTTCTTATCTTGTAACAGTGACCTCCATTTGTGATCATCACCACCTATTTTCTCTAACAAATTGTCATGAATTATTCTTTTGGTTGTGTTATTTTGTTGAATTTAGTTGATTCTATGTGGATTTCTTGGGTTTACATGGTTGCATGCATGATGCGAAATTGTATGCATGTTTTTTCCTTGTATTCTATTTGATTGCAAGTTTCGTAGTTCTATAATCATTTTAATTGCTTTCACATGTTAATCATCATGGAAAATGAGAAAAATAAACGAAGCTTTCAAAACAGAGAGTAGAACTGCACTAACCAAGGGAGAAGACACAAAATCTTGAAACAGATAGGTAGTTTCCAAAGGCTTCAATTTTTCCACATAAAGCTTCTTAAGACCATCAATAACGGAAGTGACTTGTGACAGCGGAATCTGGCAAACAGTAGACTATTTAACTTTCAGGCAGTAAAATATGAGGTAAATTAATTGAATAACAAAGGCAGACTTTTACTAATAGATTCAACACTAGCGTCCTACAACATGGAAGAATAGCTGACCTTTTTGGTATTCTTTGCAGTAAACCATTCGGCAGTTGTAGACTGCAACTGTGCAGAGGTTCCTGGAAGACAGTCCTAATCATATATTAATGTATCAAAAAGAACACTGGAAATCACACTTGTGACAAATGCTACTGTAACCTATAGATACAAACGAGCTTTTGATCCACGCCAATATAGATAAAGTTTACCCCCTCCCCCCCCCCCCCAAAAAAAACAAAAAGAGAGAGAGAGAGAGAGAGAGAGAGAGAGAGAGAGAGAGAGAGAGCGGGAATACCTCCTAGGGCATATGAACATCAAAATTATATCCTATAAAGTGGACTTGAATTGGCTTGAGAAAAAGCTGACTCAAATTTCAGACTCTTCATTTCATGATAGTATTCCAAATAGCATGAAACGGGAGAGAATCACTCAATTTTTGTGTGAATGTGCATGCATGCATATCTATATATGTATATGCAACAATTTGCATCTGTGTATGCATGTACAATGTGTATGCATGCGCATAAATGTGTGTGTGTGTGTGTGTGCACGTGCATGCATGTGTGTGTGTGCACGTGCATGCATGTGTGTGTGTGTGTGTGTGCACGTGCATGCATGCATGTGTGTGTGTGTGTGTGTGTGTGTGTGTGTGTGTGTGTGTGTGTGTGTGTGTGTGTGTGTGTGTGTGTGTGTGTGTGTGTGTGTCACTACATGCAAACAGATGCTACAAACACAAAGAAACATACTACATGCACACATGTGCACATGCATACAAAAACATGTATGTATGTGTGTAAGTATACATGCATGGCACATGCATGCATGCATGCATATATACATACATACATACACACCTTAGAAGTGGCAGCAAATGATGTCCAAGCAGTACTCACATGTTACAAAGCAGCATAAATAACAACAAAGTGCAAACAAAGAAGCATTTAAAAATCCTCTCTCTGCATATGTTTCTGTGGTCCATATAGGATATATCTTGATAAACTGGAGGACCATCCATGGGTTCTCCTCCTAAAGGACCTCTGCAAGGCATGCAGCTGGCAATCCACACAAACACACATGCATGCATGCATGCATACATACATACATACATACACTGTTACACATACAAACATACAAACATACAAACACATATACATACATGTACAGCAGCATAGTTTTGTACCTACATACACACCCACATACACATGCATGCATACATATATACCAGCATAGTTTCTCTATATGTCAATCATATGGCAAACACTCGTCGTTACAGAGTGTGGAAATGTACAATTGAAAGTACCTTACACAACCATATTTGACCAATAAAGTTACAGGAGAAAACATGGTATACATAGGAACCTCCCACCAATGACAGATGCAATGCTTTGTCTTTGTTTATGTTGGATTTTGTGATAAATTTTTGACCTGACTATCGACCTTCCATAGGGTGCTCTCTCTTTGTACATCACATATTTATGATTACTTTTTCTATCTTACACCTGATTGGGAGAAAATTGAAATCCTAATTCGGATGCAGATTTTTTCTATTTTTGTAAGAAGGGGGCACAACCCTAAATATGGTGCAAGCTTTTTCTATTTATACAAAAAAAAAGATGTGCATGTGTTTTTTTTAGTTGACCTCAAAATTTACTAACTCATTTTCAAGTTTCAACCTCGTTTTAGAGGTGAAAAAACAACTTTTTAGCACTCTTTTACTAGAAGAGAACCCTATTCTAGCTTTAGCCATATATGAACCTACATGCTCACCTATATAAACACCTACTTGGCTCACTCAAAACCAATAGATTATGCTCACCGTCATGGAGCTTATCCTCTTCATGAGTTCCTTCCGCCTTCATACTCATGTTCCAAACATTTATGATCAATTATGAAGCTTTACATGTGTCTCCAAACTTATTTAGATGCCAATTTTCTGTCCATAGTCCCATATAGTGGCTGCTGTTTGTTCTTTGCTGCTGTTCATATCTTTTACAGCATGTCTATTGCTGTATTTCATGGATCCTTAAGCCGCAAGCTCTTTAGGCAGATGCGACCTGCTTGAGTACTTTTTTGGACTATCAATTGTCTCCATCGGAGGTTTGGGCTTTTATCCCTTTGTTTTTTCAGCTTTGTTGGTGATTGGAGGATTGTTTTACAACCTATTGACTACTGGAATTCAATAACCCACTGGACATCATCCTATGAAGCATTTGCCTACAGTTTTTTTTCTCTTAAGCATTATGGTTTTCCCATCTATGATCTTTGGAGATGATATCTTGCTAGTTTCAGCAAATGACTGCATATTTAGACCTGTTTATCTGCTGATTTCTTCTTCAAATATATATATATATATATATATATATTTGGAGCTATGAATCTAAAGCTGCTGGTCTGTTGTTTTCTTCTGCTACTATTGATTGCATAGATGGAGCTACTTTATCTATTGTTGGGCTACAACCATATGAATATTTGTAAGTTTCAGCTTCTTCATCACCACATCTTTTATATTAGCATTTCTCATGATGCAACAAACTTTGTATAAGCATGCTGTAATCTTCATGGATTTAATATAATCTGCTTTGTCTATTTTGCTTTAATTTATCTCCACATGTCTCAAGTTTCCTAGAGGTCCCTTAATCTATCTACATGCACACCTACACATACATATTTTTTGACATGGTATCAAATTCAAACTAGACAAGGAGATAAAGATTCTTTATATCCATTAGTGGCTACCTTCTTCAAGTTTGAATCTACTTCTTTAACATATTTTTCTCTTTGAATCAAGAAGGGGCTTCTACATGTGGTTTTCTTTCTATATGTTATTTTGGAGGTCCATGTATCTATCCTTTTTATCTACATCAATTACTTGGCAAGCTTTGGTGGTTTTAATTCCAGATTTTTTGGAGTTTCTATACATGCTTGGAGTTCTATTTGTTGGGTTTCAGGCCCACAATTAATATAGAGACAAAGTGAGAGAGAGAGAGAGAGAGAGAGAGAATATAGACAAGACAGATACACAAGATATGGCAGAAGGAGCCAATGTAGCTCCAAAATACAACTATGACACAAAAACTTACAATAGATGCTCCTAGGTGATCAAGCCAAGAGCTCACTCTAGTGTAAAAGTGATGAATATAAGCTATATATGCTGTCTTTTTATAGGCTAAACATCAAAAACGAAAAAACTGAGTAAAAGCTGCCCAAGAAACAGCCCTCTGCAAAACATGGCAAAAATCACGGAACCCCTATTTTTGTGCTTTTTCCTAATTTTATGGGTCAAATATCAATCCTTGGATCATGTACTATGAGATTTTTACAAGTGTCATCAGCTTCTGACCATAAAAACTGCTTTTCCAGCTTTGGCCTAAAATTAGGGTTAGTCTTTTGATCATCCATATGCTTCCAAATACCCTTCATCAAGTATCAAGCTTGGCCATGCCTATCAAATCAAGGTTATATGCTCTCATCTACACCTATCAAACACTCTCATCTTTATTCTTTTCTTTTGCTACTGTTGCATCTTTTCCTTCTTGAAACAAAATTCTGCTTTATGAGTCTTACCACCACAAATTTTGCAAGGATTAATTGAATAACAATATGACTCTCTGTGGTCTTTTCTACCACAATGTTTCAACATATATAGTTGGACTAACCTAGGAAAATCCCAAATACATACATGCATACATACATACAATGTACATACATACAACTTCTACTTTTCTTGGTAACACACATTATCTTTATTGATATTTACAGGAACTGTTCTCATGAAACAATGTAGGATGGCCTTTGCAAGGCTCAAAGAGTGTGGTTACACACATGCGCGCACACACACACAAGCATGCAGGCATCCATCCATCCATGACTGAATGCATGAATAAATACGTACATACATACATGCACGCATGTGTACTTAGACATATCAAGCAAATAAGTTCCACAGAAATATTCTTCCTTACCATTTTTAGGACTTGCAAGAAACAATCAATTCATGGTACAGAAAATTTCACTCGGCAACTCTCTCCTACAAGGAACTAGTGAAAAAGTCGAAAGAACAAAACTGCATACCATTTTCATTCACATCATCTGCTGGCCTCAACTTGCTTTTCTGCAGCACATGGCCATGAAATCAGAATCTTGAACAATTGAAAAAAGACAATGTAAAGAAGAAAAGTTCCTTCACATACAGCCAAAATTTGGTCCAACCCTTCCATCACAGGGGCGCTGACATCATCCATATCTGAAATGAAAGATCGAAATCCAGATGAAATCAAGATTTGCATTCAAGATTCTCAAAGATTGTCGTCAGATAACAAGATGTCTAAAGGTGGTCCTTGTTGTTAGTAAATTTTTCCCTTTATTGATATCAGTCTATTACAATATCATAAGAGAAGCAAAAACAGCACAGGGTGAAAGAGCATCTGCAAACCAATTTTCTGCAGCATGTCACCATCTATCTGACTGCCAGTTTGTGCAAGTGAGATTATCTGCAACCACAAAGACCATTCTTTACTGTCTTAATAAACGGTCTTCACATAGACAGAGGTACCCTTCTGCAAGAATCAAACAATAAGATCAACTAACCTGCATTGCAGCAACAAACTCCTGAAAACCAAGAAATCCTTGACGCTTTGAATCAGCCAGAGCCCATACCTGTGAGTTATAAAACATGAATTTCTTGCACTGACTAGATACAACAAATGTCATAGCTAACGCTTCTCATGAAGCTTGACAGGATCAGGGGAAAAAAATCCAAAAATTGGTATGCACATCAATGACTTAAGCGTACAAACATCAACTGACCCCTTATCAAGATCATTTACACAGCATTCTGAACCTCTCTTGCCTCTTTATAAATATAAGCATTTGAAATGTTATTAGATTAGAAAATCCTCAAACATACATATTAAATTACAATGTACCTGCTTCAGATCTGCTCGAGAAAGCTTTGACAGGGAAAAAAAATTGACTGCATCAGTTCCTGTAATCCTTCCATCACCATCTGTAGTAACAGGACAAGCAATCAGCTCAACGACATCTAAAAGTTTCATGTGAAGAAAAAAGATCGACAGATGGGAAACAACTGATAAACATATCCTTGACATGCACTGGAAGAACTTTATTGCATGAAAATGAAGGCAAAACAGTTTATTATATACCTCTTAGGAGACTCCAAGGGAATCAATATAAAGAAGAACCTTTGACCTCATCCATGGCATAGATTGTAGACTAGGCAAGACTAATGGTGCTTTGACCTTTGGCTTTGACTTTTGAGGCTACAAAATCTACACTACATAAATTATGTGCAATCTAAATATCAGTAACAAACTCTCTAAAAATGTAGAGGCTCCTCTAGTCACACCCCAAGTAGTTGCCAATAGAGTTGAAACTTGATAGTAGACGTTCTCAACATGAGACCGAGAAGGATCAAAAGGACAACTAAATATAGAAACAAAAATTGCAGATGATCTGCAAAACTCACTATTTTTTGTTTTGTAAGGATGCATGAAGGAGAAAAAACAATTATACAGAGATCAATTGCCGTAAGTACATGAATAACCAATAAGAAAATAAGGGAAAAGCAAATAAGCAGAAAAAGAGAAGGAAAAAAAAAGCACATGAAGAAATGTTGCCAACAAGTAAACATACCAAATTGAACAAGACTTCACAATAATTAGTAACCTAACCAGGCTCCTTTAATGGGGACTCCATGTTCCTTTGGCACAGTTGAGAGAGAGGAACATTGAGTTACTTGATATGATTTTAAAAAGGTGTATAAAAACTTCAGGGGGAGAGACAATAGGACAAACATAAAAAGAGGGAAAAAAAGGAAGGCACAGAGAGAGAGAGAGAGAGAGAAAATAGAAAGAAAGATATATTAATGTCTTATTAATTAATCAGCCCATGAGACAAACTGTAAAACTGTAAGGGGTGTGTACCATGTCACCAAGAAAACAGAAAAGAAGAAACATATGCATAGTGACATTGTCAGATAATACATCACAATCCTGACAGGTGTACAGAGACAGAATGAAGAGGAGCAAGACTACCATGGCAGGCAATTCAAATAAGGAACTCAAGTTCAAGAGGTTTGTTGGAACAGGATTCAACTTGTGGAAAGTCAAGATGGATAACACCCTTTATCTACAGGGGTGTGAAGAAGCCTTGGCACAAGCAACAACAAGTATGACAGACACTGCATGGAAGGCTCTAAGTCGCAAAGTTCATTGCTAATATTTACATCATAGCCTTTGATAAAGTTCTTGAAGACAACAAAAGTTTGGCTACCATCTATAAGGTTTGGAACAAACTAAAAGCAACATACAAGGAGACTGTGTAATAGGCCTTTTGCTAGTGAAATAATTCATTTTGAATTTTCCGAATTTCATTGTGGGGATAATGCTTAGATTGAACAATTAGGTCATTTTATGCATGTAGGGAAAAATTTGAGAGACAAGTTTCATATTCTCACTCTAGACCTTATTCATATCATGTTTTTTAGTTGAAAATTGAACATAAAGATGAAAGAATTAGGAAAAAATCTGTATGAGAGAAAGGTGGATAATGCTTAAGAGAATAAAAGTGCCTCTATGAAATTTTTGTGAATCATATTTTAAGTACCTAATTTAGGGCTCTACATTTAGTTCACTGTAAGAAAATGCCTTGATTTTATTCTCTTTCTAGAATTTCTAAACTTGCAGGGCCCAAAAATGGTACTTGGAGGCGGATTTGGACCTAGATCATCTCTAACACTATTGTGCAGATTGAAAAATTGAATAAAAGTGTCTCATATAATTGTTTGACTCCACCTTCGTTTTCGGGTTTTCCAAATAATGTAGAAGTGTCTAAAGAAATGCTTGATAAGATGGATGAGGAACTTGGAAAAATTAAGCAACACATAAAAGAAGCTCAGAAAAGACAAAAGAAATTCTACGATTTGAAGAGAAGACCACTTGAATTTCAAACAGATAACATGGTATTTCTTAAAGTCAATCCTTATCGATCTAACTTGTTGCTAGGGAAAGATCATAGACTTTCTCCTCGATATGAAGGTCTTTTTAAAGTTTTGAAAAAGATTGGATATCTTTCTTATTTGTTGGAATTACCTGAACATTTAAATGTGCATCCTGTATTTAATGTTAGCTTACTTAAACGATATGTACCTAATGTTGCTCATGTTTTGCAGGACAACTAAAAGATGAAAGATGATGGCTCTTTTGAGCTTCGACCTGACATAATATTAGATAGGAGGGAAAGATTACTTATAAATAGATTTATAGTAGAGATTTCGGTGAAATGGCACACATATCCAGTAGAAGATTCAACTTGGGTGAACTTAGACGATTTTATAGTGCATTATCCTTCTTTCCAACTCTAGCACAGAGTTCCTTAAAGGGGGGAAGAATTGTAATAGGCCTTTTGCTAGTGAAATAGTTCATTTTGAATTTTTCGAATTTCATTGTGGGGATAATGCTTAGATTGAACATTTAGGTCATTTTATGCATGTAGGAAAAAATTGAGGTGACAAGTTTCATATTCTCTCTCTAGACCTTATCCGTATCATGTATTTTGGTTGAAAATTGAACGTAAAGATGAAAGAATTAGGAAAAAGTCTGTATGAGACAAAGGTAGATCATGCTTAAGAGAATAAAAGTGCCTCTATGAAATTTTTATGAATCCTATTTTAAGTACCTCGTTTCTACATTTAGTTCGTTGTAATAAAATGCCTTGATTTTATTCTCTCTAGAATTTCTAAACTCGGAGGGCTCAAAAGTGGTACTTGGAGGCAGATTTGGACCTAGGTCATCTCTAACACTATTGTGCATATTGAAAAATTGAATAAAAGTGTCTCTCACAAGCTTAAGCTAATTCCTCATTGTTTTTGAGTTACTAGGCTTGCAAAAGTATTGTTTTTTTAAGTACTTTAAAAATTTTTAAAAAAAAAGGGGGCTTCTCTATTTCTATTCAAATCCGTGATTTTGATGCTTACGTATTGTCATGCCTAATTACAGATGTCTTTGGATATGCCTTTTTGATACTTTTCTTCTATTTTTGGAAAGATGCTTCTAAAGAAAGCGCTTGACTACTACAAACACATGTTTTTGCGAAAGATTGCGAAGAATCGGTTTTTTTTCTAAATTTGGTAGATCTCACACTTCTTTGGGCGGCGAAGAACTATGTTATAAGAAGACCTGCGCATCAAAGAGAAGGACGGCACAAATCAGAGAATTACCTTGTGATTGAGAGTGAGAGTCTGCTTGAGAGTGAGAGTGTGAATGAGATTATGATAGCTCGGGGGTGGTCGGCAGATAGAAGCTCTGTCAAGAAGCTATTTTCCAAAGCTATTGTATCCATTGATTCACATTTATAATATCAAAATTTCTCTTTCTCCGAGTCATATCTTGTCTATTCTTTTGCGCCGAAATTTCCCTTATCTTGTGCAAGTTCTTTTTTTCTCTCTTCCACTATTCTTGAGTGATCAGAAACTTGTGATTGAGGATAAGTTGTGATTAAGGAAACGCTACACTGTGATAGTGAACTAGGTTCATCTTATGAGGAAGTTGATCGCTTCGCAATTGGAGGTGGCAAAGCATTTTTCTTCTTTTAGAAGTATTCTAAACCAACTCAAAGATGTGGGATTGTGGGCCTTTGACAATGAAATGAAGGCCATCTTCTTATTCATGATCTTGCCAAAGTCATGGGAAGCTTTGGTGGTTTCTCTTTCCACCACTACTAATTCCAAAATTGGAGTCAAGGTGCAATTCTCAATCAAAATATCTACAAGAAAACGAATGGGTAGTCTTCTATCTCTACCAATGTGGCTAGAGGAAAGTTGTTACAAAGGGAACCCCTACACAAAACTCCAAAAGGAAAAGCAAGGGCAAGGAGGTCACTTGCTTTGAATGTGGAAGAAAGGGCATAAAGGGCTCAAATGTAAGTTGTATAAGAAAGAGTTGAAGAAAAAGGACAAGATCGAGAAGAAAGATGAGCAAAAGGACAAGATCGAGAAGAAGGATGGCTTCGACAACAGAAAAGCAAGGGGTAAACATAGCTTTCACACTCACCCTAACTCAAAAGACATCCTATGTGCCCAGCAGAATATGTAGACGCACTACTCACTACACATGATTCTTTGTTAAGACCTAGATCATTGAATCTGGAGCTTCAACTTATTGCACTCCATGCAAAGAGTGTTTTCTTTCTTTTGATGCCATAAATTTGGGAGAGTCTATCCTGAAGACAACCATGCTTGCAACATTGAAGATCTCTCCACCGAGATTGACCACGAAAAACAGTCTTGCTTTGAAACTCTCTACCATACCTTAAAATCTTTTATATGCTTGAGAGTCGTATGACTAAAATGTCCAAATCTAGCATGCCATAATTTCATATTCTCCTTTGGTACGAAGACCTCACAACATTAGCATGACTAATTTTGGACAATACAAACATACCACTTCTGTTTTTATCTTGTAATAGATAATTCTCCTCATTAAGTGTGAGGATCTGACATGGATCTTTTCTAAAAACAACTTTATAACTATCTGATAAGAAAGTAGAAAAACAGTAAATTCTTCTTCATTTCCGGAACATAGAGAACATTAAAAATAGTGAATTTGCCACCTTCTCTTGACTTTGAAGTAGCTTCTCCAAAACCAATGACATCCAAATCATGACCATATGCTATAGTCACCCTTCTATATGTAGAGTTAATAAAGGAAGAAAACACCCTCCTACAACTCGTCATGTGTTTAATAGCTCCAAAGTCAAAAATCCAAGAATTTTCGAAAATTGCGTTAATTCTTCTAGGCGAAAAACTATTTCTTCAATACTAACACATGCATAAGATTCTTCACTAGAAGACTTACGTTTCGAACCTTCGTCAATATTATTACATGATGCTCTTTTCTTCTCATTAAAATTCTTCTTTTTCTACCTTTCGTTATATACTGACCTAGTTTCTTGCAACAATGGAATATACATTTGTTTGATGTGCATGTAGATGAAGTAGATTTCTCCTTACTTGTGGTAAAGTACTTGAAGTAGACATAGAAGATCTAGAGGAAGACTTCAAACTAGATGAGTTACTTTCCCTTTTGCTTTATTGAGTATTCTTCTCTTTCTTGACTTTGGATGATGATACCATAGCTTCATCATTCTCTTCCATACTCTTATGCTGGTCTTCATCTTGAGAAAACAAGAACTAAAACTCTTCATATGTAATTTCTCTCTCTCTCTCTTGTAGAGAGAGAGTGAGTGAAGTAACAAAAGAACTATATGTAGGAATCGATAAGTTTATTCACCATCTCTTCATCAGAAATACTAACTCCAACATTAAAAAGTTGATCGCGAATGTCTTTAAGGTTTAAAATATGAGATTGAACTGACTCACCAACTTTCATCCTTGTTTTGGCTAATTGTCTTCTTAAATGGGCTTTCCTAGCACGATTTCAGCTTTGGTAAAGATTTTCTAACTCCAACCAAGCCTAATGAGAGATTCTGCATGATCTCATTTGAGGAATAATATGACACTTCACTCCCATGGCAATAAGTGAGAGTGCTTGTGGATCTCTAGAATCCCATCTTGATTGCTCTTCTGAAGGTTGAATCTACTTTCCTTTGTTTGTGGATGATGACATAATTTTTTTTTCTTCCTCTTCAGTTTGTTGAGCAGAAATTGGGGTCATCAGCTTCTTGGATGAAGAAGCAACATCTTTTGTAGCTTGTCTTGGCCTTGGATATGTTCCATTGACTATATTCCACAAGTCCTTGGAAACTAGTAAATTCATCATCATGAAACTCCGCATCGGATAATTGGACATTCCATCAAGCTTATCTTCTTGTTCCCATCTACTTCTATAGTCACTCATCTTGAGAATAAAGATGTATATGTACTAAGCTCTGATACCAAATGTTTGAAGTGAGGTAGGCCCAAATAATAATCACGAGTAATTTCCAAGATCTTTCCAACACTTAGAATGTTAGCACATACACACCTTGATCAAATCAAATGAGATGAAATGACATAGAATAAAGAAGAGACAAGATATAAAGAGAAGAAGCTCAAGGTTACTACTCACTAAAAAATTGCTTAATGAAAATATACAATGAACTAATGATAGAAAACTAAATTTAGGTTAAAAGAGAAGGGTTCTAGGTACAATATGAAGAGAAAAGTGCCCAGGAGTGTGTGTGTGTGTGTGTAAGAGAATAAGTGCAAATTGGAAGTGAATGGACTGTTTATAACAGTCTAACAACCAACCCTAGTATGAAATCAGGTCTTCTCTGACGATGAGTTGCAACTATGTCTTCTTAATTATTGAAGAAGTATGTATAAACCTAGTACAACAGAAACAATAGAAGAAAACCTGAATAAGAAAGCTAATACTCACAAAAATCAGCAAGGCACACAAAATATGTGTGAAGAAGATGAAGGGCAGCCACCAAAAAAGCTTCAAATCTGCAACAAATCTCCAAGAACAACTCCTAACTGAAAACCCTAACTCCTATGGAGCATGGCTCCTTTCTCTCTCTCTCTCGTGTCTTGTCTATTCTTCATCTTGTCTCTATTTTCTCTATCTCTATATTAATCGTGGGCTTAAAATACCAACAATTGGTATCAGGGCAGGATAAAATAATGTACATAGAGAATTACGTTTCATGTAAAAGAGCTAAATCTTCATGGCAGATGCAAATCAAGCTCAGTTTTAAACATTAATGGCTGCATGTAAAAGAGTTAAATCTTGATGGCAGATGCAGATCAAACTCAATTTTATATTCACCAAGCAGTTGCAAATTATCAAGGTTGAAGAAGCTGCTGAGTATAGAATTGAAGGGAAGCCAACTCAAAAAGGGGTTCACATCAAATCTTGGAGATTGCATCAGCAATCACATCACATTTGACAGATATAATGGAAACAAATAGTACATATATGCTAGATTTACATATGGAGTAGATGAATTTGCACAGAATGCAGATAAGTTTGCCGATTGTAGAACATTGCTTCCGTGTGTACATGAGAAGTAATGTTCACCCTACTCGTCAACCTTCTCGTGCTCCTTGGAGTTTGTCACTCATCCATGTATATGGGAGCTAGCATGCTCAACTTGGTGTTCATGGAGCAAGAGTTATATGAGCAAGGAGGGATAATCTGTCTACATCCAAAACCTTACAGTGGACATTTTACACTTTGTATGTGTGTGTGTGTGTGTGTGTTTGTCTGTTTGATAGGTGTAGATAAAAGCATATGACTTTAACTTGATAGGCCTGGCCAACCTCGATAGTTGAGAAAGTATGTTTGGGTCTACATTCCATCCATTACCTAGTATCCTTTTGTTGTCTCTATCCGTCCAAGTAGTACTCGATTGAGAAGAGTATGGAATGTGTTAGTTCTCCTTGTGATGTGTGTTATGGGAGTGCTCTTCATGTTCAAGGTCCTTGTGTGTGCCATTGGATACTTGGCATGATCTGTGAAAATTAAAGGTACCTACATAAATTTAATAACTATTTAATTCATTAGTAATAATACACCTTCCTCACATATTTCCTTAGTGTCAAATTAGGAGGGGTTGCTGGAAATAGTATGTTATCCACAAGAAGCCAAAAGTTGAAGGTCAAACCATGGTCAAAGGCTGGTTAAGAATGGCGAAAAATGGTCAAAAATGGTCAGAAAATGGCCAAATTGAGGTATTGTGAAAGTATTCATCAAGATCTCTCTAATGATATAACACTAGCTATTTGGAACCATATGAAAGGTTAAATAACAAACCCTAATTTTCAGAACTTTTGTAAAAAGCAAATTATGAGACATGGAAGCATCATGTTAATTTGATTCAATGGTCTAAATTTCATAAATAAATATATATATATATATAGTTATAAAAATTAGACGAAACATATGCTTAGCTTTTTTACAATTTTCAAATCTTCTCATAGCTTTTTCGCCAATAAAGCCGATTGATAGATTTTTGCTTTACATGTTTCTTTTTACGAGGCGCATAATCCATATAAACACCATCCAATCAAGCAATTGGACCATCCACGTAGAGAAGCCTATGCAGAAGCTTTACAGGTTATCCATTTTTGGAGAAGATTATCTTCACATCCCTACGCTACCTTGTGATTTCATGTACTTCATCTTTGTAATGTATGGAATATATATGGAGCATGGCTCCTTTCTCTCTCTCATGTCTTGTCTATTCTCCATCTTGTCTCTAATTTCTCTATGTCTCTTTATTAATTATGGCCTAAAAAACCAACACATCATTTGATTGGCCTTAGTACATCCATCATAAAATCCATGGACAAGGACCATTGTCATGCTAGGATAGCTAAGAGTTGCAAGAAACCATGAGGCTTGTGATTGGGTACCTTAGATCTGTTGCAAACATGACAAGTTCTAATATATTCTTTGACTTCCTTCCAACATTTGAGGTCAACAAAGATCTCTTGATATGAGCACTATTATATTGCTTATTCCAAAATGACATGTTAAATGTTGTCAGGCAATTGTTGGGTTACTTAATTTTTGGGTTTTTCTAAAGGAATATAAAATAAATCCTTGTCATACAATAGCCCATTATATTTTCTTGGAGCTTATTAACTTCATGAATTTTCCCCTCATGAATCTTTTGTTTGACATTACATGATAGCTCACCTTGTGTTAGTGACTCACCGAGTACCCAGATCAAGGCTGAATTTTTTTTATCGTTTGAGGAGACAACTACTAGTTGGAGATGTTTTGGCTTGAGTAGTATTCTTTCATGCTCATAAAAAGTTTCTTCCCCTTTTTTTGGGTGCAAGGTAAGAACTTCTCAACAAGGCATCTTAGTAACATTGGTTGCATCCTAGATAATAAGTAATGACAACGACAAACCTACATAAGAAATTACTCCATCAAGATTGTCTTCAATTGAGGATGAAAATGGTCATAATTTATTCTAAATTTTCATGATCTGTTCAGAGAATGACTTTTTGGGTTGCTCCCTCTAGATGATGATGCCAAGTATCAAAGGCATCCACGATGCAAGTTCTTTATTATGGATTTCATAGTTTATCTCTAGAAGAGAGAATTTCTTTGAATGAAAAGCAACTATGCATAGGTGTCCATCATCCCCATGTTGAGAAAGAATGGCCCCTAGGGCAAAGTCTGACGCATCTGTCTCCAAGAAAAAGGGTTTGGAAGGATCAAGATGGGCTAGGTTCGTAGCAATGGTGAATGCTAATTTGGGGATATGAAAGGCCTTCTTGGCTTCTATAATCCATTAGAACTTGGCATTTCCTATGAGCTTAGTGAATGGCGGAATATCTTGGAGTAATCCTTGATAAATATCCTATAAAAATCAAGAAAACCTAGGAAGCATTATACATCAAAGAAACATGAAGGTATTTGCCAATTAAGGATAGTCTTGATCTTCTTAAGGCCCATGAAGGTTCCCTTTCCTTGAGACAATATATCCTAAAAACGCTATTTCTATATGTTGGAAAGAGCATTTCTCTAATTTTACATGTGGTTCTTTCTCTATGAGTTTCTTTGTGACCAATTTTACATGCCATTCATGCTCCTTTAGATCTCTTAAGAATATCAAGATACCATCTAGGTATATGACCACAAAATCATCTAAATATCCTCAATCACGATTTGAGTTCAAATACAAAGAAAATTGGTATGTCCTTTCATTGTAACAAATGTGTCATCATTTTGCAATATGAAGAGAGAATTATGAAGAAATCAAGCAATAAAAAGCATCCTCAATTATACAATTTAAGAAGACAATAAAGAGGAATCTATGGAAAAAATTCAATGATACAAAAGATGTTGCAATATTGTGAAGGATGATGAAACCTTAAGATTATGCATTTATAACATCTTCAAATACAGTTGATGTTGAAAGAAATTCAATATCTCATGCCTCTCAATCATCAATCAATTGATATGTTAATAGTAAAGTGTTTTATTCATGAGTCATGACATCATGTAAAGATACAAGAATATCATGACCAAGTCTATATGACAAAATATTAATGCCATGGATTTAAAGAAATGAGAAAAGTCACCTAATGTTTAATGATATTCTCCTCAATATAATGTTCATCGATACATCAAACCAAAACTTCAAGCTCTAAATTCAGATTTAAGAGAGAAGAATAGATTCAAGGACTCCATATTTCAATTCACTATCCAAAGATTAAATACAAAAGCTTTGCTTTTACTCATGCTAGAGTAAAACCAAAGCTTTTTAAGATTCTTCTAGAGTTCCGAGAAAAAAGACAGGTGAAGATTTTGAAGGTCTTGAGAATGTTGAGGAGCCATCCTATCTCAATGCTACCTCTAGTGACCATTAAGCAGAGAATGTTGGAGAGTAAGAGTCCAATGCAAATCAAATGACGTTCATATATCTTAGCGAGACAAAGATTTTACATTACTTCCCACTTTATGGGACAATCTATGTCCATGCTCGTCAAGTTTGGGGGAAACTAGTGTTGGTGTCTTTTTCCATACTCTTAAATTTAAGTCTTTGAACATAAATAATAAGACATGTCCATGGTTATATTAATAACTTAAGGTGGAAAGTTTTTTGTTAAGATTGGTCCAATTTTGACAAAAAACAAAAAGATTATAGTTCACTAAAAATAGCTTTTCTCTCTCTCTCTCTCTCTCTCTCTCTCTCTCTCTCTCTCTCTCTCTCTCTCTCTCTCTCTCTCTCTCTCTCTCTCTCTCTCTCTCTCTCTCTCTCTCTCATACACACACACAATAATCAACCACAGTGATCCGTAGCTGCAGAGAAAGCGTTGCCAAAAGCATGATTAAGTGCATCATTGTCGAGATAAACGCACCCGAATCCGCATAGTCGAACCACTTCTTGTACAGATGTTCGTCTCGTTTAGCGTAGTTGGTTTGCCGAACTGCAAGGATATCCATTGTCACCTCCCCCCCAAGGCTCCGATGCCACAATGTGTCCTTCACAGAGCCAGGAAAGCCTGCGCTGTCGAGGTCCGGAAGCACGTCGCGATCCAGGGACTAAGCAGCGCACATTCGATCATTTGATTGGAGAGTATTTGTAGATGCCATGCAGGGGGAGCATTGAAAGTTTCAACGTGCAAGTCAAACATGGGTGCGGGTTGCGAATCGCGATCCCCTGGTTCGATCGTGAAATGTGAATTTTAAGCGAATTTACTTTTTAAAGAAAAATTTTCAACTACGGCGATCCATGGTAAAACTTTCATCACATATATGAGTGGTCAGGGATCCGTGGTAAAGCTTTCATCGGAGTTTCAGGCCGCTTGTTCGGGTGATTGGGTCTCTCGTTTCTTGAGGCGGGGGCGAGGGTTCAACGCTCACTGGCAGCATGTAAGGGACATGTTTAACCTGGAAAGTTGTATCTTGTGTTGATGTGCCATCGTTTGTTCTGCCTCGCGGTAGTTGTGACCGCAGTTTAACCTAGCTATGTAAACCCCTATTCTTGTGGAATAAGGGGGGTCCCATGGGTACTATGCCCTTCTTTGTACAGTTGCAATTTCAAACTTAAAGCCTAGAGGAGTAGACCTCCGCCGAACTTCCATTTTTAAAAAAATAAAAATAAAAAAAAGCTTTCATCGAAGACATGAGTGATCGGGGATCTGTGGTGTAGTGATAGAGCACCCGTAAAACACTCCATCCTCAACTATGAGGTGTAGAAGTGGAACTCGAATATATAACTTTTGGAAAGTGGAGGATAAGGGGATCTTCAAAATGTGTGTATTGTTTATTTCAATTTTTTAAATTGTGTTGATACTCGTTACTTCAATTGGTTAAAGCTTTTGTTTTTTGAGACGAAGGTAGGGGCGCAACTATTGCTACCCACGGTTGATATGTATTGAACCTTAAGCCAGTCTTTAAATCTAGCTTTCTTATCACCTTTGAATCGTCATCGTTGAATTATCTTTGGATCATCTTAACTTCTGGTTTGTGAAATACGAGAGGGTCACATGGATACAATGCCCATTCACTTGTATAGTTGATTTTTCAATCAATTCTCACAAAAGAGAATAAGCTTATGTTGAACTTATTTTTTAATCTTTTAAATCATAAGTGGAAGAGTAAGTCAATGATCGAGCTTTCAAAATATATACACACACATACACACACCTATATATATATTGAGTGCTTTGTTTTGTAAATATTATGCACATTCGTTTGTAAAGTTATATGCTTTTTATTAATAAAATTAAAGAAAAATAAAGAAAATTAGTTTTTTTCAGTTTTATGTTACAATCTACTTTTTTTTGGCTTGAAATTTGAAAGAATGAACACACATATTGAGGAGGATTTGTATATGTCTTACATTCATGTTGACTTGATCGGTGAGATTTAACTTTTCGAATTCAACTATGGGTTCAAAAGATTATACTACGCTTCTTCTACTTTTTTAATTATTTTTTGATTAATAGGATGCCACTTTGTCAAGGCTTAACATCTTTAAGCGTTCATTCGTTTGCCGTGTGTAGGGTTTAATGAAAAGTATTAAATCCATTTGCAATATAATGTGCATTTAGATCATTTTAGTTCCAAAAAGGGTAAGTCATAGGTTAAAATCTCTTTTATTAAAAAAAAATAATAATAATAACAAGTCCTCCAAAAAAAAGAAAGCTATCAAATCTTCGGATAACTTCCTCATCATCATAGCCAAATTTCATTCCAGAAAGAAAGGTTTTCGCTCTGAATTTGAAGCATGTTTTACACCATTATTGGTTGCTATTTTTTTCATAGAAGGAAACATCAACTATATTTTAGAGCCTAAAAGCATAAAAATAGGCATGATAGTAGTCAAGTAAGATCTCAACCTTGATCAGAAGGTTTCATATAATATTGGACATCCACCACATGCCACCTTAGGATGCAGTTACTCATTCGAGGGGTAGAAGGGAGGGAGATGGGAATCATAGGATCACGTATCTAAAGGGCACTCAGGCAGGTTTGGTGGAATTTGGAAGGAGACTCTCTGTGTGTTAGGAGTTTTCATGTGAACTAGTCGTCTCTGCACCATCATCCAAAAAGGAGGGCTCATCAAGGAACTCAAGGTGGCATCTAGAGAGTGGTGAAACTAGTATGAAAGGAGTTGTATAGCTCGATCCGCAATTGTATGGAGTCGATATTGTTTCATGTGGCTCTTTCATACTCGGTTAGAGGTCAATGAATTTTGATCGTGAAGTAACTAAGGCACTCCCAAATGGATTGTGTAGCACAAGTTGAAAAATGAGACTAAAAACTTCCTAACTTTACCACATTGCACCCATGTTGCTTAATGGATACACTATTGTATACATCCTTCAAAATAAGAGAACGCTTGTCCCATGATACACAGAAAAGTAGATAAAAGAATCTAATATATTATGGTTCAAACTTGGAATACAGGGAATATATTATGGTTCAAACTTGGAATACAGGAACAAAGTGCAAAGTAAATGGAATGCACTCAGACTACTTTGTCACTGACTTCATTAGATACACCCAGTACATAGAGAGTTGTAGAGAACTACACATATGCTAAACTCAATCTATAATGTGTATTTTCTTTGCTTTTCTTTGTAAGTGCAATAGTGTGAGTCATTTTTCTTTCAAATGCCTTGACCAAAAACAAGTGTGTCAAATATAACCTTGAAGCCACAATGAGAAAGTCAAATGTAAAGAGTCCGTTGGTCTCTTGTTCATGCCGAAGTCTTATACACTTTAGAGATGGAAATAGGACATAAGAATGATAGAATAGTAACTCTTCTTTCTCAAATTGAATTTCGATGCATAGTATCTCACATGTTATTGTTTAAAATGGAAATAAACTAGAAATGGAGTGCCTCCTCGATAGAAAATGGAGATGCACTCATGTAGATACAAATGTAGATGATGTATGAGCAATCATGTCATTAACACCCCCTCTACAACTCCATTTTGGAGTAGCTTAATGCTACAGAGGTCCACCAACCACTGGAGCAGAACTGGAGATAGAGCCTTCGTGAACATGTCTGCCAAGTTCTCTTAAGAAGTACACTGCTCCAAAGTAATCTCCTAAGAGGCGAGCTTCTCACGAATGAAATGGTGTTGGATCTCAATGTGCTTTGTCCAAGCATGGAATAATGGATTCTTGGCAATGGCCAAGGTTGACTAAATGTCCGTGCGGATGCATGTCAAAGTAACCAGCAAAACATCAATGTCAAACACTAATCGTCAAAGCAAGATGGCCTCACATGCTTGGTGGATGATAGAGCATCTGTAGGCTACTTCTTACTTGCCCAAGAGATAGGTCCTGAGCCAAACAAGAATATGTACCCAGAAGTAGAATGTCAAGAATCAAGATCACTAGCCCAATCTAAATCTGAATGTCAGACGAGTTTGATGCCCCCTCTATACCAAAGACCATGATGTCGGGTGAGGGCAAGGTATTGAAGTAGTCTCTCAGCAACACTTTTGACATCGAGTTAGAAGCTGGGCCACTTGAAATGTGGACTTAGTGCTAAAATGATTCTTATAGTGGTAAACATTGTTGTAGGGGCAAAGGTTTCTTCAATGCCATGTTGTTGCTTAGATCCTTTGGCTACAAGTCTTGCTTTGTACTTGTCCAATGTGCCATCTCATTTTTCCTTGAATTTATAGAGCCACTTAACTCCTATGACTTGATGATTTATGGGTTTAGGAACAACTGTCCAAGTGTTGTTCTTCTCGATTCCATCCATTTCCACTTGCATATCTTCTTCCCACTCAGGTTGTCCTTGAACTTCTTTGTAGTTAAGAGGCTCTAGAATCTGCTGGATCTAATGCATTACTGCATAATTTACATAATGGCATTGTTCTCACTCTTGCTTTTCAATGAGCCTTTGTGATCTTCTTGGTTGATTTGAACTACTTGTCTCTTAGTGGTGTTTTGAAAAGACTATGTTCCCTTGAGTATCTTGAAGCTTCATTAAAGATTTCATCTTTTGAAATTATGATGGAGTGTTTCTCAAGATCATACAGTCTATATGCCTTTGACTGTTCACTATAGCCAATGAATATATGCTTTTTAGACTTGGACTGTAGCTTACTTTGATCTTCTTTCTACAAACTTGATGGCCACATAATGCTTCTTTACATTGATAGTCCTCAAATGTGGCGATAAATTTGGAAACAAGATCCTGGGGCATAATGGATAAGTGATGAAACTCCGCCTCTAGGGTGTAAATCTTTGAGGGATTTTTGAATTCATACAAATATTGGAGGATCTTCCAAGCTTCAAAGGAAGTTTTACAAGAGGTTGTATGTCCTTTGGTTGACTCATCGCAAGCTAGAAGTAATCAGCCTAAGGCTCACTTGTCCTTTCCATTCCATACATTGCAGGCTCCTAGACTGCTTTCCTTATCTAGCTCTTATTCTATTCCTTCAAGTAAGTCGTATAAGAGGTTTGTATAGAGGTAGTGTCCTTCCATAGATTGTAATTTGTGCCATTGAGTCTTTCATCTTTCCGCATGAATATTGGCATAAAGGAGGGTAAATATAATTGACTTGAGGACATTATGTTCGAAATTTTTGACATGGTTGCTGTCAAAATGAAGTTAGCACACTTGCAAAAAAATGTACAAAAATTGAGATGGGGGAGGGGGGGCTTAGAATAGCCCTACACTTACGAACGAGATAGACACCTTGAAGAGGGGGGGCTTAGAATAGCCCTTCATTGGATAATGCGAGAGAGAGACCTTGGAGAGGGGGGGCTTAGAATAGCCCTACACTTTTGACACTTTAAAGTAGCCCAAGAGTGCACAAAGAGACACTTTGGGGGCTTAGAATAGCCTCCCAAAGCACACACACAGTGCTTGATGGTACAAAAGGGGGCACTTAGTGCCAAAGTGCAGAAAAATCGAGGAAAAGTAATGAATTTCCAAAAGAAATGAGGAAGGTGAATGCCTTTGCAAAATTACATTGGATACAAGAGATACTATTTGGATTGAAAATAGTTATGGTGGATTGTAAGTGCTCGAAGATCACTTGGTAACAATTTCCACAATGGAAGATACAAATGGAGTGGGTTTTCCAAAGTTAGAATATATGTTTTAAAATTATTTGACCCCCCTTATTTGCCAAACACCTTACGTGTTGTGTAGATCACACGAGAATATTATCATGAATGATAATATTATCTTCTTTTATGTGGATGATAGAGAATGCATACGATAAACTTGTGATAAAAAACCACTTTCGACATAAGCAATGATGTGGATAGCCATGTGATTAGGATGCGTGACAAATTTCCACTCAAGAGCTTGTAGGACAGGGGTTAAATACTTAAAGAGAAGCACTAATTTTGGGATGGATCATTGACAGCCTGCACCAAAAAAATCACCTTCTCGCGAAGTATCTACGACATCAGGATTCTGAATCCCACACCACGGCTTCCTAAATTGCCACACAGAATTCGAAGAAACGATGGGGCTATCTTCCCCCCTCTCTCTCTCTCTCTCACACACACACACACATCAAAGTATTGCGCACTGTTTCTCAAAATATTGCGCAGCTTCTTTTGCAATCGATGGCTATCTTGTTGGTAGGGGCACCCTTGAAACGATTTGTCTTCAGCTATTGTGATGGCATTTAGAGAGATGTTCTCTCTCTCTCTCTGCCTCTCTTAATCACCCTACATCAGATGTTGTTCTACAAATAATGAATTGAAGACAGACTAACAAGCAGAAAGCGCAATCATGGGGGGAAATCACGCTTAAGGGTTGTACTCCCTTCAGAGGAGGGCACTTGTTTGGATCACTGTTAAGGGTGTGATCAAGATATTGCACTACTTTCAAACAATGACCTCCTTGAGAAGGCAATTGATGTGCAAGTCAATTGAGGTTGCCAGATGCTTTTGAGTGCAATGCATATTTTGCTTATATTTTTGCTCCATTTGTTTCATGGCATTGTTCATTGTTGTGTCCTTACCACACCAACCGTTTCATTTGCAAAGTCATCCCATGTTGGAGTTAGACGTCTGCGGAAGCACGTGAACAACACAAGGAAGAAGAAGAAGCTTGGAGCACAACACACAATATTGATTGTACTACTAGAGAATGTACAAAGATAAGTAGCACGTTAGGACAATAGGCGTATATACAAGCCGAGGGAAAAAACCTCCTAAAGAGGGAAAAAAGTGCCTCGATAGTCCTAGAGTGTTCACACACATCACTACCTAAATATATCAACAAATCCCCCCTGGGAGTGATGCGGTGAACAAGGAGCTGGCACTCATGTATAAGGAAGTGCCAAGCTATGTGGAAATCACCCACAAAAGGAAGTAAGCCCAAAGCTTTGTGGAAAGCTTCAAACTTCTCCCTAGGCAGAGCCTTTGTGAAAAGGTCTGCAATGTTCTCCTGCGTGGGCACATATGCCAAGCTGATCTCCCCAGCAAAGAACCTCTCCCTGATATAATGATAATGCACCTCAATGTGCTTAGTGCAAGCATGGAACACAGGGTTCCTCGCAACTGCCAATGCACTCTAACTGTCAGTGAAGATGGTGGTGGCAGAAAACTGAGCAACGCCCAAATCAGCCATAAGGCATCTGAGCCACACACACTCAACAGTCGCTGTGAAAGCTTCCCTATACTCAGCCTCACAACTGGAAGTGGCCACAGTAGGCTGCTTCTTGCTCAAACAAGATATACATGAGCTACCAAGCATGAAGCAAAAGCCACTAGTGGACACACGAGTGTCATAGCAACCAACCCAATCAGAGTTAGAAAAAGCATGCAAATCTGGCGGTAGTGATCCCCCCTTAGGATAAAACAACCCAAGTATCCAAGTACCACTCAAGTAGTGAAAGATGCGCTTAACCGATTGCCAATGCTTGACTCCTGGGCAATGCATAAACCTGCTCATCTGTGAGACAACAAACTGAATATCTGGCCGAGTAATGCATAAGTAAATCAAGCATCCAACAGCCTGCTTATAGAGAACAACATCAAATGCATCTCCAGCATCATGAAGACTTAGTCCTAAACCTGTCTCCATAGGAGTGGCAATAGGTTTACAGTCTTCAAGGCCAAAACACTGCAATAATGTGTCAATATATCTCGTTTGACACAAAGCCATTCCACCATCAACTTGCATAAACTGAATGCCCAAATAGTGATGCAAATGTCCCAAATCAGACATCTCAAATGAGGCATGCAAATCAGCCTTAAAATCAGCAATATGCTTCTCAATAGAACCAGTGAGCAGCATGTCATCAACATAGACAACAATGATCACAAGCACATCATTAGCATGCTTAACATATAAGGTGCTCTCAATTGGACTGTTCTCAAAACCATGTGCAATTAGATATGCATGTATCTTCGCATACCAAGGACGTGGTGCTTGCTTTAAACCATATAATGCCTTCTTTAACCTGCACACCTGGTTTTCATGCCCTATTTTCACAAAGCCACAGGGCTGAAAAACATACACTTCTTCATGCAACTCACCATTCAGAAATGCAGTTTTAATGTTCAACTGATGTACATTCCAACCATGGTGGGTTGCAAGTGCACAGATGCTCCAAATAGTAGTCATACGACATGTTGGTGCAAAGGTCTCATCAAAGTACGTGCCTCTTTCCTGTGCATAACCCTTCGCAACAAGCCTAACCTTATGCTTTAGCTTGTAAACCCACTTACTGTCAATGGCCTTCTTGCCAGGAGGTAGGTCACATAAAGACCAAGTACCATTCTTCATGATTGCATCATATTCAGATTGCATAGTAGCCATCCAATTTTCTGAATTTTGTGCTTCATCAAACGAAACAGCCTCAGTCTCATCATAGAGACTAGATGTAGCCATAGCATAGCAATCTGATGCAAAAGAGGCACTATGAGAGCCTGATCGAGTACAATATGACAGAGGTGCATCTAATTTGCTATCACGCAAGGTCTGCACCAGCCATTTTGGCATAGTTCTTGCTTGCTCAATATCAGCTCTCTCATCAATAAGTGCATCATGTAAATCTACATAAAAAATGGAATGATCTGTATCATCACATGAAACCTGCAAAGGCTGAGAAGTTTCCTCATTAGGACCAGCACTAGAGTGTCCACCTGTAAAAAGAGGCAGCAAAGTATCATACATGTCTTTGGAGCTAACAGATGTCTCCTTAGTACATGAAAGCAATGGCTAAATAGCATCTTTCACAAAAACAACATCACGACTAACCAGAATGTGTTTAGTCTGTGGATGATATAGACGATAGCCTTTACTTTCAGAATTAACCCAACAAAAATACATTTTACTGCTTTATCATCCAATTTTCTACGATGTTGTTCCGGCACTAATGCATATGCCAAACAACCAAAAACACGCAGATGAGCAACAGATCACTTGCGGTCATGCCAAGCCTCATATGGAGTGATAGACTGCAACGCTTTAGTGGGACACCTGTTAAGTACATATGTTGCACACATGACAGCCTCAAGCCAGAAACTATGTGGTAAAGCTTGACTATTGACCATACACATGGCCATCTCCATGAGTCACGTGTTCTTTTGTTCAGCAACTCTATTCTGTTGAGGTGTATACGGCACTGTACACTGGTGTTTTATCCCACGTTCAACCAGAAATGCATTTAAATCAGAAGACACATATTCCCCCGCTCGATTAGAATGGAGGGTGTCCATTTTACATGCTGACAGATTTTCAACCAAAACCAAAAATTGTTTGAAACACATGAACACTTCGAACTTTGCCATCAATGGATATACCCATGCATGCCTTGAAAAATCATCGATGAAAGACACGAAGTAAAGATAATTCCCAAAAGGTGTCTGCATAGGACCACATACATCACTATGTACAAGCTACAATTTCTGAGTAGCCCGAATTGAACTATCTTTTGGAAAGGACGAAGGCTGCATTTTGCCCAAAATACAACCTTCACAAACATGTTTTCGAGGTGCCTCAAGTTTGGGCAAAGAGGACACCATTTCAGATTTCTGCAAGCCTAACAAACTAGCAAAATTCAGATGACCAAAGCATGCATGCCAAAGCTTTGCATCTGACATAGCCTGAGAATCATGTACTGCACATGTTGAATCATTCACAGATCTTTCATAGTCTATGAGCTTATACAGCCCATGACATAAAATGCTAGAAGCAATAATCACGTTGCCATTTGATAGATCATGAACTGTACACCGGTCATCAACAAATTTCACAACCAAACCAATCTTGGCTAATGTAGAAACTGATAACAGGTTCTTCTTGATCCCTCGCACAAATAAAGCATCTTAAAAAGTGAAAGAACTACCATAAGCAGTAGTCAAAATGATCTTACCAACTCCCATAATAGGATAAGAGGAGTTGCTTGCACATGTAACAGTATTCCCTGTAGGGGGAGGCTCGAGTGAAGAGAAGAAACTACGTTGCAAGGTAATATGTTTGGTCGCCTCACTGTCAAAGTACCAAACATCTGAGTCTACTGTAGACATGCACTGCTCATGAGAAGATGTGTCAAAACTGCAAATAGTAGTAAACACCCATTCTTCTTCCTACAGAAGATTAGCAGACTCTGTTTTTGGTGTAGAGGCCTCTGCAACAACCATTCCAGTCTCTTTTTCCTTTGCCTCTTTAGCAGCCACTTTTGGACAGTTCTTTATGATATGATCATTTCCTTTATAGTAGTTGCGAAAAAATTTCTGCTTTTCTGATTTCTTTTCATCTTTGTCTTCCCTCTTCGATTGTGCATAATTAGCAGATTTTTGCTTACTAGTTGAAGAGCTCCATTTTCCTTTGCCCTTCTGAGTAGCCAGGAAAGCTTGATCTGCAACTCGCATAATGGAACTATTCTGCCTGGACTGATATTCCTGCAACATAACAGAGTCTAACTCCTCGAATGACAAGGCATTTGGATTGCCTTTCATCATCAACCGAAGAGTAGAAGCAAAACTCTGATATGAATCAGGAAGACCATTCAGAACGGTCTGCACAAGTGAGCTATCTGGTATAACCTCATCAGCAGAAATCAATTGTTCCTTCAAGTCTTTGATCTTTGTTAGAAAATTGTCCATAGAATCACCTTCATTCATGTGCTCACTCTCCAACTATTTTTGGAGGTAAGAAACACGAGCCTCATTCCTAGCTTGGTACAATGTGGTAAGTGTATCCCAAGCATCCTTAGCTATTCTACAAGAACGAATGTGAGGAATAATGGCACGTTTGACAGACAAAGCTATCAATGCATGTGCTTGGGAATCTCTGCCATCCCAACAAATTTGCTATGCAGTAGGTGCAGCAGAAACCGCAACACAAACAGAAATATGCAGAATATCATCATCTTCGACACCTTCTGCATCAGCTTCAGTACCTATAGTTGTAATAGTTGTAGGTGTGATAGGACGTTTTTCAACACCCTTCACAATGTTCCACAACCCTTTTGCAACCAATACATGTCGCATCATATAAGCCCACAATGGGTAGTTGGTACCATCCAACTTATCCTCAACAGCCAACATACGAAATACATCGCTGCTTTTAGCCATGGCCGGTGACTAAGATACCTTGATGCAAAAAATTGATTGTATCTCAAAAAGTTGAACGGAACTGCCCAGACGAGTTCTACTAAACCTGTAGCAGACTTCGAGATGCTTATACTGGCAAATGAAACAGGTATATACCTTTGGCACAAAAAGATGAAATAGCCTGCACAAGCACTACAATAGTGCATTCGGAGGCCGAAACGAGCTCAGATCGCGATTTTGGCACGACACAACAAAGCTGTTTTGATCTCAGAAACATGTTGAGTATGTTCACCAAAATTCAAAGGATTCTGAGGCTGCAACCGGAGAGGTGTCGACAAACGCCCTAGATGAAGCGGTGACTTGCTCTGATACCAATTGTTGGAGTTAGACATCTGCGGAAGCACGTGAACAACACAAGGAAGAAGAAGAAGCTTGGAGCACAACACACAATACTGATTGTATTACTAGAGAATGTACAAAGATAAGTAGCCCGTTAGGGCAATAGGCATATATACAAGCCGAGGGAAAAAAACCTCCTAAAGAGGGAAAAAAGTTCCCCAGCGGTCCTAGAGTGTTCACACACATCACTACCTAAATATATCAACATCCCAATGGTAGAGCAATGCACCAATGCATCAGAAGGTTTGTTGAATGGCACAGTATGGAAGGTGTGCAAGTGATAACAACAAGTGCCGATTATTTTGAGAGCATTGCTCTCCTTCTCTAGCTACGTAGTCATCAAAGATGGTTTTTACTGAGCACAACAAAGAGCATGGGTCGCTTCGAGAGAGGATGTGCAGGTGCAACTCTACATAGGGTTGCAGAGATAGAGCATTGATGCTACAATCAAGGTTTCTTTTACAATCTCTACATCAGACAACTCCTCTGCACATTCATTTCTTGTAGGTACTTCACCTCCTCGTGCAATCAAGATTGTTATACATGCAACCATGGCTAACTGTGTTGTTGATTCCCATTTGGTTTTGAAGGAGAAATTTGTGAGCGAAATGCAGAACTTGAACAGAATATGGATGAGTTTCTTTGGTTGTGATGCATAGCCCCTCTCTATCTCTCTCTTAATCATAGAAAATATGTCAGGCTATCATCTCCCTCTATCTCCATTACGATGTCTATTGCTATTTTTTGTTGTAGCTTCTTTGCTTGTATTGAGAGGTTGTAGAGGAGTCGGATGCTAAGTCTAGCACTTGTACAGTGGCAGTCGAATGCTGCTATCAAGCACTATTGTGAATCTCTCAAATAGAGGAGTCTTGATGATGGCACGAGAATGGTCTTGAGATTCAATAGAACGATGTCAATAGAACAATCCAAAATTATTTGTTTTCACCACCAACTATAGAAAAGTGTTTATAAACATTGCAAAATATGAGATGCAAACTGCTAGCTCAACAAAATTCCATCTCACATGACAAAAATAGTATAGAGTATGTACACAAAGATTATAATAGTGAAAGAACCACCAATGTTGTCACAACGAGGGTGGGAGGGTGGAAAAATGGGGGTAAAGGGTGAACAAATTGATGAAGAAAAAGGGTCAAGGGGTGGCTGAATGGGTAAAATGAGGCCCTAAAGGCTAAGAATTGATGACATCAACTTCTCTCAATGAGGAGAGTGCAAAACCACCAAGACTCAAGAACCACCACGACCACCACCAAAATGTCCACCAAACAAACCACCAAGACCTCCACTTATTGCTCTGATATCATGTAGAGAGTACATGCATGGAAGCAAAATGAAAAGAAGAGTGTACTCACAAAAGAAAAGAGTGTGAGAGACTCAAAGTGAGTAGACCAAGAAATGAGAAAACTCACATGGATTAGAAATGAGCTTGGCAAGAGCATGGAGTAGGCTCCTCAAGCTTCTAAGCAAGTATAAATGGGGGGGGAAATCCTCCTTATATAGATTTGCAAGGGGATCTCCAAAGTACATCTCATGTGGGATAAGTCCCCTCAAAGGAGAATGAATACAATGGTAGAAGCAAATGGCAAGGTACCCAAATACAAACGAGATACAATATAAAATGGAAATAAATTGGAAATGAAGTGCCTCTTGGATAGAAAATGGAGATGCGCTCATGTGGATACAAATTTACATGATGTAGGAGCAATCATGTCATCAACATACAATTCCTCAGATACACCTTGTCACCCACCTCGCCGATCCTCGACACCATGTAGTTCCTTGATGGCACACTAGTACCCTTCTCTCAGACCCACTCAAGGTGCATCCACTTCAACTTCTTTCACCAACGCTTCGAAGACACTGATCTTTGCTTGGAATGCTACTCCCTTTCTCCAAGTTTTAACACACGAAATTAGAAGACTATGCCCACTTCTCTCTAAGCACCCTCTTCTTCACACGTGCATAGCCTTTGGCCCTCTCTTTCACGACTTGCCCCACTTCCAACTTCTATCTTCCATTTCCACACTTCCTAGCTTCACCTTCTCCACGATGATGTATTCTTAGACATTGCTCTGATGCTACGAACTAAAATGTTGCATCTATAGAGGGTACACACATGGACACAAAATGAAAAGAAGAGTGTACTCATAAAAGAAAGTGTGAGAGACTCAAAGTGAGTAGAACAAGAAATGGGTAAACTCACATGGATTAGAAATGAGCTTGCCAAGAGCATGGTGTAGGCTCCTCAAGCTTCTAACCAAGTACAAATGGGGGGAGATGCCCTCCTTATATAGATTTGGGAGGAGATCTCCAAAGTACATCTCATGTGGGATAATTCTCCCCAAAGGATAATGAATATAATGGTAGAACCAAATGGCAATGTACCCAAATACAAAAGACACACAATATAAAATGGAAATAAACTAGCAATGGAGTGCCTCCTTGATACAAAATGGAGATGCACTTATGCAGATACAAATGTAGATGATGTAGGAGCAATCATGTCGTCAGCACCCCCTCTACAACTCCATTTTGGAGTGGCTGAATGCTACAGAGGTCCATCAATCACTTAAGCGGGACTAGAGGTAGAGCCTTTGTGAAAATGTCTACCAGGTTCTCTTGAGAAGTGCACTGCTCTAGAGTAATCTCTCGAGAGACGAGCTTCTCGTGGATGAAATGGTATTGGATCTCAATGTGCTTCATATGAGCATGGAACAATGAATTCTTGGTGATGGCCAAGGCTGATTGGCTATCTATGTGGATGCATGTCAGAGTAGCCTGCAAAATACCAATGTTAGATAATAAGTGTCAAAGCTAGATGGCCTCACATGCTGTGAAGCTGGATGCTCAATACTCGGCCTCAGTGGATGATAGAGCAACTGTAGGCTGCTTCTCACTAGCCCAAGAGATAGGTCCTGAGCCAAGCAAGAATATGTACCCAGAAGTAGACCGTCGAGAATTAGGATCACTAGCCCAATCTGGATCTGAATACCCGACGAGTTTGATGCCCTCTGTATACCAAAGACCATGATGTCGGGTGAGGGCAAGGCATCAAAGTAGTCTCTGAGCAGCATCCCAAAGCTATCGATAAGTATGCACATCCACAAGTGATGATAAATCCTCTAGTGTGATCTTGATGTTTGTATCAAGAGGTGTAGATACTGAGCGACATTGGCCCATGTTATATCTGGAAAGAAGATTGGAGCAGTACTTCTTCTGTGATAAGAATATGCCTTCTTTTGTTTGTCAGACTTCCGTATCCAACAAATTCTTACATATTAACTTGATAATCAATTGAAACTCTCGCTCTGCATCTTACACAAAAAAAAAAGCTTTGTAAAGCATTTTAGGTCGGAATGTGTGAAGCTTGGTTTGGATCCGCATCTCCAAAAATTCTTCGTACTTCCTTTGTAAGGTGTCTTTAGGAACATCATCAAACATGTGAGCAAGTAAAAGACTTTGCCAAAATGACTTCGTGTAAGTTGTAATTGTATCACCATCCTTCCATGTAATGGTCCACAAATGACGAACATGTAGATGAAACTGAGGGGGAAGAAAAGAATCCTTAACCTTCCTTGAAAGGCCTTCCATGTCGTGGGATGATCTACATTATGCCATAAAACATTCCACCAAATTTGTGCATTCCCTACTAAATAATTGGTAGCAAACTTCACTTTATCATTTTCAAAGTAGGATTCATATGTATAAAAATAATCAAACTGGGATAATCATGATAAAACAAGTTGGCCATCCTTTTGGCAATCAAATCATGATAATTGGAAGTTCTTGATGCCGATCTTGGAATGCGTGTCATCAGCTTGAGTGGTAATAATAGCCTTCACCATTTTGTAGTGCTTTCCTCCTTAGGATGCATCTTTTGTAGTATTTTTTTCATGTTCTTGGATCTTGTTTTGGGCATCTTGAAGTTTGCATCACAAAAGCTCCAACTTTTGTTTGGGTAGAGGTGATTCACCAAAGTCTTCCATGGTATACGTAGGGTCCATGGGTGTGTAGAAGAGAAACCCCCTTGCTAAAGATGTGAAAAAAATTTTAAAGATTCTTGAATTCAAATGGAAAAGGAAAGGGTGGTTCTTGGGAATCAAAAAAGTAAGAAAGATTAAATTTATGTTAAATATAAGTAAAAGGAGAGAGTGAAAATACAAGTTAATAGTGTAGTGGTAAAACACTTGAAGTGTGAATATGAGTTTGTGGGTTCAAGTCCCCTCCTTGGTAGATAAGAGACTCCTTATTTCCGCTCCTTAATTGAAGAGTGTTTGCGTATAGCCAACTTCTGTCGATGGTCGCCAAGGGAGACACGGAAGTCAAAGATGCCAAAATTCTATGTCTTAATAAACACCTTGGAGTAAACATAGGTGGAAACTTTAGATTCAGTTTGGAATTGAAATAGAAACCACAAACCGAAATAAGAATAGGAAATCAAAACCGAAATCAAAATTGAAATTAGAAAATGAAAACAAAACCAAAATCAAAACATGGACAGAGATAGAGATTGGAATCGAGCTTCGAGCAAACAACAATTGGACAAAGTGTAAATGTAGGTGTAAACATACGCATAAATTGTAGGTTCAGGTTCAAGAACTAGAACTAGTAGATGAGAGACTCCTTATTGCCACTCCTTAATTGAAGAGTGTCTATGCACAACCAACATCTCCCAATGGTTGCCAAAGAGAGCCAAGGAAGCCAAAGATGCCAAACTTTTATTTTTAGTCAACACCTTGGAGTAAACATAGGTGGAAAATTTAGGTTCATGTTTTGGAATTGAATTAGAAACCCAAAACCAAAATAAGAACAAGAAATCAAAACTAAAACTAGAAAATAAAAACAAAACCATAATCGAAACATGGACAGAGACAGAGATTGGAATCAATCATCAAGCAAACAACAATCGAACAAGGAGTAAACGTAGGCATAAATCATAGGTTCAAGTTCAAGAACTAGATCTAGAACTAAAACAAATACCAGAAACAAGAACAAGAAATTGAAACCGAAATTGAAACTAGAACTCGATAACGAAAAATTGGAACCAAAATAGAAACCAAAATAGGTACAAAGACAAAGATAGAGATTGGAATCGATCATTGAATAGACAACAATCAGATGCCAAAATGAATAGCACTAGAATGCCTCTATAGTGACTCGCATAGGATCTAGTAACATTGTTGTAGGATCTTATATACATGTGTACATAGAGATTACAAAAACTAAAAAACACATGGAAAATAGAGATACATAGTACACGAGACAATACACAATATTGGGTGCAATCTCTCCCCATGTAGTCCATTCGACAAGTCTCCATAGTGCATGTATTTATAGTATTTTTATTACATGAAAAATAGATATTACAATGCGGGTGGCGCTTCAAAAACTGGGTGTGAAAGTAAAAAGTTTCTTTCTTTTACGGAGAACCCTATCTTTTATTCATAAAAATTATGATCTACAATGCTCCTTATCTTAACCACTATTTTTTATGGCTTTCTAGAAAGAACTGTCTATGTGGGTCTTTATCTACAAACTATATAGAAAATATAATTTCTCTTATTTGTGTCAAGACACATCCGAAATGTCCACACCTATCCACTTCCTCATGAAACTTCAACTCCTATATGAAAACACAAAACGCATTAATATCTCAATAATAAATTCCAATAATTCAATCATTCCATAAGTGATAATAGTGTAGATGATGTACTTTTGATCATCATTATATATATTGATGACATGCTGCTCACTGATCCTAATGAGAAGCATATTGCTAAATTTAAGGCTGATTTGCATGCCTCTTTTGAGATGATTTGGGGCATTCACATCATTATTTGTGCTTTCACTTTATGCAAGTTGACAGGGGAATAGCTTTGTGTCAAACAAAATAATTTGATACATTATTGCAATGTGTTGGCCTTGAAGATTGCAAACCTATTGCCACTCCTATGGAAACATGCTTACACTTAAGTTTTCATGATGTTGGAGATGCATTTGATGTTGTTCTCTATCAGCAATTTGTTGGATGCTTGATTTACTTGGTAATACATTCGGTGTTGTGTTGTGCTCCAAGCTTCTTCTTCTTCTTCCTTGTTTTGTTTGTGTGCTCCCATAGACCTCAAACTCCAACACTTTGTATGTTAGGAGTTTTCATGTAAACTGGTCTTGTCTTTGCATGGATACTCCTTGGAGCATGGATTCCCATAGCAACATGAATTTTATAAGAAATATAGAGTATAAAGGAACTTTGATGTCTCCAAAAAATTCCCCATCCACAATATTTTATTATAGCATACAACTAAAAAAAATCTTTGCAAACCTCATTTTTTAGAGGAGATTACAGGAAGATTAAAGGATATTTTGGATTAAATCAAAATGAATATTGAGAGTAAAGCATATCAAACTTTGAGGGGTTATGGTAAACCCAAGAGAAATGATTATTGAAGGAGGTATTTTTCACCTCCAAAATCCCCCCACCATCATTTGCATTATTTTCATAGGTTGATTTTATGTAAGTTTGATTTTTGAAGAAGGAGTAAAGAGGGATATTGAGAGGAGATTTAAGTAATTTATATATTCTTATGTAGTATAGAACATTTATAATCATGCGGACCAAAATTTAACCAATGGCTATATGGGAAACTAAAGCTTGTAAAAAAAGGAGCATTTCCCCATTTTTATATATCTCTTTTTGCGAGAAGGAGAAATCTCTTGATATGGCTCTTTTATAGTGAGGATTTTAGATGTGGATAAGAGGAGTTGGGAATGAAAAAAATTATTTTTAAATATCTTAATATACTACTCTCTCGAGTATGGAGAAAAGATTAATATTTTCATAATAGAAGGGTGCCTTTGGCACTTCAAAGATCATATTTTCTCTTTGTTTCCAACCCTCTCCACTTGTGTGACTAATTTGACATGACACATTTCCTAGGGCCATAACTTTGTGCTTGAAAATCCAAATTGAGTGTGTTATGGGTCTTTCAAAGAGCACAATTTAAGTTCCATATTATGTAAATAATTTTTGGATTTTTTATATTTTTCTAGCTATGTGCAAGTTTGCAATTTTTGGAAGTTTTTGAGAACTACCTTTTAAAAGTGATATCTAGTCAACCATGAAGGCATTTAAGCGATTTCACTTCAATGCATCTACATGTGATGTACATTACATTGTTTCATCTCTTAAAAACATTTTTCAAGTCTCAAAATGAAGTATTTTGATGGCGATGCACCACAGTGCCCTCTCCTTCTCGAGAGATCCATGATGATATCCTCATAGTAGAAAACCGAGCTCCAAGCACCGCACACAGTACTCTACAAAAAGGCTGTAGAATGTGCAGAAAAACACAGTACATAGGAAGCATGAACACAGACTTCTTAGGTGTTACAAATGCAGTCGAACTTACAGTCTGTGGTTGACCAGGCCACTATATGTTTTATTAAAGAACATATACAAAGAAGTGTCCGGTGGCCATTTGGCCTTTCACATGGACACTAATGGTAACAATCTCCCACTAAAGGCCAATATGGCCAAAGTAAATATGGGATAAATATAAAGAATGATAAAGAATACCTAAGTGTAAGTATACAAACTATACCTCCCACTTGGTGGGCATGTTACAGAGTATACAAGTGACTATGTAAGATCATGAATCAAGTAACCCCCATCAAGTGAAAAGAGTGTCAAAAGCTATCATGTGGTAGAGCTTTAGTCAAAGCATCTGTAGCATTATCTCAAGTGTGAACCTTCTCAAGAATAATGTACTCAGTGGCTAAACAATCTCTAATGAAGTGATACCTCACCTCAATGTGTTTGGTCTTTGCATGATAGACCGAATTCTTAGCCAAGGAATGGCACTCTGACTATCACTGAGCAAACGATGTAGATGCTAAGGTAAACCCATATCACAAGCAAGACAAGAAAGCCACAATGCTTCCTTACATGCCTCACTTGCTGCAACATACTCTGCTTCTGTGGTGGAAATAGTTATATTAGAGACAATGATCCTCATTGCTTTGAGAATAGCCTGGAGACTTCATAAAAGCATCAAACTTTTGGTACCATTGTCTAGGGGAGTGTTTAAGTCCATACAAGCTCTTCTTGAGCTTAGAAACTAGACTTTCCTTGCCAAGAACTACATAACTCTCTGGTTGTTCCATATAGATCTCATCTATAAGATCTCCATGCAAGAAAGCAATTTTCACATCCATTTGGACTAGCTCTAAGTCCTCCATTGCAATGAATCCAAGCAACATGTGCAGGGTAGTCATTTTTGACCACTAGAGAGAAGATTTCCTCGAAATCAGCACCATGTTGTTACTTAAAACCCTTTGCAACAAGTCGTGCTTCATACTTTGGAGAAGCACTATCTCATGTGAATTTCAGCTTATATACCCATTTACATGGTAAAGCTTTCTTGCCCTTTGGTAAAGGTACTAAATCCCAAGTACCATCCTTGTGAATAGAATCCAACTCATCTTCATGGCACGCTCCCACTTGACATGATCCTCTGTCTGCATAGCCTCTTTGTAGCAAGAAGGCTAAACGACATCTGTTAGCATAACAAAATCTAAACCTAGAGCATATCCATCAGGTGGATGTGAGACACAAGCAACGTGTCTCACTGGTTGATGAACAAGAACATTTACAGAATAATATGATCGGATATTCTCTTGAGTGTCTCTATGTTGCATGCTAATTGGAGGAGTAGTATCCTCAAACACCACTCTTCTCACTTCAACCTTCTTAATGGGTTATTTATGCATCTTAGACTCATTGAAAATGACATCACTACTTTTGATCACTGACCGTGTTTCAGGATCACATAAGCAATTTCCAAATTGTCCTTCTCGACCATATCCAAGCGAAATTCCTTTCTTTGACTTATGGTCCAACTTTTGTCTAAGATTCTTGGTTATATGAACATATGCTTCACACCCAAAAACTCGAAGATGATCATAATATGGTGGCTTCCTTGTCCATTAACTCTTGTGCCACTTTTAGACCTTTGGCAGTATTAGGCAAAAGGATAATCACATGAACTACAGTCAATATTGCTTCTGCCCAAAAACCTTGTGAAAGGTTTGCATGATGCAGCATAGAGACTAATCTATCTTGAATAGTTCTATTCATCCTTTCAGCTACACCATTCTATAATGGGGTATAAGGAGCTTTAAACTCTCTACGAATTCCTCTAGATTGGCAAAAAAGGATGAATTCCTGTGAGGTATACTCAACCCCATTATCTGAAGGTAAGGCTTTGAGCTTAGTTCCTTTTTTAGTCTCAACTGAAGCAAGCCATTTTCTAAAAGAAGGGAATACCCCATCCTTCGATTTGATAGGAAGTGGAAACACGAGTGTCATAGCAACCAACCAAATCAAAGTCAGAAAAAGCATGCAAATCTGCCGGTAGTGATCCCCCCTTGGGATAAAGCAACCCAAGTAGCTGAGTACCACTCAAGTAGCAAAAGATGTGCTTAACCGCTTGCCAATGCTTGACTCTTGGGCAATGCATAAACCTGCTCATATGTGAGATAGCAAACTGAATATCTCGCCACGTAATGCATAAGTAAATTAGGCACCCAATAGCCTGTTGATAGAGAATAGCATCAAATGCATCTCCATCATCATGAAGACTCAATCCTAAATCAGTCTCCATAGGAGTGGCAATAGGTTTATAGTCTTCAAGGCCAAAATGTTGCAATAATGTGTTAATATATTTTGTTTGACACAAAGCCATTCCAGCATCAATGTGCATAAACTGACTGCCCAAATAATGATGCAAATGCCCCAAATCAAACATCTCAAATGAGGCATGCAAATCAGCCTTAAAATTACCAATATGCTTCTCAATAGGACCAGTGAGCAGCATGTCATCAACATAAACCACAATGATCAGAAGTACATCATTAACACGCTTAACATATAAGGTGCTTTTACTTGGACTATGTTCAAAACCCTGTACAATCAGATAGGCATGTATCTTTTCATACCAAGCATGTGGTGCTTGCTTTAAACCATATAATGCCTTCTTTAACCTGCACACCTGGTTTTCATGCCCTTTCTGCACAAAGCCATGAGGATGAGAAACATACACTCCTTCATGCAAGTCAACATTTAGAAGTGCTGTTTTAATGTCCAACTGATGTACATTCCAACCATGATGAGCTGCAAGTGCACAGATGCTATGAACAGTAGTCATTTAGCAAGTAGGAGCAAAGGTTTCATCAAAATCAATGCCTCTTTCCTATGCATAACCCTTTGCAACAAGCCTAGCCTTATACCTATCAACTATCAGGTTTACGCTTCAGCTTGTATACCCACTTAGTGCCAATGACCTTCTTGCCAAGAGGCAAGTCACATAAAGACCAAGTACCATTCTTCATTATTGCATCATATTCAGATTGCATAGCAACCATCCAACTTTCTGAATTTTGTGCTTCATCAAAGGAAATAGGCTCAGTCTCATCACAAAGACTAGACACAGCCATAGCATAGCAATTTGATGCAAAAGAGGCATTATGAGAGCCTAATTGAGAACGATATGACAGAGATGCACCTAATTTGTTGTCACACAAGGTCTGCACCAGCCATTTTGGCATAGTTCTTGCCTGCTTAATATCAGCTCTCTCATCAATAAGTGCATCATGTAAATCTGCATCAGAAATGGAATGATCTGCATCATCATATGAAACCTGCAAAGGCTGAGAAGTTGCCTCATTAGGACCAACACTAGACTGTCCACCTATAAAAAGAGGCACCAAAGTATCATACATGTCTTTGGAGCTAACAGATGTCTCCTTAGTACATGAAAGCAATGGCTACATAGCATCTTCCACAAAAAAAACATCACGGCTAACCAGAATGTGTTTAGTTTGTGGATGATACAGATGATAGCCTTTATTTTCAGAACTGTACCCAACAAAAATACATTTTACTACTTTATCATCCAATTTTCTGCGATGTTGTTCAGGCACTAATGCATATGCCAAATAACCAAAAACACACAGATGTGCAACAGATGGCTTGTGATCATGCCAAGCCTCATATGGAGTGATAGATTGCAGCGCTTTAGTGGGACAACTATTAAGTACATATGCTGCACACATGACAGCCTCAAGCCAGAAACTATGTGGTAAAGCTTGACTCTTGACCATACACCTCGCCATCTCCATGAGTGACCTGTTCTTTTGTTTAGCAACTACATTCTATTGAGGTGTATATGGCACTGTACACTAGTGTTTTATCCCACATTCAGCCAGAAATGCATTAAAATCAGAAGACATATATTCCCCCCCTCGATCAGAATGGAGGGTGCCCATTTTACATGTTGACAGGTTTTCAGCCAAAACCAAAAACTGTTTGAAGCACATGAACACTTCGGACTTTGCCTTCAATGGATATACCCATGCATGCCTAGAAAAATCATCGATGAAAGTCACGAAGTAAAGATAATTTCCAAAAGAAGGTGTCTGCATAGGATCACAGTAATCACTATGTACAAGCTACAATTTCTGAGTAGCCCAAATTGAACCATCTTTTGGAAAGGAAGAACACTACATTTTGCCCAAAATACAGCCTTCACAAACATGTTTTCCAAGTGCCTCAAGTTTGGGCAAAGAGGACACCATTTTAGATTTTTGCAGGCATAGCAAACTAGCAAAATTTAGATGACCAAAGCGTGCATGCCAAGGCTTTGCATCTGAAATAGCCTGAGAATCATGTACTGCACATGCCGAATCATTTAGAGATCTTTCATAGTCTATGAGCTTATACAACCCACGACATAAAATGCCAGAAGCAACAATCACGTCGCCATTTGATAGATCATAACCTGTACACCTGTCATCAACAAATTTCACAACCAAGCCAATCTTGGCTAATGCAGAAATTGATAATAGATTTTTCTTGATTCCTGGCACAAACAAATCATCTGACAAAGTGAAAGAACTACCATCAATAGTAGTCAAAATGATCTTACCAACTCCCACAACAGGATAAGAGGAGTTGTTGGCGCATGTAATAGTATTCCCTATAGGGGCAGGCTCGAGTGAAGAGAAGAAACTACATTGCGAGGTAATATGTTTGGTTGCCCCACTGTCAAAGTACTGGCAAACATCTGAGTCTACTACAGACATGCACTGCTCATGAGAAGATGGGTCAAAATTGCAAACAGTAGTAAATGCCCATTCTTCTTCCTGCACAAGATTAACAAACTCTATTTTTGGTGTAGAGGCTTCTGCAACAACCATTCCAACCTCTTTCTTCTTTGCTTTTTTAGTAGCCAGTTTTGGACAGTTCTTTATGATATGATCATTTCCTTTACAGTACTTGAAAAGCAATTTCTTCTTTTCTGATTTCTTTTCATCTTTGTCTTCCCTCTTTGATTGTGCAGAATAAGCAGATTTTTGCTTACTACTTGAAGAGCTCCATTTTCCTTTGCCCTTCTGACTAGCCAATAAAGCTTGATCTGCAACACGCATAATGGACCTGTTCTGCCTGGACTGATCCTCCTGCAACAAAACAGAGAATAACTCCTCAAAAGACAAGGCATTTGGATTGCCTTTCATCATCAGCCGAAGAGTAGAAGCAAAACTCCAATATGAATCAGGAAGACCATTCAGAACGGTCTGCACAAGTGAGCTATCTGGTATAACCTCATCAACAAAAATCAACTGTTCCTTCAAGTCTTTGATCTTTGTTAAAAAACTGTCCATAGAATCACCTTCATTCATGTGCTCACTCTCCAATTGTTTTCGGAGGTAAGCAACACGAGCCTCATTCCTAGCTTGGTACAATGTGGTAACTGTATCCCAAGTGTTAAACACGCGTTGCCGTCACAGGTACGTTTAAACTCTTTCGGGTTCTTGGGAGTGGTAGGGGTTTGTTAATCAGAGGCCCTATTACTTAATTTTCCCAATTAACACCTCTACTTCGTAGTACTTTAACACTCAAAACTCTGCATACAAATTATTATCAATCCTCTGGTTCGTTCTCTCACAGACTTACTGTTCGTACTTAGACTATTATTGGTTCTTCCACAACTTTACCGATCATGCTCAGGTTAATACTTTCTCAGTACACCACGCCGAAACTATTCATTACCATAATACAGACTTACGTTCTCTAACTTAAAGGAACTGTACTACCCACAAGTAATGTAATCAAACAGAGACAAGAAACAATAATACTCAGAATTCTCAAACAATACACCATGGCAACTTCACAGAATGCAATCGCCCAGACATACAGTCTGGCGATTCTCCTGGTTGTTACCGAAGCGTCCTTTCATTAGATTATAAATAGTTACAACACTTTGCAACGACCTTTCGGTTCGTGCGGAATATGAAAAGTAGAGAATTACAAATGCCAATCTGGCGGCTTACACTGGCACGCATGGTGGACTTGAACCCGCAGTGATACAAAATTTATGGCTCTTCTACTATACCCTGAATATACATTGTTCGGGCTAACTTAAATGCTCTGGCAATTTTCTGCTTCAGTGAGTCCAACATCTTTTTTAGGGTCTCCGGTTCCACGAGCTGAGCAGCAGTTCTAACTGAACTTGCGGCAATTACTTGACTCATCAAAATTTCAGCTTGTGTCTGCAAAAAGGCCTCTTGCAGGTAAAAATCGTTTGCAAGGGCTGCGTCACGGCTCAACTTCATGTCTTGAATTCGTTTATCAATTCTAGATAATCTTTCTGCTTGACCACCAAGCTGCTTTTCTCTTCTCTCCAGTTCATGTGATGGGTACTGGATGGTCTGCTAATAAGCATCTCGCTCTCTTCAAATTCCTGCGACTTCCTTCTGGAGTTGAGCGACCAATGTCATCTGGTTCTTAAGAGTAGTATTGGCTTCAAACAGGTTGGCATTTGCGAGCTGAAGTTCTTTATTAGTTTGCTTGGCTAAATCAGCCATCTCCTGTCCTTTTTGTACAACTTCATCCAACTGTACTCTAGTTTCTTCCAACAAGTTTCCTAGTGCCACACGAGAATCCTCTCTATCCTGGGCTAACTGTTTCAGCTGGATAATCTCTACATCAGTAGCACTTAATAAATCATCTTTGGTTTGTATTTCAGCTAAGGCAGCATCTCTCTGGCTGATCAACTTCCTGGTTAGCAAGTCTAGTCTGGAGCTGTTTAATCTGTTCGTGTAAAGCGTGGTTTTCTGCTTTTACTGCATCCGCTTCTTCTTGTAATGGAATAATATCTGCTTCCAATACATCCACTTTGTGTTGTAATTCGTGGTGGATATTGTCAGTAACTTCCTTCATCTGTTTTGGTAGTTGTTGTGATAGTTGTATCAGCATATGACCCATGGATGCGAGCTCAGTAAGCATAGGAATCAAAGGAAACAGAAGAGGAGGAGGTGGTTGAGATGAAGAAGCTGTCAAGAGGTGATGGGAAGAGGGTGGAGAGTATTTAGGTGAAGAGGATGAGGAATCCGGTACTTCAGGGACAATAGGTGGAATGGGGATAATGGGCTCAATCGGAGGTATGGGTGGCGGAATGGATATAGGAGCGGTGGGCACCAATACAATTCCAGTAGGCTGCTGCGTATTTGCGTCCTTTCTAGCAACAACAGAATCCACTGCCGCAATTACTTCTTCAAAAATTTCTGCAACCATGACTTGCACATCTTCTTTGGACTGATGCTGAGACTCCTCTCCAGAAGAAACTGCATCAGATTTGGTGTTAGAAACACTTTGGTCTTGCTGCTTATCCGTAGAAGATTGACCAGAAGACTCCACATGTATTGAAGTAGCTGTGTCATGAAAGGTCTCTTCCTCATGTCCGGCAGTGGAGCCTTGTACTTGACTCTCAGATGGGCTTATCCGTCTGTGTTTTCGGTGGAGAAGCTGGAAAAGGTCTTCATCATCCTCTTCGGTATCTTCAAGTATTTGAGCAGATTCCTCATGATATAAGATTGGAGCGTTTGGAGGCGGTTGCGCTGCTTGGAGGGCCGGAAAGAGAAATGTTAGGATGTGAGGAAGACGGGAACGCGGCATATCTCCTTTGTTAACATGCTTAATGACTGTAACGCATTCGTGGTGAATGCACCGGAAATAGTAAGAAGCAAAATTGACAGGCTCTCTAGCAGCCATGTCAATCATTGAGTAGAACGGGCGAGAAATCCTGTAAGTGCGTTTCTGTAAGTTCAGTATGGCTACTAAAAATTGAAGGGCGGTCCGTTCAGGATCAGGGCGACAGAGTATGGCATACTCATTCGATGAGTGCCTTGGGAACAATTCAATCATAGTAGCAATCGGAAGGTTAGGACCATTCTCTCGTCCTTCATGAGAGAGTTGGAAAGCGGCAGCAAATGACTGTAAGGTGATTACGGCACGAGATGGCAAACACGTAATAGGCCAACTCTGCTCTGTAGCAGGTGTGGCGGCAATATCAGCAATAATTTGAGCATAATATGGATGACACTCCATTAAATGCCAAGGCAATTCAGTGAAGTTGGACAAACCTCGGACACGCAAGAATTCACTCACGAATACACAGTGATTACAGAAAGCACAAAGCACACAAAACACGCAGACACAATAGCGATTAACAGCGAAAAGAAGAAGATTAAGTAGAAACTTGGCAACGGGAGGCGATTGAAAATGCTAATCATCGTGTGGTGTTGAGATGATAGCCCTCATAACTATGGTGTGCATGCATGAGCAGATCGATAATACATGGCGGCTTTTAATCATAATTAGATATCAAAACGAGGATATTTACAGGCTTATTAACTAATCATGCAAAAATAAAAAGAAAGTAAATAACACGCGGAAGAATGGAGAACACGTCAGCGAAAATCAGGTGCTTGATGATACGGCCGTAATTTTGAACCATTGATCACTTTAGAAAGAGAAACTCCGGTCAAAGTAGTCAACCAAAAAGTAGTTGGGCCCACTTGTTCACAAATCCGGTAAGGGCCAAACCACCGTAATTTGAATTTTCCAGCCACACGATTTGATTTAGCATTATAAAATAACACAAGCTATCCTACCATAAAAACTGGAGTTTTAAGAAAGCGATTATGGGTACGTGCTTGCCGCAACTGAACTTCTTGAAGGGTCAGAAATGTTGGAGATAGACGTCTGCGGAAGCACGCGAACAACACAAGGAAGAAGAAGAAGAAGCTTGGAGCACAAACACACAATACTGAATGTATAACTAGAGAATGTACAAAGATAAGTAGCCCATTAGGGCAATAGGCGTATATACAAGCCGGGGGAAAAAAACCTCCTAAAGAGGGAAAAAAGTGCCCCGACGGTCCTAGTGTGTTCACACACATCACTACCTAAATATATCAACAAATCCCCCCTAGGAGTGATGCGGTGAACAAGGAGCTGACACTCATGTATAAGGAAGTGCCAAGCTATGTGGAAATCACTCCACAAAAGGAAGTAAGCCCAAAGCTTTGCGAAAAGCTTCAAACTTCTCCCTAGGCAGAGCCTTCGTGAAAAGGTCTGCAATGTTCTCCTGCGTGGGCACATATGCCAAGCTGATCTCCCCAGCAGAGAACCTCTCCCTGACCTAGTGATAATGCACCTCAATGTGCTTAGTGCGAGCATGGAACACAGGGTTCCTCACAACTGCCAATGCGCTCTGACTGTCAGTGAAGATGGTGGTGGCAGAAGACTGGCCAACACCCAAATCAACCATAAGGCGTCCGAGCCACACACACTCAACAGTCGCTGTGAAAGCTGCCCTATACTCAGCCTCACAACTGGAAGTGGCCACAGTAGGCTGCTTCTTGCTCAACCAAGATATACATGAGCTACCAAGCATGAAGCAAAAACCACTGGTGGACACACGAGTGTCATAGCAACCAGCCCAATCTGAGTCAGAAAAAGCATGCAAATATGGCGGTAGTGATCCCCCCTTGGGATAAAACAACCCAAGTAGCCGAGTACCACTCAAGTAGCGAAAGATGCGCTTAACCGCTTTCCAATGCGTGACTCCTGGGCAATGCATAAACTTGCTCATCTGTGAGACAGCAAACTGAATATCTGGTCGAGTAATGCATAAGTAAATCAAGCATCCAACAGCCTGCTGATAGAGAACAACATCAAATGCATCTCCAGCATCATGAAGACTCAATCGTAAACCTGTCTCCATAGGAGTGGCAATAGGCTTACAGTCTTCAAGGCCAAAACGCTGCAATAATGTGTCAATATATTTCGTTTGACACAAATCCATTCCACCATCAACGTGCATAAACTGAATGCCCAAATAGTGACGCAAATGCCCCAAATCAGACATCTCAAATGAGGTGTTGGCAGCAGTCAGGGAACAGAAGGAGCTACAAGACGAAGAGAGTCAGAACGAAGGGACAGCACAAGCAGACATGGCAGTCAAAGAAGATCTGGCAAATAGGCCAATAATTTTCCTCATGAAGAAGCAAGTATGAGCATTCACGCAAATCTAGCACTTAGGCAACCTTTTAACTTTTAAAAAACCTTTACACCGATTAAAAGTGATTTTCGTCACTTAACACCATTGTAAATACCATTTCATATTTTTGTAGCTCCATTTTGTGCAAGCCAAGGAGTCCTTGAGCTTGAGGAGCATTAGAAGTATCTACCTGCCAATTTTCGTAATTTTTGGATCTCGTTTGAGCCCTCAAATAAGCCCTGGAACCTAATTTTTAACTAGGCCGGACACTAGGTCTGAACAGGGCCAAAGCTAGTCAAAAACTATAAAAGGAGCTAGAGAGCTCATTTTTGGGGTTGGATTGTAATTGAAACAAACTTGTAAGAGCATTTTGAAAGTAATCTAAAGAACTCCATTGACTCTCCCTCTTTGTCTTACTGTGTGTGTGCATGTGTGTGTATGTGTGTGCATGCTAGTGCGCTTCTCACTCACACACTTGTGCCGCCACTTGCTCGAGGTCTTCATACCATCCTCACGTCTTCCCGGATTGACATTAAAGGAGGTGCTACTCATCATTGAGCTACACCAAATTTTGGCGCCGTTGCCGGGGATCGAGCTTTGAGGACGAGCGTGTGATGGTAAGACGTAGAGTTGATGCGTTGGAGTTGTAGGTAATTTCTTTATTTTTCCTATTTTTCTCTGTCTTACCTCACCACCATCATCACCATCATCATCATCACCATCCTCCATCTCCATCTCCATCATCGCGAAAATTTTAGTTTTTTGACTATATCCCCTTCTCCACCTCATTTCCCTCATTTCACTTGTGAGAGAGAGCGAGAGAGCGAAATTGCGTGTGCTGTTTTTGCATGTTTCTTGAGCTGTCTTGCAGGTACAGGTCACATCATCGTCCCCAGCATTCTGCGCAGGTACGGATTTTGAAGTAACTGTCTGTGTGTCGCCGACTTCTGTCAATCGCGACCGACAGAAAAAACGCTCAAACCACCAAACAAAGTGCAAAACCATGATCTACAGGCCTAGAGCTTCCCAAAAATGTGTTTAGTTTCTTGAAACTCCTCAGATTTCTGTCAATCGCGATCGCTCTGTCAATCGCGACCGACAAACCACGACGGACAGATCTGTCAATCGCGATCGACACATCAATCGCGATCGACAGCCCACGACGGCTCTGTCAATCGCGACCGACAGAGTCAACGACCGATTGACCACGACCGACTGACCATACGCGTGACACGTGTTAATCGCGATCGAGTCATCAATTGCGATCGACTCATCAATCGCGACCGACACAGTCAACGACTGTTTGACCACGACGGACAGACCACGACGGCTCTGTCAATCGCGACCGACACAGTCAACGACTGTTTGACCACGATCGACAGACCCTTGCGACCGACTTGTCAATCGCGATCGACCCATCAATCGCGACCGATAGAGTCAACGACCCTTTGACCACGACTGATTGACTTTTCGTAACCCGTGTCAATCGCGACTGACCAGTCAATCGCGACTGACAGCCACGACGGACCTGTCAATCGCGATCGACACGTCGATCGCGACTGACCTGTCAATCGCGACCGACAGACTTTGCGAACATGTTAGAAGGGCAATTTAGGTCAAATTTTTAAGGTAAAAATAGTGGTCTAAATTTTGGCCAAGTGTGGGGCAAACACAAGGGTGTAGCATTGCATTACGAGGACACGACCCAAGTAACTCTAGAATTCCTGTTTGCCTGATAACCGAGCTCAATCCTGTTTTAGCCCCAAAACCCTGAACCGGCATAACTTTCTCATACGAAATCCGTTTGCCGTGATTTTTGTTTTGTTGGAAAGCTCACAGGGAATACAACAAAAACATCGACTGGTTATAGTTAAATTAAGATCAGGAATATTTGCTAGGGTATTTTGAAGTTGACCATACCCAGGGGGAACAGAAATTCAGGGATCTCTAGAGTTGTGTCCAAAAGGTCATAGTGTAAATTGGTGAAGTGTTGCATGAATGAAAGTGATTGGTTCTGTCTTTTGAATATAAGTCTTGAGCTAACAGTGGGCCTTTTACAGGTCCTTTGAGAGAAGCAAAAGGTACGCAAGGCAAGAGTAAGTGCAAGCTTGGGAACGCGCGTCCTGGGCACATCTGGGCAACACCACAAGGAAAGGAACTCAAGGTTGGAAAACCCGCAACACTCTCTGTCAATTCTTAGTTTAGGCTAAGTGCGGATAGTGTTAGAAGTAATTCCAGGGAACGACAGGCACGAGCTAAGTCAAAGACTATCTAAGAAAATCAAGTGCAAGTTAAGAGATAACCTGTGTGTGTGCGAACGTCAATCTTAAAAGGGAAAGAACCTAACGTGAAACGACCAAACTAAAGTGCGAAACTGAACTCAAGTATTCCTGACGACATGATATCAGACAAGAGTATAAACACGATAATCAACATAAAAAGAACTAAGTGACAGATACAAAAGGACTCAGAAACGTGGTTGTACCTGGGAAAACATTGGGTTAATCAGTTAGGCATATGAACCTTAGATCAGGACGACACCTAGCAAGAGAGAGACAAAGCCTTAGGTCTTCCGAGGCTAGCGTCAATCACACTGCAAGGTCTTGGGCCCAGCAGTTGAGCCACCACTCGTACTACCCTAGCTCGGAGACCAGTGAGTCAGAGATGTCTCAAGGCATGGACAGACCTACAGGTAGTTCAGGTGTGCCATACTTGTACAGGGTAGAAGGCCCTTACAAAACGCAATTGGAATACCTTAGGACCAATCGATTAGGTGCTAGCATCTATGAGGACGGCCTAGGAAGATCCATGGTACAGATCAAGAATCCTGATCAATCCATAGGACTAGAGCACCCAGCCGTCAAGTTTGAAAATGGTGCATACCTGGACAAAGAAGGAACCATATACGTAGTCACCAGTCACCCAGACAGGACAGATGAATTTGGGAATGTAATCTCAGAAGCAGACTTAGGGGACTTAGAGCAGGGAAACATGGGTGCGGAACCTAGAACCCCCCGAGGTAAATCAGTTCTCACAAGGATTATCACGCCTGAGTGGGTGCCCCAAGACAACAAGTGCATAGAATTGCTTCTCAATCGAGAAACTGACGAAGCCTTTTGGAGGTATAAATCTAATCAGCCAACTGATATAGGAACAATCATGATCTACAAGTTTAAGGATTCTGATAGCCCAGGCAGAGTGACCTACCTAGATCACGCTTCAGAACGGATCTTTGTGGTTACGGAAAATGATAGGCATGCTTACACTTGGAAGGGTGAATTCATTTTCCCCCAACCAAGATCGAATGTATCCTATGGTCACCCTGGAGCTGGAACATCCCAAGCTCATGGAACTCAAAGAGACAGAAGTAGAGATAGACCAGAAGTAAGCTTCGCCAACCCTATGGGCAGAGAAAGAACAAGGACGGAGACGAATAGGGTAGAACCTGAGGTGCTTAGAGCTCACAGGAACCAAAGAAATGTGGATGGATTCCCTCTGCCGAGACCTAGAGAGCACACAAGAACTTTGAGACCGACCCAGCTAGTTAAGTCCATGAAGAATTACTTTGATGGCACAGGAGATCCCTATGATCATGTGGCGGAGTTCAAGCAAGTGTTGAGAGCTGAACAAGTGGAGGATCTATTCACGCAGTACAATGCCTTCGGTCTAACCCTTAGGAACACAGCACTGACATGGTTTCAGCCATTGGATGAGCGCCAGTTCAGGAGCATAGACCAACTCCTAGAAGCATTTATTACTGAATTCTCCAAGAGTGGCATAAGACACAATACCTCCTCACTGATTCACAGCTTCAAGCAAACCCCTCAAGAGACTGTGAGACTTGCAGGAAGAAGATTTAGGCAATACCTTGAAAGATGTCCTGTTTCGGAGCTACCCACATCTGCCAAACAAGTAGCTTTATTCCTTGATGGATTGCTGAGTACGAAATTGAGATCCTATGTGTATCTGAAAGACCCTAGGACTATAGAAGAGTGTGTACGCATGTGCATTGACATTGAAGATAACCTAGGGGAAGAACTAGAGCTTTCCAAAATCTACAAAGATTCAGATAGTGCATCTAGTCACTCTTCCACGCAATCCACATCAATTGAGGAACTCGCAGAGAAAGTAGCTCAGAAATTAGGGGTAACTAGTAAACAAATCCCCAGGTTTGCCCCTGTGAAAAGGTGCTACACTTGTGGTGGTGACCACATGGCGAATGTCTGCCCCATTACGGCTCAGCCCCAAGTAAATCCTAGTAGCCAGTACTGCACCATAGAACGGAGATATACCAATCACACCGCACAAGATTGCCCTTACAACAAGCAGGCAGTTAGGCAACCCCACCCTCAGCCATACCCTCAGCAGGGAAGATACCAGAACCCGTACCCTCCACAACCATATGGCAGGCCACAACAAAATTACCAACCACAATACCAAAACCAACAAAGGCCTCAGCCTGTGCTAGCACAACAACCCCCAGCCCCAGCTAATGTGATTCCGGTAAAGTATACTGCTGCAGAAGAGAACCTGAATAGAGCTATAGTCCCTGTAACATCCTTGCTTTCTAAGAGTGACCCCGGTGACCATAGCTTCGATTCTACACATGTCGATAGTCCCCAGGCGTACTACATGCAGTCTCCAGAACATGGTGAGTCCTATTACAGCGAAGAGCCAAATGAACCTAGTTGGGAGTCAGATTACACAAACATCATGTATGCAAACCCCAACCCTAGGCCTCAACCCAGGCAAGTAAGACCTCCATTCCCAAGAGGACCGTGCTACAGATGCCAAGGAGATCACCTCATTCGTGATTGCCCCTTACCTCCACCTCCACAAAACCAGTCAGTGACGATCCAAGGCTTTTGCCACGATTGTGGAAAAGAGCATCTCTTACGAGATTGCCCTAAGAATCCTAATAATATGCCAAAAATCACTCCTATCAACGTTATTGGGTTAGTGGTAGATTCCACAGGAAGTGTCACTTCCACTGCTCCCGTACAGGTAGTCACTAGAGCTCAAGCATTGCAGCAGAATCAAGGGGTAAACCAGGATAAGAACTCAGAGGCTAGTGAAACCGAGAGCATAACAAAGAAAAGGACTAGAGCGTGGAAAGATAGTCGAGAAAGAATGAAAAGACAATGGGCTAAAAAGATGAGTGAACTTGAGGAAAGCATAAGAGAAACCAAAGCTAGGATAACTGAAATCACCTCTCAAGCCCCCTCTCACACTATCCCATCACCACCACTCCCATCGCCATCCGACCCGCCACCTTCCAACCCACGTCATACGATTCCACCACCCCCTAGAGTAGGATCAGTATTAGCTGATCCCATTCCGGAAGACATAGACATGATGCTTAAAGCATATCAGGCCAGAATTCAAGAAGGGCCAAATGTCACAGATCATGACAAGTGTTACCCTAGAGCTGACCTAGAGATAGAAAGAACCAAGCTTTGCGCGAAAATGGTCGCATTGGCTCAGACTATGTTTGAAGCCAGTCGCCTTTTCAATTAATCAGGCTCAGCCAAGACGCAATTACACTTGGATGGACTTCTAGAGAAGTTAGAGGGCATAATTGCCAGAGCGGCCAAGGAAGAAAAAAATCAAGAAAGGGAGGAAGCAAGCAAAATCATGACCCATCCCCCATCAAAAGTTTATGTGGCTAATTCTACTGAACCAGACAACTTCCCCTCTTTAGAAAGAATAGAGAATCTAATTGCACAATCAGAAAAGGAACCTGCCCCTCTAAGAAAGGAAAGGGCAAGGGAACGGACAAGCCAGCCTCTTCAGGAAGCCCATGTGCCTCCTCAAGAAGCTTATCTTCCCCCCCAAAAAGCACATGAGCCTCCCTCGAAAGCTTGCGTACCTCCACAGGTTGCCTACACTCCTTCTCAGGGAGCGTATGAGCCTGTTCGGAAAAGTAATAGAATAAGTAACCCTCCCCAGGAAGCTTGTGCTCCAGCCATCTATGAGAACGAGGAGAGAGCCAACGATAGGATAAGCCCTCCTTCCCAGGTTGCTTATGCGCCTAATTCTACAGAGCCAGACACTTCTTCTTCTATGAATCGGTTTGCACCAGACTTCCTACGAGAGATTCAAGAAGACAAATGGGATAACGAAAGTGAAGTCGCCCCTCCCTTTGAACTTGTGGATGATGCACACGACCAATTCCCACAAGACATCCCATCTATTTACGGGGAGCATGAGAGTACTCAATCTCACGAGAGATTGGACTTTGAATCTAATTCCATACAAGAGTTACCCCACTTCACAGGACCATGGGAAGCAAAGTCCACCTGTATGAGAGCACCTACAGTCATGGTAAGAAACGAAGACTCAGTCATACCTAGGAACACAGAGGTAGTGAAGAACACTAACGTGCAGTGTAATCTCAAGTTAGAAGAGCTACTCAAAGTTAGACCTGAATTATGGAAACATGTAGCCAAACAAGTACCAGAGATAGCAAAACCTCGTTCCCAGGTAGGATCCCATAGGACAGTGCCAGAAATTCCCTTGGATAAGATAGGAGATATGTGTGAAGGTGAAGAAGGGAACACCTATCTTCCCATCACCTACCAGGAGTACACCACCAAGGCAATTTTGGACTCAGGTGCAGGAGTTGCAATTGCCACTACTTCCCTATGGAAGCGTTGGGGCAAGCCGGCACTCAAGCCAACGAGAATGAAATTGCAGATGGCCGATGGTCACATAGAGAGACCCCTAGGATTGCTAGAAGGAATAACTCTCACCACTTGTGGTGTCGAGTTTGAGCATACATTTGCTATATGTGACTTCAGCAAAAATCATGCCTATGAGATGATTTTGGGAAGACCATTCATGCGACAGTTGCAAGTGGTACAGGATTGGGGAACCAACTCCTTGTATTTGCAACACTTGGGTGTTACGACCAAAGTCAATCTCAAGGATTATTCTCATAGAGATGTCCCTCCTATCCAATGGAATCCCATCCATAGAGCCAAAGATGATACAGAATCGGTGCATTCCATAGGATCTGGATCCTCATGGATGCATGAAGACACTCACTTATGGATGTGCAAGGTAGCAGTAGAAGAAGAGAAGAGAGAGAAAGCCAGAGAGGTAGGTGCGAAATAAACCCATAGATCAGTCCAAGACCCAGCCTATGCACCTGTAGTTTTTCCAGACGAAGAATTTGAACCTCACGGTTGGGCAGAAATTTTAGCAACAATGGACGTAGCCATCAATGAAGAACAATGGACACCTCACTGTGATGAGGATGGCTATGACATTTCAGTCTTCTCCATAGAGCCAATCATGGGAGAGGCAGTTCTAGAAGAATGCGAACCTAGCCCTGATGCATTTGAGGATGCAAGTGACTCCGATCTAGAGTCAATCATTATGGACCCACCATTTGCATCAGATGAAGAATACTTCCATGAAGTAGAATTTCAACCCCAGAGGCATGGAGAGGTTACAAATGATGTAAGATTAGCAACACATATGACCCCGAAGGAAGAAGGAAAGAAACGAAAGAAGAAAGAAGTCTCACCAGAGGAGGAAGAATCTTTGTTTGAGGTCCCAGAAAATTTTAAGAAGTATGAGATAGACGACAGGTGAGTCATGATAAGAATGCCTAAACGAGAGGCACAATCAAGAGAGGCCTATGATAACAAAGAAACCACCAAGAAGATTGTAGTGGCCCTAGAAGAAGGAGAGGAGAGATGCACATACATAGGCCATGACCTAACAGAAGAAGAAGAGCATGCATTAATCGCCTTGCTAAGAGAATACAGAGATGTATTCGCTTGGAGTTACAAGGATTTGAAAGGTGTTGACCCCGACATATGCTCACACACCATCCCCATGACCTCAGATGCTAAACCCTCTAAGCAAAAACCCTACACATATAACGATAATTACGCTGCTAAGATCAAAGAAGAGATAGATAGACTGGTCGAAGCTGGGTTTATCTACGAAATTGAGCACACTGAATGGGTATCCCCCATCGTAGTGGTGCCCAAGAAGAATGGCAAGCTGCGTGTGTGTATTAACTTGAAAAAGGTTAATGCAGCCACGATTCGAGATAACTATCCGCTTCCCATCAAAGAACATCTCTTAGAAAGAGTGGCAGGCAAGGAAGTGTACAGCTTCCTTGATGGGTTTTCGGGTTACAATCAAGTAGCCATAGCTCCAGAGGATCAGCATAAGACAGCCTTTGCCACAGAATGGGGCATTTTTGCTTTTAGAGTAATGCCATTTGGGCTTACCAATGCACCAGCAACCTTCCAGAGGCTGATGTGCCATGTATTTAAGGAGTTCCTGAGGAAGAATTTAGAAGTCTATGTTGATGATCTTTGTGCCCATTCCAACATTAGGCAAACCCATATTCCTGAACTTAGACAAATCTTTGACAAATGTAGAGAATATCAAGTCTGCCTGAACCCAGAAAAGTGTGTTTTCATGGTCAGGCAAGGCAAGATTCTAGGACACATAGTGTCAAAGAATGGCATATCCACTGACAAAGAGAAAGTGCAAGCTATAGCAGAACTACCTAGGCCAAAGAATGTCAAGGAAGTACAAGCTTTCATGGGGCATTGTGGTTATTACCGACGATTTATACACATGTATGCTGTCATTGCAAAGCCCATGTACGGACTTCTGACAAACTTTGAGTGGACGGATGAATGTGAGAATTCCTTCCAGGAGCTTAAACGAAGATTATGTTCAGCACCAATCTTGACCACACCAGATTGGAATAAGCCATTCCATGTTCACGTGGATGCATCCAATTATGCCATTGGATGTGTGCTTGCACAACCTACTGGTGAAGGTAATATGGATCTTCCAATTGCCTATGCCAGTAGACAGTTGAATGCAGCTGAACGAAATTACACCACTACGGAGAGAGAAGGTTTAGGCATGGTATATGCAATTAAGAAATTTAGACACTATTTGCTTGCAAATAAGTTTAAATTTTTTACGGATCATCAAGCATTGCTATACCTTGTAAACAAGCCTTGCAATACAGGAAGATTAGTAAGATGGTTTCTCTTGCTAATGGAATATGATTTTGAGGTTGTGGTAAGGAAAGGGAGGACTCACTTGAGAGCAGATCACCTCTCTAGGCTCACATCGGGAGAAGCCCCACAAGGAGTGTCAGATGACCTTCCTGATGCTTACTTGTTTAATTTGGAAGTTGTACCGCAGTGGGCTAAGCCATTAGTACCAGTATTGACATACGGGCCTAACCATCCAGTGGTAAACACACGGAATAGAGAGGTTGTAAAAGCCCAAAAGTACCACATCATGGCTAGAAGTATGTACAAGCACACAGATCAAGGGATCTTGGCTTGTTGCGTAGAGGAGGATGAATACTCTAAATGGTTGCAACTAGCACATGTAGGTGCACTAGAGCAACACCATTCAAAGCAACGAACTTTACAGACATTAAGGAGACTCGGAGTACATTGGCCAACTATGGAAGCGGATGTCCAAAAGTTGTGCAAGGAATGCCCAATCTGTTGTACTAAACCACCTGTGGAACACGCTACTCTTTATTAAGTATCCATTGTGCCAGATTGGAGTGAACCACTAGTATCCTTCCTGAGGACAAACACATTTCCCCCAAACATGACTCTGGCTAGGAAAAGGAGTTTAGAACAAGAAGCCCTGGATTACTCACTCATTGGTGATAATCTATATAAGCGCGGTAAAGATGGTTACCTGAGGCTATGTGTCCATGAAAGTGAATATCTCAAGATCTTGGAAACTGCTCACCAAGGTGTAGCAGGAGGACACTTTGGACCAGATCGGGTGATCAAGGCAATACTATTTGCGGGCTTCTGGTGGCCTACCCTTCACATGGATGCTCATACCTATGTGAAACGGTGTGATGTCTGTCAAAGGACTCAGTATCCTATATGCAAAGACGAGATGCCACTGAAACCTATGATGGGTGGACGTGCGTTCTCTAAGTGGGGAATAGACTTCGTAGGTCCTATTAATCCCCCAGCTAAAGGTTCTCATGCAGAATACATCATTGTTGCAACAGACTATCTAACTAAGTGGGTAGAGGTAAAGGCTACGACAAAGAACGATGCTCAAACAACTGCCAAATTCTTGTTTGAGAATGTATTCACAAGATACGGGCTACCTATAGAGCTTGTAAGTGATAGAGGCACTCATTTCTTAAATGAAGTGATTGAAAATCTACTCCAAGAATTCTTGGTAATACACAAGAAGTCTGCCCCCTATCACCCTCAAGCTAATGGACAAGCTGAGAGCACTAATAAGATCTTATGCAATGTACTGACGAAATTAGTGAACACTAAACGCTCTGACTGGGACAAACAGCTACACCATGCTGTTTGGGCATACCGAGTTGCCTACAAAACGGTACTCCAAGCCACCCCCTTTCAGATGGTATTTGGCCAAAACGTTGTGCTACCTTTGGACTTCTTAATACCTACGTTGAAAGTAGCACAAGAGCACGAATGGACAGGTCATGAGCTCTCCTCTAGGATCTTTGACCTTGAACGATTAGGAGAAACAAGACTGAGAGCAGCTGCAGGAATATATGCAGCCAAGAAGAGACAGAAGGCATATTTCGATGCCCATGTGAAGGATAAGGGCTTGAAAGCAGGAGATCTAGTTTTAGTCTATACACTGAAACAACACGCAAGGAAGCTAGAAAAGAGAGGCTACGGACCTATGATTATCAATAGGATCTCCACGAGTGGAGCAGTACAATTAGCCACGTTAGAAGGTGATGTTTTCCCAAACTATATTAGCGGTTGCAGAGTCAAGTTGTATCAGGAACCCCTCACGGAGGAAATGCTCAGCCGACTCAACACTGCTAAGAAACACAAAGAAGAAGAAAAGCGAATTCGAGAAGAGGCTCAAGCAGAAGCGTTAGAACGCATCAGAAGGATGAAATTACGAAGGCAAGGTAGAGATCAGCCTAGAACAAATGACTATGCCGATCAAGGATATCATATGGCAATGTGTGAAGTCGCAGGAACAAGCTCACATAGGATAACTGATCGACGTCCTTTCGTAACCTTAGATATAGGACAAGGAAAGAATGCAAGGACCGTAAGAGCCTTGATTGACTCAGGTGCAGCCACTAGTGCTGTTAGAATGACTTACTGTCAAGAGTTGCAGTTAACTGTCAATCCTGTGGAAGCATATCTCATAGGATTGGGAGGAGTGGAAACCCCTTGCACGGGCGAGGTGGAACTTCCCCTCTACATTCATGATGAGACAATGACAGTTAAAGTACTAGTGTGTCAAGATGAGGACCTCACGGAACCCCTTATCTTGGGTCAAGACTGGATCTATGACCAAGCAGTCAACTTGAACCTAAGAAGTGGACTTCTTCAGGTATGGGTCAATCATAGTCGAATTACAGTAGAGTTAGATAATGGAGCACTCAAGGAACTAGGAAAGGCACAGACTCCTGGTCCCTCCAGGGGTGCACATGAAGTTGACCATGCTGTTCTTGTCCAAAAATATGTGTTGCAGAGGAATGATATTCTCAAAAAAGGAGTCAGGGATGCAACGGAACTCCCTTCTTTTCCAAAGGCCAGAAGGAGGCAGCAACCAAAGGAGGATCAAAAGCAGAAGAAGCAGAGTACTACCCATGCCGGAAATCAAAAGTACCTGCGCAACAAAATATCTCAGCAAGTGAAACAAGTGTGGGTGCGGAAAGGCGAACACCCGGTTGCACTCAAGCCAACCACACGGGCAAAGCCTCTTATTAGTAACCGACAACACGACACTAATAAGAAGTCTTTCGGAAATTCTTCTGCTAACGTGAAATCTATTTGGGTGCCCAAGAAGTCGATGAAGGCTAGCCCACAATCAAGACAAATTTGGGTGCCTAAGGCTTTCTTGCGGGCACAAATAGCTATGCCAAAGCCACAACCTATACAGCGTAACCCATTCACTCGCACAACCGGCATCCACTCGTTTTCAACACTCACGAACACACCAAGGCCCATGAGCACGAACAGAATCATTTGTAAATGGGTCCCTAAAAGGCCTCATGTTCAAGCTGATACACCTATAATGTTCTCTAGCGTCTCTACGAAACCAAGAGAAAAAAAACCATCCACTGCATTTGGCAGCTTAAGACCTGTAATAAACCCCCCGACCCCAAATTGTAAATTCACCCCCACTTACTAACTGCATTAGTCTCCTACGAATACCCAAGCATTAACTACACACACTGTCTTCGTGCCAACCACTAACTCACCATTTACCTCATGTTAATGTTGTAACGGGGACAACAACGGATTTATTCTGTCCATTACGATGTTAACACGTGGTTCTATATTCTCACAGAACCAACCAGCAAACAGGGCCATGGCAGAAGCAGGTGCAAGTTCTCAAGCCGGAACTGGTGCCCAGATTGTGGACATAGAAACACTCCTCCTCGAGCCACATCTCACCGCAAGGCCGCAAGAACTTCAAGCCGTGCATGTGCTCCCCATTCAGGATCCTCCACAAGGACATACTTCTCAAGTAGGTAAGCACGCGCATTGGTTCAGTGATGTCGCGGGACCATTGGGCGATGGAACCTATTTCTGGGAAGCAGAATTGGAATTTAATGGCAAATGGGGTCGATACCACTTTTTCACGCGCGAGTTTGAAAGCTACCAAAACGCCGAAGTCATGAGATCAGTTTGGATCAAAGCGGGTGTGGACAGTTATTTCAGGGCCCACTTACCAAAGCCGGATTTCTTACGATGCTCATATCTGATCAGTACCATCACGCCAAGCAGGGCCAAGGGAGGCGACAACACCTTTGTGTTGCCATCACTGCTGCCGGGTCATGAGCTTAAAAGATTCAAGTTGACCCTCAATCTGGTAAGAGAAGCATTGGGTATGTATGGCATGCACATCCCAACAGAAAAGGAAACCATGGTTCCAGGTCGAATGAAACACTGTTGGTGCATACCAATCACCAATTGAAGGCTTGGAAGATTAAAGGATGAAGGAAGAATCAATTCCTAAAGTGTGGAAGAAGATTACATTCAGAGGATAAGAGAAGTGTACACATATGTACATTAGTTTAGTCATAGCTGACTTAGATCTTTTGTTTAGTAAGAATCATGTACAAATTTATCTATAAATACTTTGAGAAAAGTCGGGGCAAGTATGAGAGCATATGTGACAATAGTTAGAAGTCAAGAATGAGGGAGATAGATGTCATGAGATAGAGGAAAAGTTAGTTGAGTTTTTTCTCTCATCACTCAACTGTAAGATTTTCTGAGTAATCAAAAATATTGCGCCCGATGTTTCTGTGTGTTCTCCTTCTACAGTAGATCAATTGTGAAATGCTTTTGTACAAGTCTAAGTTGAGAGTTGCTTGACCTCTGTACAAAGTTTTAGCTTCCAATTGTAATCAGGCTGAGTGAATTAAGTGTAGGAACATTCATATGTGAAGTGTGTTCACTGGTTCCTAAAACAGGCGCAGATTTCGAAGTTAATGTTTTGATCATTTCTCCTAGCACAGTTTAAAGTTTTGCATGAGTGAGGGCTTAATCTTTAAGTTGGAAGATAAGCTATTCATGTCTAGAAGCATTTTGGAAAACGGGTTCTATTCAAGGAGAACCAAGTCTTAAAAGTTACAGGTATAAAATCGACTGTTCTGAGTGACAGTTTCTGACATAGGTAACTTGAGAAGTTGATTTCTCAAGTTATACTTAATCTTTTGAAGTAATTCAACTTGGAGTAGATGCGCAATCTCTAGGAGATACTTCGTACAAAGTTTCCTCAAAAACTTTACACGTTTGATAGGCCAATGTGAAGAAATAGTGCAGCAGACTTTTCTGTGTTTCATCTTCTTCACAGATTTGTTAATTTTTTGATAATTAGTAATTGATCCTCTAAATGAGTGGAAGGTTTTGACTTATTCTTGGTATAGAGGTGCTCTAATCACAAGAATAGGTTGTTCTTTTGGAGAATAACATTCTCCATCAGTGGTATCAGAGCAGGAGACATCAAATTGAGAAAAGGAGGATCCCGACTGCTGCAGATTCAAGAAATTCAACACTTGAAGGACTAAGAAGTGAAAGCTTGGAGTCAAAGTTTGAGGAGAAGACTATTTGACATCAAGAAAGGCAAAAGGAGTCTAATTCGAAGTAAAGGTACATACATTGTTTGTAAAGCTTGAAGTTTTCAATACACAGGTGGATACAAGATGGGAGAAAGCTTGCAGATTGATAAGCTAGATAGGGAGAACTATCCAGCATGGTCTATGAGGATGGAAGCACACCTCATGAGCAAAGATCTTATATCATTTATTACAGGAGATGAAGAAAAACCTGAGTTTGCAGATCCTAGTATTCCTACTAGGGAAGAGCTTGCAATGTTGAAGACTTGGATGAGAAAGGATGCTCAAGCAAGGAGCATCATCTACATGGCTGTAAATGATTACCTTTTACCTCACATCAGAGGTTTGGAAAGTGCTACAGATGTTTGGAATGCCTTGGAAGAGCATTTCCAAAATACAACTAAGTCAAGGAAGTCCTCACTATGGGCTGAGTTCACAACCTTCAAGAAGAAGAGCTCACAATCAATTTCAGATTATGTGGCAAGGATGAAAGATATTGCAGATAGCTTGGGAGCAGTGGATGAAGACATTGAAGAGGAAAAGTTGGTAAGACAAATACTTACAGGTTTGAGAGGAGATGAGAAGTGGAAGCCTTTTATATTGTCCATAGAATTGTCACTTGATCACTTTACTCCTGATCTTAATCAATTGCTAGGACACATGCTAACCTTTGAGCAGGATCTTAAAGGAGACAATGATAGAAGTACAAGTCAAGCTATGTACTCTATGGATAAGAAAAAGAATGGCAAGGGAAAGCAATCAAATGATGATGAAGGGAATTCAAATCAAGCTAACTTCACAAAAGGGAAGACAAATTTCAGAGGTAAAGGAAGAGGAGGTAAGAACAAAGATAATGCTAAAGCTTGTTGGATTTGTGGCAGAACAAATCATTTGGCAAATGATTGTTGGTATAACAATCAAAATGGTGGAAGCAATAATCAGAATTATAGTCAAAGAGGTAGAGGAGGCAGAAACCAAAGAGGCAATTTCAGAGGAAGAGGAGGTAGGACATCATATGGTAGAGGAGGTGGAAGAAACTTCCAATCTCAGTCCTACAACAATAATTATTACAATTATGCATCAGATCAGAAGGATGACATGACTCTTATCTTGAATGCAACTCATGAATCAATGGGAGAAGATCAAAGAGTGTTTTATATTGACTCAGGGTGCAGCAACCATCTGAGTGGGAATCTATCTTTGATGACTGATATGGAAGCAAGGGTGAATGGAGATACAGTTCAGACAGGTGACAATACCAAACATAAAGTGGAGAGCATTGGATCAGTGAAGACAAAGAGTGGAAGTACACTTCTGAGCAAGGTACTTTATGTTCCTACTATTCCTAAAAATCTGATAAGTGTAGGGCAAATTGTGGAGAAAGGATATGAGGTAAGATTCACAAATGATGGTGTTTATGTACAAGATCCAAATCAGGGATATAGAAACATAATTGCAGGTAAAAAGGAAGGAAGATTGTTCACTCTCAAAGTCCAAGGTAATGTGGGACATGCATTATTTACCTATGGAAGTCAAAAGGTATCTGAATTAGACCTATGGCATAAAAGGCTAGGTCATTTCAATGAGAGAGCTATAAAGGAGATGTCAAAGAATCAGGTGGTGCTTGGATTGCCAAATATTGAAGGGCAACATATGGTGTACAAGTGTGAAGCTTGTCAATTAGGTAAAGCACATAAGAGTTCTTACAAGAAATCATGGTACAAGCATTCAAATATGCTTGAATTGGTTCATACAGATGTATGGGGTCCCTCAAGGGACTATAGCATAAATAGTTCCAGATATTATGTGTTGTTTGTTGATGATGCAACCAGGTGGATTACTTTGTATGTAATCAAGGATAAATCAGAAGTTTTCAAGACATTCAAACATTTTCATGCTTATGCAGAAAGGATCACAGGACAAAAGCTAAAGAGGTTAAGATCAGATGGAGGGGGAGAGTATTTCTCTAAAGAGTTTGATGATTATTTGTGGAATGCAGGTATCAAAAGAGAAGTAACTTGCAGGTACTCCCCTCAACAGAATGGATTAGCAGAAAGGAGGAATAGGACTCTTGTAGAGTTTGCAAGAGCCATGATGAAGGAAAAGAATTGTCCAAATTACTTATGGGCAGAAGCCATTAACACTGCAACATACCTTGTGAATAGGTTGCCTTGCAAAGCTTTGGATGGAGGAACCCCTTATGAAGCATGGTGGGGTAAGAAGCCTAGTCTTGATCATTGTAAAGTATTTGGATGTATTGCATATGCTTATGTTCCTTCACAATTAAGACATAAGCTAGAACCAAAAGCAGAGAAGTATGTGTTTATTGGATATGATGATAGACAGATGGGTTACAGGTTGTGGAGTCCATCCACAAAGCAATTTCTTGTTACTAAAGATGTGACATTTGATGAGCAAAATATGTGGTATACAGGATCACCAAATGAGTATACAGGTGTTGAAGAAATTCAAAGGAAAGGAAAGGCAAAGGTAAAAGTATGTGAAGAAATTGTTGATGAAGTTGACTCTAGAAGTAGAGTGCAGGATTATGTAGAAGAAGGGCCAAGATTTGATCCAGAGTCAAATGAGGCTGAAACTTCAAGGAATGCAGAAATCAGAAGATCTACAAGAGAAAGGAAAGAACCTATAAGGTATAGTTATGATACATCTTTCCTAACAACAAAAGATTATGCCTACATTGTGAAAACAGAAGAAGATCCAACCACTTATGAAGAAGCCAAAGGTAAACAGAATTGGGAGAAGGCAATGCAGGAAGAGTATGATGCTCTACTTGAAAATGAAACTTGGGAACTAGTGCCAATACCAAAGAATCAGAAGGTCATTGGATGCAAGTGGGTATATAAAACAAAGAGGTTTGCAGATGGTAAAGTGTCTAGATATAAGGCTAGACTTGTGGTCAAAGGTTATGCCCAAACTTATGGGGTAGATTATGATGAAACCTTTAGTCCTGTTGCTAAGATGTCTACAATTAGGACATTGATTGCTATTGCTGCTTGCAAGGGATGGAAATTATCACAATTGGATGTGAAAAATGCATTTCTAAATGGATACATTGCAGATGAAGTATATATGGAGCAACCAGAAGGCTTCATGGAATCAATTGGATCAGATTATGTGTGTAAGCTCAAGAGAGCTTTATATGGGTTGAAGAAAGCCCCAAGAGCTTGGAATTACAGATTGGTCAAGTTCTTGAATGAATGTGGATTTCAAGCATCAAAGGCAGATAGTAGCTTGCTAGTGAAGGCAAGTGAAAATGGATACATTTACATGTGCATTTATGTTGATGATATTATTGTTACAGGAACAGATGCTCAAGGAATCAATGAACTCAAAAGACAAATAGAGAAGGAGTTTAAGATAAGTGATTTGGGAAACTTATCTTATTTTCTAGGAATGCAGATTGTGTATACTCAACATGGAGTATATGTTTCACAAGAGAGATACTTGAAGAATCTTCTAGTCAAGTTTAACATGGAAGATTGCAAGATCTCAACCACACCATTGGAGGTAAATCATAAATTAAGCAGGTATGGAGGTGAAGAATTCAATGACATGAAGAAATATCAGAGTTTGGTAGGTAGTCTAATCTATGCTACCTTGACAAGGCCAGATCTATCATATGCAGTAGGTGTGTTGTCACAATTTATGCATTGTCCAAAGAAGACTCATTGGATTGCAGCCCAAAGGGTACTCAGATATATCAAAGGAACCCTAAGTGAAGGTTTGTATTATGGTTTCACTTCTGACACAAGAATCAAAGTGTTTAGTGATGCAGATTGGGCAGGTGACTCAGATGATAGAAGGTCTACTCATGGGTATCTCTGTTATGTTGGAGATAAGCTAGTTTCTTGGTGTTCAAAGAAGCAACATACAGTTGCTTTATCATCCACAGAAGCTGAGTATAAGGGAATGGTAGAAGCTGCAAAGGAAGTGATATGGTTGAAGACCTTGATGAAAAGTTTTGAGTTTGATCATAGTACTCCAATAATTTTTGGAGACAATATGAGTTCTTTGTATTTGGCAGCTAACCCTGTTTTTCATGCCAGGACTAAGCATATAGAGATTCAGTATCATTTCTTGAGGGAAAAGGTACTAGATAAAGAGATTGAAGTGATGTACACTCCAACAAAAGAACAAGTGGCAGATATGATGACAAAGAGTTTGGATGGACCTAAGTTACAAAGGTTCAAAGACATGGCAAGTATCAAGAAGACAGAGAAAACCTCAATTGATGATTGAGGGGGAGCTGTTGGTGCATACCAATCACCAATTGAAGGCTTGGAAGATTAAAGGATGAAGGAAGAATCAATTCCTAAAGTGTGGAAGAAGATTACATTCAGAGGATAAGAGAAGTGTACACATATGTACATTAGTTTAGTCATAGCTGACTTAGATCTTTTGTTTAGTAAGAATCATGTACAAATTTATCTATAAATACTTTGAGAAAAGTCGGGGCAAGTATGAGAGCATATGTGACAATAGTTAGAAGTCAAGAATGAGGGAGATAGATGTCATGAGATAGAGGAAAAGTTAGTTGAGTTTTTTCTCTCATCACTCAACTGTAAGATTTTCTGAGTAATCAAAAATATTGCGCCCGATGTTTCTGTGTGTTCTCCTTCTACAGTAGATCAATTGTGAAATGCTTTTGTACAAGTCTAAGTTGAGAGTTGCTTGACCTCTGTACAAAGTTTTAGCTTCCAATTGTAATCAGGCTGAGTGAATTAAGTGTAGGAACATTCATATGTGAAGTGTGTTCACTGGTTCCTAAAACAGGCGCAGATTTCGAAGTTAATGTTTTGATCATTTCTCCTAGCACAGTTTAAAGTTTTGCATGACTGAGGGCTTAATCTTTAAGTTGGAAGATAAGCTATTCATGTCTAGAAGCATTTTGGAAAACGGGTTCTATTCAAGGAGAACCAAGTCTTAAAAGTTACAGGTATAAAATCGACTGTTCTGAGTGACAGTTTCTGACATAGGTAACTTGAGAAGTTGATTTCTCAAGTTATACTTAATCTTTTGAAGTAATTCAACTTGGAGTAGATGCGCAATCTCTAGGAGATACTTCGTACAAAGTTTCATAAAAAACTTTACACGTTTGATAGGCCAATGTGAAGAAATAGTGCAGCAGACTTTTCTGTGTTTCATCTTCTTCACAGATTTGTTAATTTTTTGATAATTAGTAATTGATCCTCTAAATGAGTGGAAGGTTTTGACTTATTCTTGGTATAGAGGTGCTCTAATCACAAGAATAGGTTGTTCTTTTGGAGAATAACATTCTCCATCAAACACAAAGATCTTAATAAGTTGAAGGATATGGTAGCGATGACACCTACCATTGCGCTTCACCTGCGGACCATCATGCAACATTTTGCTTTCCCCGCCCAGGAACGATTCACAATGCCCCCGAAGAAAATATGGTTCAGCTTGTATCTAGCAGAGACAGAAAGCCTTCCCATCAATGTGCCACACTGGATCATAGATCAGATCCACCTAGCCCATCAAAGGTGGAACAAGAAGCAGAAAAATGTGCTTCATGGATGTTGCGCACTAACAAAGATAATCTATCGATGTCTGGCTTATGACGTGCCTATTCAGAGGGCACTCATATGGCCCCGCGCCCAGGAATTCCAAAGAAGACTATCAGCAGCAGGTCCCCCATCAAAGAAGATGAGGGGGGGAGTACAATTACCCTGTGCTCAACCAAGGGGAGCCACCACTACACCAGAAATTACCCCTCCCCAGACACGACGCGTTAGGCCATTCACAATCCGGCTACCAAGACCAAGCACAGAGGGGCCTAATCTGGTGTTTCCACCCGTCCCTTCAGATCTGGAATTCCCACAAGGTTTTACTCTCAACAATCTCACGGATGAAGAAGTGGCTAGACTGATCTATGACTCTAATCTCGAGACGGAAGCTCAGGAACCACAACCCCAGACAACAACAACAGCCCCCACCCGACCAGAGGAGGTAGAAGTCGACGCCGAGGAACAAGAGGCCGAACAAGAAGAAGAAACCTACGAGGAACAAGAATATGACGAGCTCTCCGAGCTAGCAAGTGCCCCTGCGTATTCGGCACAAATCAAGAGACTATATCGAACCATGCAACTGGTTCAAGAACAGCATAAGATGTCACTGGAATCGGGCAAGAAACTCATGAACCAGTTGCTAGCTGAGGAAGGTGTGGACGAGTTGTTCATTGAGTCCATAAACCTTCATGCCGACGCAGTAGGATTGGATGAGGCCATCCATGAGGCAATGGCCTACATTCACAGATTTGAGAAGAGGGTTCCCGTTCCTCCCAGGAGGTCCGAGAAACAAATTCATACCAATGTATCAGCACCAGGAGAGACAACGCAAGCAGAAGAATATCAGGAAGCACCACTGTCACCACCATCCCCACCTCGCACTACACACTTCACTCCACCACATGACACTAGCACTACCACGTCCACTACCACTACCATTGTCATGGGCATCCCACTCTCTCCGGGAATCCAATTCGGGGGAGTCACCATGCCCACTTTCACCACTCTGTTCACTGACATCACATCCACTCCACCCACAATCCCCATCTACACTGTCACTCAAACAATCGACACTATGGAAACGTCTCCTGCCACAGCACCGCTCCCTCCCCCCATGCCACCTTCATCTCCCATACCCCCTCCACCCACATCTCCACTTGCATCCACATCATTCACATCTCCCATTCCCGCCCCCATTCCCCCTGCATCTTCACCCCTCCCAGCATTATTTAATGTAAATAGCATATTTTTAACATTAAATCAATGTGTATATCAGCTCCATAATGAGTACAGAGCTCTGGACGGCCGGTATCAACAACTGACAACACACCATCAGAACTTACAAAGGCAATTTCACATTCTACAAACAGAAAATGCAAAAATGAATCAACGCTACACAACGCTTGAGCAGGCTCACCACACATTATTGGAGGCACCCCAACCATCGACAGAATCAGGCGTCAAACAACTAGAAGCTTTGCTTGAAGTATACCAGACCGATAACCTGCGAGTCAGACGCAACTTGGCGCTACTACGGAAACATATGGCCATAGCACTGGAGGAGAACAAAAGACTGCAAAAACAAAACGAAGAGAATCTGGAAGCAGCAATGGAAGGCTCCCCTCACGAGATAGATCCAGAGCAGTTCAAAGCAGTTCCAACGGAGACGATGAAAACCATTTTGGAAAGCTATGCAGATCTCTTGGAAGCCCATGATGACTTGGAAAGAGAGCGTGACACACTTTAGAGCAGGCTGAAGGAACAGGAAGAACAACCGAAGAGTGTCCCATCAACCTCCACCTCAGACGAAGTAAAGGCCTTAACCGAGCAGGTAGCAGAATTACAAAAGAGGTTATTGACATACGAAGGGCAGCCATCCCCTGTGGTAGAACCAGAGCAAGAAGAGCTAGTCCCTATTGAGGTAGATGATTCTTACGAGGAACCGTATGTTCCTATGCCAATGCCAGGCGGGCGACGAACCTCAGAGGGACTAGACACATTGGAAGTGGAAGCACCCGAGTGGCTTCAGACACTGGAAAGGACAGCGAACACTCACGAAGAACGGGTGGCAATTCAGATCCAATCACTAGCGAATTTAGAAGAGGCTGTCATAAAGTCTGAATACTTCAGAAGCATGTCTCACCATAGATGGATCGGCACCAATAATGACCAGTATGTGCCATTCTGTATACTTTTGGCCGATTACAACGCGGAGATTCAACGACAATGTGGCAAACCTCCCACCTTTGCTACACAATTTGGTCCAGATGATCTACCGGAAAGTGCTCAGCGTGGGTCCATCCATCAACCCACCTGGAGAATCAGGCTTTTGGAAACGTATCCAGAAATGGTCCGAACCTGGAATAATATGCCGTTGTTTATTAAGTACAACCCTTGTTACATTCCAGTTCTACGACGACGCACATGGCCTGAATTCACTATAGCTGTCAGAGACATTAAAGCCTGTGCAAAATGGTTGAATTATGTTTATCTAGCACCTCCACGAGGACCTCCCACAGTCAATTACATGATTTCTACAATCCGTCACTGGAGTACTAGGCTACGCAATAATCCTGATGTGATGGCCCAGATGTGCATGAAAATATTTGAATTAATGCTGATCACTTTCAGGACGTTTAAAAACATTAAGGACCCTCACTTCTCAGGTGCAGGCTTTATGACAGGAAACCAAGACCTAGTGTATGATATGAGTACCACCCCGTCCATTGAAGTAATATATGCTTGGCACGCCAGAATCAAATACCTCCCAGCCTGCTTCAAACAGACCTTTGAGGAGATGTTCATCACAGGATTCTGGGAATATCACTCCGAAATCTTTATACCCAGACCATCCCATCTCCTCCAATTATTTGCTGTGGAGAGAACTATCTACTCAGAACAATTGAGGGTGCCTCATCCAGATGTTCCCGGTCCTGTGAATTGGGATGAGCTGCTCACAGATCTAGCACGTGGCCTGCGACTCGAAGAACACCACCTAGCCTCCGATGTCGTCCAATACTATGTTCAAAAATCCTCTAGACAAGGGTCTGTCAGGGGCGACAGACGCGAGAGTGGGGGGGGTGTTGGCAGCAGTCAGGGAACAGAAGGAGCTACAAGACGAAGAGAGTCAGAGCGAAGGGACAGCACAAGCAGACACGGCAGTCAAAGAAGATCTGGCAAATAGGCCAATAATTTTCCTCATGAAGAAGCAAGTATGAGCATTCACGCAAATCTAGCACTTAGGCAACCTTTTAACTTTTCAAAAACCTTTACACCGATTAAAAGTGATTTTCATCACTTAACACCATTGTAAATACCATTTCATATTTTTGTAGCTCCATTTTGTGCAAGCCAAGGAGTCCTTGAGCTTGAGGAGCATTAGAAGTATCTACCTGCCAATTTTCGTAATTTTTGGATCTCGTTTGAGCCCTCAAATAAGCCCTGGAACCTAATTTTTAACTAGGCCGAACACTAGGTCTGAACAGGGCCAAAGCTAGTCAAAAACTATAAAAGGAGCTAGAGAGCTCATTTTTGGGGTTGGATTGTAATTGAAACAAACTTGTAAGAGCATTTTGAAAGTAATCTAAAGAACTCCATTGACTCTCCCTCTTTGTCTTACTGTGTGTGTGCGTGTGTGTGTATGTGTGTGCATGCTAGTGCGCTTCTCAGTCACACACTTGTGCCACCACTTGCTCGAGGTCTTCATACCATCCTCACGTCTTCCCGGATTGACATTAAAGGAGGTGCTACTCATCATTGAGCTACATGAGGCATGCAAATCAGCCTTAAAATCAGCAATATGTGTCTCAATAGGACCAGTGAGCAGCATGTCATCAACATAGACAACAATGATCAGAAGCACATCATTAGCACGTTTAACATATAAGGTGCTTTCAGTTGGACTGTTCTCAAAACCATGTGCAATCAGATAGGCATGTATCTTCTCATACCAAGCACGTGGTGCTTGCTTTAAACCATATCATGCCTTCTTTAACCTGCAAACCTGGTTTTCATGCCCTTTCTGCACAAAGCCACGGGGCTGAAAAACATACACTTCTTCATGCAACTCACCATTCAGAAATGCTATTTTAATGTCCAACTGATGTACATTCCAACCATGATGGGCTGCAAGTGCACAAATGCTCCGAACAGTAGTCATACGGCATGTAGGTGCAAAGGTCTCATCAAAATCAATGCCTCTTTCTTGTGCATAACCCTTTGCAACAAGCCTAGCCTTATACCTGTCAACTCTACCATCAGGTTTACGCTTCAGCTTGTATACCCACTTAGTGCCACTGGCCTTCTTGCCAGGAGGCAAGTCACATAAAGACCATGTACCATTCTTCATTATAGCATCATATTCAGATTGCATAGCAGCCATCCAATTTTCTGAATTTTGTGCTTCATCAAAAGAAACAGGCTCATTCTCATCACAGAGACTAGATGCAGCCATAGCATAGCAATCTGATGCAAAGGAGGCACTATGAGAGCCTGAACGAGTATGATATGACAAAGGTGCATCTAATTTGCTGTCACGCAAAGTCTGCACCAGCCATTTTGGCATAGTTTTTGCCTGTTCAATATCAGCTCTCTCATCAACAAGTGCATCATGTAAATCTGCATCAGAAATGGAATGATCTGCATCATCATATGAAACCTGCAAAGGCTGAGAAGTTGCCTCATTAGGACCAGCACTAGCCTGTCCACCTGTAAAAAGAGGCATCAAAGTATCATACATGTCTTTGGAGCTAACAGATGTCTCCTTAGTACATGAAAGCAGTGGCTGAATACCATCTTCCACAAAGACAACATCACGGCTAACCAGAATGCGTTTATTATGTGGATGATACAGACGATAGCCTTTACTTTCAGAACTGTACCCAACAAAAATACATTTTACTTCCTTATCATCCAATTTTCTGTGATGTTGTTCAAGCACTAATGCATATGCCAAACAACAAAAAACATGCAGATGAGCAATAGATGGCTTGCGGTCATGCCAAGCCTCATATGGAGTGATAGACTGCAACGCTTTAGTGGGACACCTGTTCAGTACATATGCTGCACACATGACAGCCTGAAGCCAGAAACTATGTGGTAAAGCCTGACTTTTGACCATGCACCTCGCCATCTCCATGAGTGACATGTTCTTTCGTTCAGCAACTCCATTCTGTTGAGGTGTATACGGCATTGTACACTGGTGTTTTATCCCACGTTCAGCCAGAAATGCATTAAAATCTGAAGACATATATTCCCCCCCTCGATCAGAACGGAGGGTGCCCATTTTACATGCTGACAGATTTTGAGCCCAAACCAAAAACTGTTTGAAGCACATGAACACTTCGGACTTTGCTTTGAGTGGATATACCCATGCATGCCTGGAAAAATCATCAATGAAAGTCACGAAGTAAAGGTAATTTCCAAAAGAGGGTGTCTGCATAGGACCACAGACATCACTATGTACAAGCTGCAATTTCTGCGTAGCCCGAACTGAACCATCTTTTGGAAAGGAAGAACGCTGCATTTTGCCCAAAATACAGCCTTCACAAACATGTTTTCTAGGTGCCTCAAGTTTGGGCAAAGAGGACACCATTTCAGATTTCTACAGGCGTAACAAACTAGCAAAATTCAGATGACCAAAGCGTACATGCCAAAGCTTTGCATCTAACATAGCCTGAGAATCATGAACTGCACATGCCGAATCATTTACAGATCTTTCATAGTCTATGAGCTTATACAGCCCACGACATAAAATGCCAGAAGTAATAATCACATCGCCATTTGAGAGATCATGGACTGTACACCTGTCATCAACGAATTTCACAACCAAGCCAATCTTGGCTAATGCAGAAACTGATAACAGGTTCTTTTTGATCCCTGGCACAAATAAAGCATCTGACAAAGTGAAAGAACTACCATCAGCAGTAGTCAAAATGATCTTACCAACTCCCATAACAGGATAAGAGGAGTTATTGGCGCATGTGACAGTATTCCCTGTAGGGGCAGGCTCGAGTGAAGAGAAGAAATTGCGCTGCGAGGTAATATGTTTGGTCACCCCATTGTCAAAGTACCAAACATCTGAGTCTACTGCAGACATGCGCTGATCATGAGAAGATGGGTCAAAACTGCAGACAGTAGTAAACGCCCATTCTTCTTCCTGCACAAGATTTGCAGACTCTGTTTTTGGTGTAGAGGCCTCTGCAACAACCATTCCAGCCTCTTTCTTCTTTGCCTCTTTAGTAGCCAGTTTTGGACAGTTCTTTATAATATGATCATTTCCTTTACAGTACTTGCAGAACAATTTTTGCTTTTCTGATTTCTTCTCATCTTTATCCTGGTTCTTCGATTGTGCAGCATTTGCAGATTTCTGCTTACTAGTAGAAGAGCTCCATTTTCCTTTGCCCTTCTGACTAGCCAGGAAAGCTTGATCTACAACACGCATAATGGACCTGTTCTGCCTGGACTGATCTTCCTGCAACAGAACAGAGACTAATTCCTCAAATGACAAGGCATTCAGATTGCCTTTCATCATCAACGGAAGAGTAGAGGCAAAACTTTGATATGAATTAGGAAGACCATTCAGAACGGTCTGCACAAGTGAGCTATCTGGTATAACCTCATCAGCAGAAATCAATTGTTCCTTCAAGTCTTTGATCTTTGTAAGAAAACTGTCCATAGAATCACCTTCATTCATGTGCTCACTCTCCAACTGTTTTCGGAGGTAAGCAACACGAGCCTCATTCCTAGCCTGGTACAAAGTGGTAAGTGTATCCCAAGCATCCTTTGCTGTTCTGCAAGAGCGAATGTGAGGAATAATGGCACGTTTGACAGACAAAGCTATCAATGCATGTGCCTGGGCATCTCTGCCATCCCAACGAATCTACTCTATAGTAGGTGCAACAGAAACAACAGCACGAACAAGAATCTGCGGAATATCATCTTCGACACCATCTTCATCAGCTCCAATACCTATATTTGCAGTACCTGTCGTTACAGGTGTAACAAGACATCTTTCAACACCCTGCACAATGTTCCACAATCCTTTTGCAACCAGTACATGTCGCATCATATAAGCCCATAATGGGTAGTTGGTACCATCCAACTTATCCTCAATAGCCAACATACGGAATACATCACTGCTTTTAGCCATGGCCGGTGACTAGAATACCTTGATGCAAAAAATTGACTGTATCTCAAAAAGTTGAACAGAACTGCCCAGACAAGTTCTGCTAGACCTGTAGCAGACTTCGAGACGCTTAAACTGGCGAACAGAAACTGGTATATACCTTTGGCACAAAAGGACGAAATAGCCTGCACAAGCACTGTGATAGTGCGTTCGGAGGCCGAAACGAGCTCAGATCGCGATTTCGGCACCACATAGCGAAGCTATTTTGATCTCGAAAACACCCTGAGTATGCTCACCAAATTTCGTGCGAATCTGAGACTGCAAACGGAGGAGTGTCGACGGCGCCCTAGAAGAAGCGACGACCTGCTCTGATACCAATTGTTGGAGATAGACGTCTGCGGAAGCACACGAACAGCACAAGGAAGAAGAAGAAGAAGCTTGGAGCACAAACACACAATACTGAATGTATTACTAGAGAATGTACAAAGATAAGTAGCCCATTAGGGCAATAGGCATATATACAAGCCGGGGGAAAAAAACCTCCTAAAGAGGGAAAAAATTGCCCCGGCGGTCCTAGAGTGTTCACACACATCACTACCTAAATATATCAACAAGAAAACTTTCCCAACGATGTTCATCCAAGTCTCTGAGTGTGTCCAACCGAAATGACAAAGAGTCCTCTGGTAATAGTTTCTGAGTGATGGCCACGCGTAAGCTGGGTACTACAAGTTCCATTGGTGCAATTGCTTCCAGCCCATAAGCAAGCTTGAAAGGAGTTAGTCCGGTTGCTACTTTGTATGTAGTTTGGTATGCCCATAATACTGCATGTAGTAACTGATCCCATCTTTCTGGTGATTCCACAATCAGTTTACGAAGCATAGTCACCAACGTTTTGTTTGTACTCTCAGCTAAGCCATTAGCACGAGGATAATACGGTGAACTGAATTTATGCAGAATCTGAAAAGTGTGTGTGAGCACTCACATTAAATTATTAGCAAAGTGTGTTCCTTGGTCAGTGACAAGTTCCAAAGGTAATCCATAACGTGGGAATACGTCTTTCATCAGGCATTTGGCCACCGAAACAGCTGTAGCGGACCGTAGGGCCCAAGCTTCTGCCAACCTGGTAGCATAATCTGTACATGTTAGAATATATCGGTTGTTGCTAAGGATTGCTGGAGGTGTGATTGGTCCAATAAAATCAAGACCCCATTTCTGAAAAGGTTCCAAAGGCAATACAGGCTGCAGAGGAAAGAAATGGCATTGTAATGGCTGGCCAGATCGTTGACAATTGTCACACTACATCACAAACTGAGCTACGTCTCGGTACATTGTAGGCCACCAAAGCCCACTTTGCAGAATTTTCCGGTATGTAAGATCTGCAGCAAAATGTCCACTGAAAGGTATTGAATGTGCCATAGCAATAGCCGAGTTTACTTCATGTGCAGGAATACAATGAAGCAAGACCCCAGTGTGATCCATATAATACAACTGTCCGGCAATCAACCGGAATCTGCGACTGTAAACTGCAATTTTCCGCCTCATCGCAGGAGAAGTTTGAGGAGGAAGACATCCATCAGTAAGAAAGGTTAATAACTGATCATAGTAGGTAGGTATCACAGGAGGTTCTACAGATTCATCACTAGTCATTTCAGTAACATAAATTGCTGGTGTTGTGTCATCAACACCCACCCAAGCTTCACCAGAATCTAATCGAGAGAGAAAATCTGCTAATGCATGTGCAGTCTCGGGTCGATGAATCACTTCATAATCGAACTCTTGTAACAATAGAACCCAACGTGCCAGGCGGCCACGTAAATGCTGCTGCCGAACCAGATACACCAGCGTAGCATGATCTACATGAAAGGTGAATTTTCGGCCTAACAAATAATGCCGGAATTTCTTTACAGAATACACCAAACCGAGGCATTCTCTTTCAGTTACTGAATAATTCTTTTCAGCAGGAGCAAGTCAACGACTTGCGTAATAGACAGGCCTGAACCACTTATCAAAGTGCTGCATTAAAACACTTCCAATTGCTATATCTGAGGCATCAACGAAGACGTGGAACGGGCATTCCCAATCTGGGGGTTGCAAAATTGGTGCCTAGGTCAATAATTCTTTTAAACGGTTAAAGGCAGTTTGACATTCTGGAGTCCAGTCGAACTGTCGGGGAGTGCTCGTCATGAGCCGATTAAGTGGTGTGGCGAGATGAGCTAACCACCGTAAATGGCGACCATGCCACCGAATCTGTCCCAGGAATCACATAACTTCTTTTGGTGTTGTAGGCACAGGTGCTTCCAACACGGCTGCAACTTTATCTGGATCGACCTGTATGCCTTGTGGAGATATAATATGGCCAAGTAGTTTACTACAATAAACCGCAAAGATAGATTTGGTCGGGTTCAAGCAAAGTCGGTATTCGTGGCATTTCTCGAAACAACACCGTAAATGATACAGATGTGCCACAATTTTGCCGAATAAGGAGAAGTCGTCTAAATATACTTGCATAAAAGAAGTGAGATAGGGTGAAAAGATTTCCTGCATACAACGCTGAAAAGGTACTGGGAGCATTCCTTAACCCAAACCACATGACTGTACAAGCGAAAACACCCCAATTCGTAATAAACGCTGTTTTTGGTATATTTTGCTCAGCCATTCGGACCTAGTTATAACCACTATAACCGTCCAAAAAGGAGTACATCTTGTGTCCTGCCACCTTGTCCAGCATTATGTCGAGAAAGGGAAGAGGAAATGGGTCAGGTACTGTGGATGCATTCAATTTCCGATAATCCACACAGATCCTGAGCTCCTTGTTTTTCTTCGGAACAATTACGATCGGCGAGATCCATTCAGCGTGTTCAATGGGGACAATGAATCCCACTTTTAGTAGCCGATCGAGTTCTACCTTGACCTGTGTTGCATAGTTAGGATTCATTCGGTAGCTGGATTGTTTAATCGACTTTGCTTCTGGTTTGAGCATGACCCGATGCTGATAGATACGAGGATCCAAACCTTTCATATCACGATAATCCCAGGCAAAAACATCAGAGAACTCACGAAGAAATTGGATCAATTCAGCTTGAAATGCCTTGGACAATCCTTCCTTTATCTTGACAGGTCGCGGGTTTACTTCATCTCCCAAATTATAGGTGATTAACTGATCTTTGGGAACATAGAATTGCCGCGGTTTCGCCGAATCGTCAACTGACTGTAAAAGTTGCTGCAAAGTGGCTCCATCCATAGCATCGTTATCATTGACATCTGCATCTCCGGTCACGGGCATCACCGTACAGGCTGCCGGACTCTAGTTGTGTGCTACAGATTGCAAATCGACTGTCCCCAAGGAGATCAAATCTTTGTTATTCTTCAAAAATTCTTCTTCTTCGTCATCGGATAAACCATCCAACATGTGGACCGGCTCTGCTACATAAGGTCTGGCATGGAGTTCACAGGGCTGAACAACATCAAGTTTGACAACATATTTACGGTGGTTGTCTTTGAAAGTTAGTTCCTGCGCTGACCAATCCTGTATAACCTTAGCCTGTTTCAACTAGGGTCGGACGAAAAGAAGATTATAATCGAGACTGGACTCCGGTAGTTCTAAGACTACAAAGGTCATCTTAAACGTTGTACCCTGCAAAGTGATCGGAATATTTCTTACGAGTCCCACTGGATGAACTCGGGATTGATCTTCCATTCTGACAAAGAATTGAACAGGCTCGATTTGGGTCCACCCTAACTTCTTGCAGAGAGCTGCAGTTGCTATAATCACACCGGAACCACCATCAATTAGCACTTGCGTAATCTTGTGATTTTTATGCCATACCATAATTAAGGGGACCGCATGATCCATCGTAGAGTCAGCTTCCGGTTGGATTGTGGCAGTTGTCGGAGTACTAGGAGATCCATGACTAAGCTGTTGCTGGAATTGTTGCCGAACTCCGGGCACCAAGGCAAGTAGCTGTCCCAAGGGAAGTGTAATTGAGGCCTTAGAGAGAATATCCCATACCTGATCTGTTGGAATTGCACTCTTCACTGGTTCCGATGATGATTCTCATGTGACTGGAGTACAATCTTGTTCCTGCGCTCCTACCTTTGGCAGTGGAACCCGTGTCACCGGAATTGGATCAGGGAACACCGTAGGCTCTTTGGTGGTCCATTGGCTAGCTTTGCTATACATTCTCTGCTGTTCACGGATGCCAGGTTCAAACACCTCCGCTGCTGGTTGCAACTGCTTACCAGATCTTGTTTGAATCACTGTTGCTTGAGTTTCCACTGGTGAAATATAGAACATATTGGTCATTGGGTTCTGATGCTCTTTCTTTCTTTGATCGTATTTGGCTGCATCCTTACAGAATCTTCGGATGTGACCAAGCTCACCACAAAAGTGACATCGAGGTGGTGGCAGAGAAGTATTCTCCGCTTCTGCGGTGGCACGTAGTGAGTAGCTGGTTGCCCTGGTTCTTGTATAATGGCATTTATAGTTCCTTGTCCTTGCACTTTGGCATTATACGCACAATTTTTGGTGGAATGTCCGGTGGTATTACAAATAGCACAATACATCTGATTAAGGGCACATGTAGCACTGGTATGCCCTGGATTTTTACATTTAGTGTAGTACATCTGTTTAGCCGGATCCTCTGCAACGTTTCTACTGGCTTTCAGCCACTCTAAGTCTTCGGTGAATCCTCCAACCTTATGCTCTAGTTGTAGGGCCATTGCTATAACAACATCTAGTGTCATAGCTCCCACACAACGAATGATCATGATTTGTTTAAGCTGTGAGGTCAAACCATTAATGAACCACTGGGTTATGACATCATCCGGTAAATTAGCATGTGCTGGAGGCAATTGTCTTAAATGAGTTCTAAATAATGTGGCATATTCCTACACAGTCTGGTGCAGCTTCTACCTATTGTTCTGCAAGTAATCGAAGATTTTGGTAGGGTTCTTCTTCAACCGGAACCTCTGCAAAAACACATCCCTTCCCGCTTCATAGGTGCCGAAATGGTTGATATCATACTCTCTTAACCACTTGGCTGCTTCATTGACTAATGTAGACTGTAATACGATGGCCTTGTATGCTGGATCGGGTGGATGGTTTAGCACTGCATAACTTATTTCAAAGGTGCGTACATGGGCATCAGGATCGTCACCTGGAAATCCAACGAACTTGGTGTATGTTACTCCTGTTGGAACCGGTCGAGGTGGAAGTGGCTGTTGCTGTTGCTACTATTGTTGTTGTTGTTGTTGTTGTTGTCCACTCATGGTGCTAGTGGTGGTACTGTTACTATTTCCTGAGTTCTGAGGAGGTGTTTCCGATCCTTCGGATTCTGTATGATCAGACTGCTCACCTTCTAGTTCGAAAATAGCGCTCAACCTCTTACGGATTTCCAATTCGAATAGCCTATCCTCTTCTTTGGTATCAAATGTAGGCAAGATTACCCCGAACAGTGGTGTCAGGAATGAAGATTCACCAGGAAGTATCACACTGTCACCGGAAGAATGTAAATTCCCTGCAACTGGGATCGAACTGTCATCGGAATTAGTCGAACTTTCCCCAAACCAGGGTATTCTTTCACCATTAATAATCTCTTTGGGCAAGACACCTCTATCCTCATATGAATTCGAATCCTGACCAGATGGTGTCGGGTCAACTGCACACTGCGTTCTTGTAGACTCCGAAGTTACTGTATCTTTTGCAGACTGTGCCAAAATTACACCGAAATCTACCGAAATTGCAGTATGTTCTACCAGAATGCTACCAGAATCACTGCTATCATGCTTCGCTTCTTCTACCACTGGGCTTAATCGATCTGTGCTTCTTCCTCCTGGGGGTGTCCTTAACAAATTTGGTACCACCCAAGGCTGTTGGTCTCTCCTGTACTTTGGATACGACTCGCCGGACCGAGTAACTGGCATATATCACCTTTGCAACACTTGTGTACTACTCTACCTTATTGTCGATTCACAATCTATGGTCACCTTCCCATAACCAATTTGCAACACTCTATTGCCACCTTCCCACAGACGGTGCCAGTGTTAAACACGCATTGCCGTCACAGGCGCGTTTAAACTCTTTCGGGTTCTTGGGAGTGGTAGGGATCTGTTAATCAGAGGCCCTATTACTTAATTTTCCCAATTAACACCTCTACTTTGTAGGACTTTAACACTCAAAACTCTGCATACAAATTACTATCAATCCTCTGGTTTGTTCTCTCACAGACTTACTGTTCGTATTGGTTCTTCCACAACTTTACCGATCATGCTCAGGTTAATACTTTCTCAGTACACAGCACCGAAACTATTCATTACCGTAATACAGACTTACGTTCTCTAACTTAAAGGAACTGTACTACCCACAATTAATGTAATCAAACAGAGACAAGAAACAGTAATACTCAGAATTCTCAAACAATACACCATGGCAACTTCACAGAATGCAGTCGCCCAGACAGATAGTCTGGCTATTCTCCTGGTCGTTACCGAAGCGTCCTTTCATTAGATTATAAATAGTTACAACTCTTCGCAATGACCTTTCGGTTCGTGTGGAATACGAAAAGTAGAGAATTACAAATGCCAATCCGGCGGCTTACACAAGCATCCTTAGCTGTTCTACAAGAGTGAATGTGAGGAATAATGGAACGTTTGACAGACAAAGCTATCAATGCATGTGCTTGGGCATCTCTGCCATCCCAATGAATCTGCTCTACAGTAGGTGCAGTAGAAACCGCAACACGAACATGAATATGTAGAATATCATCATTTTCGACACCTTCTACCTCAGCTTCTGTACCTGCAGTTGTAACAGTTGCAGGTGTGATAAGATGTTTTTCAACACCCTACACAATATTCCACAATCCTTTTGCAACCAATACATGTCGCATCATATAAGCCCATAATGGGTAGTTGGTACCATCCAACTTATCCTCAACAACCAACATACGGAATACATCACTGCTTTCAGACATGTCCGGTGACTAAAATACCTTGATGTAGAAAATTGACTGTATCTCAAAAAGTTGAACAAAAATGCCAAGATGAATTCTGCTAGACCTGTAGCAAACTTCAAGTCGCTTATACTGGCGAACAGAAATTGGTATATACCTTTGGAAAAAAAAGATGAAATAGCCTGCACGCACGCTGCGATAGTGCGTTCGGAGGCCGAAACGAGCTCAGATTGCGATTTTGGCACCACATAATGAAGATGTTTTGATCTCGAAAACACACTGAGTATGTTCACCAAAATTCATGTGATTTTGAGATTGCAACTGGAGGAGTGTTGATAGCGCCCTAGATGAAGCGACGACCTACTCTGATACCAAGTGTTAGAGATAGACGTCTACAGAAGCACGTGAACAACATAAGGAAGGAGAAGAAGCTTGGAGCACAACACACAATACTGAATGTATTACTAGAGAATGTACAAAGATAAGTAGCCCATTAGGGAAATAGGCGTATATACAAGCCGGGAAAAAAAAACCTCCTAAAGAGGGAAAAAAGTGCCCCGGCGGTCCTAGAGTGTCCACACACATCACTACCTGAATATATCAACAAGATTCAACCCTAAAAAGGAACTAAAATTTTCCACTCTTCATTAGGTAATTAGAGGAGTGATAAATTCCCAATAATTAAGTATTGTTTCGTTTATCTAAGAATATTATTTTGAGAAGTATCATATGCTACTACTAATAAAAATTATATCTTATTAGAGTTTTAGGCCCCTATTAGAACCATATCACACATTATACATATATAAATATTTATTTTTAAAGTAAGATGAATTTATGTATGTACTCATGTACGTAATCATGTGTCTGAATACATTTGCTTATATTTATATGCTTTTTGACTTATGCATGTAGGAAACACAAAGTAAAAACTAGATTTACTTTTTCACATTGTTAATATAGTTGATGTTGGTACATTTGGCAAGCCTAGATGCTTGACCAAATGGTTAGGACTTCTCACATCTACATTGGACTCACTAAGGACTAGCATATGAAAACCCCTTGTAAAAGCCATGCATTTTAGTTCGTTGGATAAATGTAAAAGGAAGTGAGATGTGGAATCTTGTGATGTTAGGAGCCAAGAACCACGAGTTATTTGGTGTTTGGAATCAAATTAATCAACACTTAAAGTGCAAGAACACTTTTAGGCGAGGGAAATTCAAATTTCAAATTCTCTCTATGAGTATATATATGGGTGATTTTTAGTCGTGAGATATGACAGATAAGTGAGAGCCATTGATCCTCATGGTTGAGCATATTTTGAGCTCACATATTTATGAGTAATTCCTCTACATCTCCTTTGTATCATACATTCATTTTTATGTATAATTTGATTCATTAGTTCATGATGGTCTTTGTTCACTGCTCGCTACTACAACCTCTTCATTGTAATGATATTTCTTGAATGATGTTTTTGTGTATACTTAATCATTTGCTTCACTTTAACTTTTTATAGTTAGAGTAATTAATTTAGTTGCTACATATCAAATTTCATTACATTTGGTTCATTGGATCTTGAGTTATGAATCAAATGAGCTACCTATGTCTGCACACTTTCTTGCCCCTAAAAAGTCAAGATTACACCCCTGAGTTCTTAAACTCATTTCTCAGTGTACACTCACTCGAAATTCATGAAATGACTTGTAATAGTTAGCTAAACCCTTAAATTAGAAGTGCTAAAAGGTCTTTGCTCAATTTCTATCAAGAAATGAGAACTGGAGCATTTTTTTGAAAGGTTCAAGTCCAAAAATAGAAAGTTTTTTATAGTACTTCTATGTGCAAGTTATGTGTTTTGGTACAAACTTTTGGAAATGATGCTCCAAAGGATATAGTGGGTTTAAATGCATATGGAAGTTGAAGGTGTCTACTAAGGTTCCTTGAAGTCACATTAGCAGATGTAGAGCAAGATTATTGTAACAGTAGCTCATGTCTAGAGTGTATCCAACCATCTCCTCACAGTGGTATCATAGCAATAACAAGTCAACATGGGAGATGGATTTCCTTCATCCATAGACAAATTGGATCAAGGTAAATACTCAGCTTTTTCACTTAGAATGGAAGCATATCTTCAAGGGAGAAACCTCTACGGTTACATTTCTAGAGATGAGATGATGCCAATCCTCAGAAGCAAAGGACAACCAACTCAAAAAGAACAAGAGAGATTAACCACATGGTGCTCAAAGGATGCTCTAGCTAGGTCATACATTTTTAACTCAATCTCTAATTTTTTACTACCAAACATCAGGAGCTACAAGACTTCACATGAGACATGGAATTCTCTTGAAGCATTCTTTTCATCAAGTACTAAAGAAGAGGCTAGTACCTCTCAAGTGAACTTTACAGGTAGAGGAAGAGGTACTAGAGGAAGCGGCAAAGGAGGAAAACAAGGCAAGGGGAGATCTTACAACACTTCACCTTGCAGTGTTTGTGGCCTAACCAATCACACCACAAAAGAATGCTTCAAGAACACAAGGAGTCAGAGAGGAAGAGGCTTCCATAGAGGAGGCTATGGACAATCCAGAGGTAGGTTCAACAATGGAGGAAGCAATTATCATTGCAATTATGATAAGACTAAAACAAGAACAACTACCAAGGAAGTTTTAGAGGTAGAAGATATTATGAAAAATACAGAGAAGACCAAGAGGATTCATTACTGATCATGAACATGACATCCAAGCAAGGTAAAGATGATGAGCATCTTTTCTATATTGATTTTGGTTGTTCCAATCATGTGGCTGGAAATGTAGCATTGCTATCTAATCTTGAAGAACCTAAAGGGAAACATGAAGTACAGACAAGTGATGACATTAGACATTCAGTTAAGAAAATTGGAAATGTCAAGGCTTTTGATGGTAACATGAACCTTTTGAGTAGGGTTTTATATGTGCCGACCATAACAAAAAACCTAATGAGTGTTGGGCAGATTGTTGAGAAAGGCTTACATGTCAGATTCACAAGACATGGAGCATATGTGGAAGATCCTCAACAAGGCTTCAAGAGGATTGCAAGAGGTGAGAAATTTGGTAGAGTCTTTACATTTGAAGTTGAAGATACTAGAAACATTGCACTCTTCAATTACAAAGATCAAACCTTATCTAAACTAGAGATATGGCATAAAAGGCTAGGTCATATAGGTGAAAGAACACTAAAGAAAATATGCAAGGATTAGAGTGTGCTTGGCCTTCCAAACATATCCAAGCTACACATGATTTACAAACGTGGAGCATGCCAATTTGGCAAATCTTATAGACATCCATTCAATAGGAAAGGATATATGTATGAAGACTACTTGGAGCTTGTGCACACAGATGTGTGGGGTCCTAGCAGAGAGCCATCAATCTCAAGATCGAGGTACTATGTTTCATTCATAGATGATTATAGTAGATGGACAATCCTTTACTTCATGAAGCACAAAGATGAAGTCTTTACTTGTTTCAAAAAGTATTTGGCATTGGTTGAGAACCAAACAGGTAGAAGCTTGAAGAGAATCAGATCTAATGGAGGTGGTGAGTATTTCTCACATGAATTTGATTCATTCTTACAGGACAGATTTATACAAAGAGAGGTCACAACAAGATACACTCGTGAACTAAATGGAATGGTATAGAGGAGGAATAGAATGATAGTAGAGGTTGCAAGATCAATGTTGAATGAAAAAAGACTACCAAATTACCTATGGGCAGAGGCTGTTTCCACAACCACATACTTGATTAATAGGCTCCCATCCAAATCCTTGGATGGAATGACATCCTATGAGGCATGGAATGGTAGAAGACCCTCATTGGACCATTGTAAAATTTTTGGGTGCATTGCTTATGCACATATACCCTCACAGATTAGAGGGAAGCTTGATCCAAAAGCTGAAAAAGTGATATTCATTGGCTATGTCCAAAACCAGAAGCAGTATAGGTTGTACAATCCCACTAACAAAGGATTTAGAGTTTTTAGGGATGTGATGTTTGATGAAAATAATTCATGGTTTGAAGATGATCGCAGGAAGATCAAGTTAACTTATGACTTGGAAAGTGACTTTCCAACTCTCACTCAAGAAGACCAACAAATACCAGAAGATGTCAATTCAGAGGATGAAGAGCAGATTAACTTCAAGGGTTGGAAGCCAAAATGCAAGACCAAGTTCAAGCAATTGGAAGACATTCGAGAGTCCTCCAATCAAGCACTCACAAGATCTCAAAGGGAGAGTAAAAAACCCATAAGGTATGGCTATGAAACATTACTAGTCACCAAGCATTCTATGTACATGACTAAAGACTCCATGACAGAAGAATCTTTTTCATTTGAAGAAGCTAATAAGGAGAAAGAATGGAGAGAAGCCATGCAGGAAGAAATTGAAGCACTTGAGGAGAAGAACACTTGGGATTTGGTTCCCAACAAGCCAAGTATGAAGGTAATATGATCCAGGTGGATATATACAATCAAGAAGAATTCATATAGTTCTATAAGTAGGTACAAAGCAAGGCTAATGGCAAAGGGGTTTGCTCAAAACCATGGAGTAGATTATGAGGAGACTTTTTCACCTGTGGCTAAGATGCCAACCATCAGGGTTTTGGTAAGTGTTGCTGCTTCAAAGAATTGGAACCTATATCGGTTAGATGTTAAGAATCAAATATTTGGTATTAACATCTAACCTATATCGGTTAGATGTTAAGCACTCTATGGTCTAAAGCAAGCTCCTAGAGCTTGGAACCATAGGCTCGTCACATATTTACAGGATCAAATATTTGGTATTAGCAAGGCAGACTCTTCTTTGTTCATAAAAAAGATTAACTCTGAAATTATTTACACATGTGTTTATGTGGATGAAATTATCATTACAAGGGATGATGCCAACGACATCAAGCAAATCAAATATCAGACGATGGAAGAGTTTAAGATAAGTGACCTTGGTTTGTTAACATACTTTCTTGGTTTAGAACTTGTATATATAGATTCTGGAATCTTTATTACTCAAAGAAAATACATTCATGATATGCTGGTGAAATTCAAGATGGAGAACAACAAGATTGTAGGTACACCCATGTAACTCAACCACAAACTTAGTTCTCATGAGGAAAACTCCTTGAAGATATTACAAGTTACCAAAAGCTTGTTGGGAGTCTCAACTATGCAACCCTAACAAGAGTAGACATATGTTATGGAGTAAGTACATTAAGCTAGTTTATGCATACACCAAGAAAACCACACTTGGAAGCTACCAAGAGGATCCTAAAAGATTTGAAGGGTACCATAAATGAAGGGTTGTTTTATCCATTCACTTCTAATTTGGATATCAAGATGTATTCTGATGCACATTGGGCTGACTCCAAGGATGATAGGAGGAGCACTTCTGGCTACTTATCTTTTGTCGGTTCAAAGCTAATATCATGGTCATCAAAGGAGTAGCCAACTGTGACATTGCCATCTAAAGAGGCAGAATATAGAGGCTTAGCAAATGCAACACAAGAGGCTATGTGGCTCAAACTACTCTACAAAGATTTGGGGTTACATTCTTATACTCCAATGATTTTTGCAGACAACACTAGTTCACTTCATTTGGCTGCTAATCCTATATATCATGTGAGGACTAAGCATGTTGAAGTGCACTATCATTATGTAAGAGAGAAATTACTTAGCAAGGACATCCCATTGTCCTATGTATCAACTCATTTGCAATGTGCAAATATGCTCACAAAATCTTTGGATGGAACTAAGATGAACAGGTTCAAGATGATGAATGGATTGGAAGAAATCAAGGAGAAATAAAGACCAAGCATGTTAGGTTTGAGGGGGAGCTATTGGTGCAAAAGAATCCAAGCCTACATACTTGGATAACTAGCATGTATCTCATAGGATCACTCCCCTATAAAAGTCACTTTACCTTTTTATCTTTGTAAAAGTTCCCATGCTTAATGCACTACTATCACATGGAGTTAGGAGGAATCAAATCTTGAGCTACTTGGTAGATGATTGATGAGAGAATAAATCCTATAGTTTACGACTCACTTTATGGGGAGAATTTGAATGTGAATTCAAAGCTCGGCTCCAATCTCAACTATAAAAGTGAATTAAAAAGACTCGTATGAGTAGCCCAATGAGAAGATCATTTTGAGAGGGATACTTTGTGATTAGTGAGCTCGTTCCATAGCTCCTTCACTACCCTCACATTGTGCACTTGTACATCACAAATGTCATTATACTATTCTGTGATTTAATACATACACATTGATCATATCTCTACCTCACTTCTCTATCATGACCATCTCAGAATAGTGAACTTCTCAGAGCTTGTTCTTAGTGCATGATTGATCATTTGATGTGATTTAAAGTGCTATAGAATCAGCATACTGTCTACATCATAGCTACAAAGTTTCATTCTTATTGTCTTTTCCAATTGTGAGATAACATCATATCTTTCCTCTTTAGTTTGCACACTAAAGCACCCCGAAAATGTCGAGCAAGTCCTCTAACTTGCTAAGCATCATTCTCCGTGTTTAGTCCAATTTTTTTATTGAAATAACTCATTATTGGTAGCTATATAAGTTATTTAGATACGACCAAAAGGAATTTGGCTAATTGCCAGTAGGTTGAGAGCACTATTCACTCTACTGAACATGTGTAGAGACTAAGATAACAAGTCTAGATCTTGGTTCAACTTTCTACTTATCTATTTTGATCCATTGATTAGAGGATCATGTTACAAATCACATAGGTGATTATTTGTGATCAATAGGAAGCTAAAACGACATACTACATGCTCCACAACTTGCTCTTAGCTGGTGTGAAATAGGGTTTTGTAGTACCACTTCATCTCTAGAATCTATCCACCATCTCTCCAACAACACACACTCCCTTTTCCATCCATACATAATCTCACTCCATCACACCCTCACAATTGCCCCCTCTTCCTCTCTTGCTCTCATCCACCCCCCTATGCAAACATACACTCACCCGTGCCCTCACACGTCTACCATAAACACACCCACATGTACTTACACACACACTTGCACATATATATATTAACTTTCTAAAACAAATTCTTCATTTCTCTTTTTCACTCT
>CM035436.1:56683442-56948442 GCA_020310875.1 Ceratopteris richardii | reverse complement strand
GCCAACCATATATTTTCTAAGAGTCTCCTCACTCAAGAGTGCTCCACATATGTCATCGTAGACCAGTTTACCACCAGGCGCACTGTTGCTAATAGATGTGCAAAATGTATCCCATCATGATGGAAATGTGCATAGCAACAAGACTGCTTTCATTTCATTATCCATATCCATGTTTTGCGCCTGTAACTGGGAGAATATAGCATCAAACTCATTTAGATGAGCAACAACACTATCTGTGTCCTTCATGCAAAGGTCATATAACTTTCTCATCAGATACACTTTATTTGTTGCCGTCTCTTTTTCATATGTATTGCATAACTTCTTTCAAAGCTCCTCTACACTTTCAAAGTCTAATACTCCAAAGTAAACATTATCTTCTAGGTGCAATCGAATGGTAGACCTAGCCCTTTTATCCAACTCATCCCGATCATCTTCATCCATGTTAGCAAGCTTCTGTTAACTGCGGACCAAAACGGCCAATGTTAAGGCCAGTGTTGACTTAATGCGTTGTTCTAACTGTTAGCACGTGTCAAACAAATCGTGGGTTCTTGGGAGTGGTAGGGGTCTGTTAGACAAAGACCCTGTACTTAGTTCCCAAAATAACGACTCAATTGCAGCAATAAAATGCTATTGACAGTTATATCTGAATCTACTATCCTTAGACAGAGTCATCACAGTCTTCGCTCAATTATCAGTAACAACTAGACTGGACCAAACTGATCTGTACCTTGGTACCGAATTACTTCATACTAATATGCTACTGTAACCGTACAGTACTCCAACCTTCACCAAGATAGCACTCATAGTCAAGCAACCGGATCACAGAGGGTACAATATTAGCATAGCACGTAAAGGTAAACGTAAACTATCGCTCCATAAGGCGCTAAAGTTTCCCTTGCATAGCACCTATCATAAAGAAAACCTTAAAGGGCAACGATCCGATGAGTTACAGGATATACTTAAGGTTCACTGCGCACACTCAGTCAAGAAAGAATAACACAGCTACACACGACCTAGAGTACTCAGAAACTAAACAACACACACTGCCGCAACATTCGGACAGACAACCAGACGAACAATCTGGTGATAACACAAAAAATAGGCCAAAATCCCCGCGCCTTGAGCACTTCTTTTCATTGCTTTATATAAGATTTACAAATATGCGCGTAACTACCTTTCGCGCGTGTTTTACAAAGATTTTCGTTACACCTGTCCCAATCCGTCGGCCGACTAACGCACGGTGGACTCGAACCCGCAAGTTTTTACAAAATTACTGCTCATCGACTATTCCTTCTAAGTACATGTTTCGGGCTAATCTAAATGTACGTGCGATCTTTTTCTTAAGGGTTTCTAATAATTGTTTTAATGTATCGGGTTCTAGTACCTGGGCATCTACTCTAACATAACTTATGGCTATGGCTTCGGTTAACAAAATTTCTGCTTGCGTTTGCAGAAAGGCCTCTTGCAGATAAAAGTCATTGGCCAGTGCAGCATCTCGAGACGTCTTCATTTCCTCGAGTTGTTGCTCCATCTTTTGTACTCTTTCTTTAATGTTTGCCAGTTGGTTTTCGCGCCTCTCTATCTCCTGAACTTGAAAATCTACAGTCCTGATGTATGAGTCCTTCTCGCGTTTGAGATTGGCAATGAGCTTCTGTGTCTGCCCTTCCTTTGTTAGGTAGTGCTTGAGCATATTATTTACGTCTTTCAAATTTTCGTTGGTTCTATGCAGTTCTTCTTCTGTTCTTTTCTGCTGCAACAGCTGCTCTTGACTCTGCTGCACCAGTTCTTGTAGTTGCTTTCTGGTTTCTTCTAGTAGATTGCCCAATGCAATTCGGGCGTCTTCTTTGTCTTGTATGTCCTGCTTCATTTGGTTGATTTCTTCATTGGCAATTTGCAGTAGTTCTTCTTTTTCTGTAAGTGCTGCCATTGCCGCATCTCTCTGATTGATCAGCATCTCCTGTTCGGTGAGTTTTGCCTGTAATTCATTCAATTGTTCTTGCAAAGATTGGTTTTCGGCTTTAGTGATTAGCACTTCTTCCTGTAGGGGGCTGATGTCAGCTTCTAGAATATCAACTTTATGCTATAGTTCGCTCCGGATACTATCGGTGGCTGCTTTCATGTGGATGGGCAGTTGCTGTGATAAATTAATAAGAACTTGGCCCATATTGGCCAGTTCGGACAGTATTGGAATGGCGGGGAGGGGTAGCTAGGGTTGTGGTTGGGAAGAGGATGCGTTGAGGAGCTATTGGGAGTTTGGTGGAGAGTAGTTGAGGGAGGAGGATGAGGACTCGGCGGTTTCGGTAGGGTGAATGGGCTGGATGGGGATGATGGGTGGTTCCGGTGGGGGAGTGGGAAGGATGGTTTGATTTGTTACCTGATTGGCGGCTTGTTGTTCCTGCTCTGCGATTGTGGATTCCACTGCCTTTAGCAGTCTGTCTAGTGCTTCCTTAGCAGCTTGTTCTTCATCTATCTGTTGTTCTTCTTGAGACTCCTGTTGTGATTCTTCTTCGGTCGATGATGTGTCAGCTTCTGTATGTTTTTCCTGTTGTTGTTCTTGGGACGATTGTGCCGATGATTCGTTTTGCATGGACGTTGTGGTGTCGTGGAACATTTCTTCTTCTTGCTTATCCTCTTCTTTGTTGCCCTCATTGTTCCCTCCGGCAGATCCTTGTGCTTCGCTTTCAAAAGAGCTAATCCTTATTCTTTTTCTTCGGAATAGTTGGTTTAATTCCTCTTCGTCTTCTTCTTCGTCGTCCCACAGCTGCACTGACTCTTCATGTCGCAGAACTGGTCCCTTGCAGTGGAGGTTGTGCTGCAAGGATGGCCGGAAAGAGGAATGAAATGATGTGTGGTAGTCTGGATCTCGGTGTGCCTCCTTTGTTTACCTGTTTCATGATAGCTACGCATTCTTTGTGGATTCTGTGGAAGAAATATGATGCGAAGTTAATTGGCTCACGAGCAGCTAAGTCTATGGTAGAGTAAAATGGACGGGATATGCCGTAAGTGCACTTCTGGAGGTTAAGGATGGCTACTAGGAATTGAAGGGCGGATCTTTTTGGTTCTGGTCGGCAGAGAATGGCATATTCGTTAGATGAGTATCTGGGGAATAAATGGTTCATGGTGGCTAATGGCAAATTCGGGCCATTCTCTCGGCCTTGCGAAGGGAGTCGATACGACTCATCGAAAGTTTGGAAGGTTATTACGGTTCGGGATGGAAGGGAGGTGATCGGCCATCTTTGATCGGTGGCAGAAGTGTTGGCGATGGCGGAGATGATTTGGGCGAAGAATGGGTGGGACTCCACTGAATGCCAAGGCAGTTCAACGAAGTTTGCCAACCCACGTATGCGCAAGTACTCTCCTACCTCGGTAGGGAGACCATCACGGAAAGCGGCGTAGTTAGCCAAGGCTTCCACGGTGCACACGAAGACACAAAACACAGGTACACAGAGCACAGGGAAAACACAGAGCACAATCACATAAACACAATAGCGTTTTTTTGGCGAACTGGAGAAGGTTAAGTAGATGTGCTGCAGTGGACTGTAATTAAAAATCACTAATCATCGTGCGACATTGAGATGATCACTTCTTTAACTTGGGTGTGCATGTGTTAGCAGCTGGAAAGGGCAGGGCGGCTTATGACATAATTATTAATCAAGATGCAGATATTTACAGACTTAAATTATTAAGCACGCAAAAATAAAAGAAAGGAAAAGAAAAGGAAAGAAAAGCGAGCGCCAAACGACGCGGCCCATCGAAAAACATTTCAGTGCGGGTTAGAGGCGTGTTGGTATGGCCACAGCTTTGAACCGTTGATGACTTTTGGAAGAGGGTTTCCGGTCAACGTAGTCAACCGAAAAGTTGCTGGGCCCACTTGTTCTGAAATCCGGTAAGGGCCATACCATCGTAATTTGAATTTACCAGGAGACCGATTCGACTTTGCATTATAAAAAAGGACAAGTTGTCCCACCGTAAAAACTGGAGTTTTCAAGTGTCGATCATGCGTCCGAGCCTGTCTTAGTTGTACTTCCTGCATAGTTAAAAAGCTGTGCCATTGTTGCTCATCTAACTCTCTGAGTGTATCCAACCGAAATGACAGTGAATCTTCATGTAGCAATTTCTGAGCGATTGCTACTCGTAAACTTGGTATAACTATCTCCATTGGTGCTATTGCTTCTAATCCATAAGCTAGTTTGAAAGGTGTTAATCCTGTTGTTACCTTGTATGTAGTCTGGTATGCCCATAATACTGCAGGTAGCAGTTGATCCCATCTTTCCGGTGCTTCTAAAATGAGTTTGCGAAGCATATTCAGCAAAGATTTGTTTGTACTCTCGGCTAGGCCATTTGCACGAGGATAATATGGTGAACTAAATTTATGTGTGACCTGAAATGAATGTGTGAGTACTTTCATTAAAGTGTTGACAAAATGAGTGCCTTGATCTGTAACAAGTTCCAGTGGTAAGCCAAAACGTGGAAACACATCGGTTAGCAGACACTTTGCTACCGCAACAACTGTAGAAGACCGTAAAGCCCAGGCTTCTGCCCATGATATTCAGCATGTTCTATTGGTACAATAAATCCGACTTTAAGTAGCCTATCAAGTTCTGCCTTTACCTGTGATGCATAGTTTGGATTCATCCGATAGCTGGGTTGTTTGTTCGGTATGGCTTCCGGCTTCAGCATGACTCTGTGCTGATAGATGCGCGGGTCCAATCCTTTCATATCTTTGTAATCCCATGCAAAAACGTCAGAGAATTCTCGGAGTAGCTGGATTAAGCCTGCTTGAAATGTTTCCGGTAAGTTTTGCTTTATCTTCACAGGACGTGGATGATCTTCATTGCCTAAATTATAAGTGATCAACTGATCTTCTGGGACATAAAATTATCGGGGCTTCTCTGTATCGCCAGCTGGCTTAAAAAGTTGTTGCAGTTGAGCGTCATCTATAACAGCAGTATCTTCCTTCTTATCTTCTTTTGTTACAGTCATTACCGTACAAACTGCAGGGTTCCAATTATCTACAACAGATTGTAGATCAATGGTTCCTAGGGAGATCAAATCAATATTTTTTTTCAGAAACTCTTCTTCTTCATCATCTGACAATCCATCTAGCATATGGACTGGTTCCGCCAAATACGGTCTAGCATGCAACCCGCAAGGTTGTATAGCATCTAATTTTACAATGTATTTATGATTTTTATCCTTGAAAGTGAGCTCTTGTGCAGACCAATCCTGTATCACCTTAGCGTGCTTCAGCCAAGGTCGGCCGAAAAGGAGGTTGTAGTCAAGAGTGGGTTCCGGTAAATCTAGTATGACAAAGGTCATTTTAAATGTTGTACCTTGTAAAGTGATTGGTACATTTCGTACAAGTCCTATGGGATGGACTCTTGATTGGTCGGCCATTCTGACAAAAAACTGAACTAGTTCGATTTCGGTCCACCCCAACCTTTTACATAGTGCAGCAGTAGCAATGTTGACTCCAGATCCCCCATCAATTAGTACATGTGTGATTTTATGATTCTTATACCATACTGTAATTAAAGGAACTGAATGATCGACCGTAGAATCAAGTTCCGGTTGCACGGTTGCTGTCGCAGGAATGCAAGGAGGCACAGGACTGAACTGTTGTTGAAATTGCTGTCGAACTCCCGGTACTAGTGCAAGTAATTGGCCCAAAAGAAGAGTGATGGATGCTTTAGATAAAATTTCCCAGGCCTTTTGTGTTTGGACTGTTTCCTCAGATTCTGAAGATGATGCGCCTGCTGAAGATGATGTGTCTGCTGCTGATGATGTGCCTGCTGCTGATGATGTACCTGCTACTGATGATGTGCCTGTTGCTGAATTGGAATCCTGTTGTTGTGCTCCTTCTTCAGTTATTGGATTCTGGGTCACCGGAATAGGATCTGGGAAGACTGGAGGTTCTATGGTGGTCCATTGACTAGCCTTGTTGTACATCCTTTGTTGTTCGCGTATACTTGGTTCAAATAATTCTGCTGCTGGCTGCAGTTGTTTGCCGGAGCGGGTCTGAATTACTGTAGCTTGCATTTCCAATGGTGTGATTTGTATGATATTAGCCATTGGGTTTTGACGTTCCTTCTTCCTTTGATCATACTCAGCTGCGTCCTTACAGAATCTCCTAATGTGACCAAATTCACCACAGAAATGACAGCGCGGTGGTGACAGATTGGGATTTTCCGGTGGCGGTCCGGTCTGCCAGCGGTTTGCATTGTAGTTGTTGTTTCTCTGTCCTCTGTAATTTCGATATCCTTGTTGTTGATTGTTCCTCATTTGCGGAGGTACATAATGATTGGCTGGTTGTCCTGGTTCTTGTATAATAGCATTGACAGTTGCGGTTCCCTGCACTTTGGCGTTGTATGCACAGTTTTCGGTGGTGTGCCCGGCAGTGTTGCAGATAGCACAAAATAACTGATTAAGTGCACAAGTGGCACTAGTATGGCCTGAATTCTTGCATGTGATGCAGTATACTTGTCTGGTCATATCTTCGGTGACATTTCTGTTTGTTTTTAACCACTCCAGATCTTTTGTAAATCCTCCAACCTTGTTTTCCAGCTGCAGAGCCATTGCAATCACTGCATCTAGCATCATAGCTCCTACACAGCGTATGATCATAATCTGTTTAAGTTGTGGAGTCAAGCCATTGATAAACCACTGAGTAATAACGTCGTCCGGTAGGTTGGCATGTGCTGGTGGTAACTGCCTTAGATGCATCCTGAATAGAGTAGCGTACTCCTGTACAGTTTGATTTATCTTCTGTCTATTGTTTTGTAGGTAATCAAAAATTTCGGCTGGATTCTTCTTTAGTCTGAATCTTTGCAAAAAGGCATCTCGTACTGCTTCATAGGTGCCGAAGAGATTAATATCATATTCTGTAAGCCATCTAGCTGCTTCATTGACCAATGTAGATTGAAAGACAATAGCCTTATACGCCGGATCAGGTGGATGGTTGAGAACTGCGTAGCTTATCTCGAATGTGCGTACGTGAGCATCCGGGTCATCTCCTGGGAATCCACCAAATTTGGTGTACATTACTCCTGTCGGAGTCGGCCTTGGTGGGCATACTTGTTGTTGCTGCTGCTGTTGTTGTTGTTGCCTGTTCATAGCGAGTGTATTGTGACTATCCTCTGTATCTCGGGGCTGAATATCTGAACTATCGGAATTTGTATCGTCGGACTGTGCACTTTCCGGTTCAATAAACTTGTTCAGTATGTTTCAAATCTCGGTTTCGAACGAATTTCCTTCCTTCTTGATGTCGAGTGTAGGGGAACTTACTCCAAAAAGCGGTGACTGGGCTAAAGGTTCAGCAAAAAATGGTAAACGGTCGCCAAAAAACTGTGATTTTGTCACCGAAATATCACCAGAATGTGCCAAATTTTTGCCAAAATAAGGTGTTTTTTCGCCTTCGCAAATTTCTTTGGCTAACGTGTTTCTAGTCGTAAACAAATTTGAATCTTTATGCATGGCCTATGACCACAATGAAAATGGACAGTGGTGAAGAGAGAACAAATAATGGACCCCTTGATTCTATTAGCTGTTTCCATTTGTGATTGCAAATAATGGATCCTCCTTGCTACCCTATTTCTTTACTTAAAGTTCCCATCACTATATCCATTTCTTCTTCAACATTGAGGGCTTCTGGCACACCACCTCTAGTTGAGTGGTGCAAAATCTCTATCCATGCTAAATAAACTATCTATTTGAGTAGAAGGAAGCAAACCTGTAGGAAATCCATTTTCCTCTAGAATGTCGTATGCGGTTGATAGTGACGTTATCTACCACATGTTTGATGTGAAGAGATGGAAAGATAGAGAGCGAAGTCGCGAGTAGGAAATGGAGCAACAGAGAAAATAGACAACATAGTAAAGACATAGTACTGAGTAAATGTATGTCTCCCTTTTTCTATTCTCTCACTCACACGACGCACGCACGTACACAATTGAAGCTTTACGAGTCGAGGCAGGAAGCTTAGGGGAAGAAAGGACTACAGCCTACCAATACAGTAGACCTGGCATCAACATGCGCATCAGAGAGCACTCCTCTCTCATCAATCTCTGTGGCACACTCTCAAATGTGTGAGGACCACCGAAAGGAGAGGGGAAGGAATAGATCCATTCTCTTCCTCTTTCTACGCCAGAACGCAACACCTATGTCCTTTATGTCTAATGCACTCATTAGAATTGACAGAAGTTTCTTCTGCTTTTCTGTCTGAGGAATCTGCCAATAAAATTATGAACATCAACAAGGTACGGGGTCTCTAAGCACAGAGAATTGGAATCTTAAATATGCCGAGGCGTTTCCAGGGAAAGGAAGATCCTTAAGCCCATATATCAGAGAAGATTGAGAGCAATGCAAAGCTGCTTTATCTCGACTGCAAAAATTTTCATGATCCAAGGATGCTAGAAACAATCACCTTCATATAGACTAAAAAAGTGAGAAGCTACAACTTAGAAAACGAGAAGCATTGAACAACAGAGAAAAACATCCTCCTTTCATCGTTGGAGAGAGAATCCTAAAAAATGCTCCCTCTTTGTCCCTCTCTCACTCACATAACGCCTTTTGTCTCCTGAGTCATGTGTAGTAGCCAAACGATCATGGTTAGGTCTGCAACATCTGAGCTCCTCTCTCTATCTCCCTCCATCATGGATTTCTAGAAGCACCAAAGTCTCTACACAGAGCATTGAATTCATCTTCTCTGTCATGCATCTATCGATTATGCCTCCCTCTCTCTCTCTCTGTGTCTCTCTCTGTCTCTCTCTCTCTCAGTGCGTACGCACATGCATAAAGAAGCATTAGGAAAAGACTTCATACAAAAAATATTCATATATAAATTCATACAGACACACACACATGCTCACCATATTCACTTCTTTCTCATGCAAACTCACACACGTAGTCACTACTTTCATGCACACGATCAAAAACATATAGTTAGATAGACACTCATATAATTTAATTCTTTTAATTGTATTTACCTAGTTTTTTAATACTTTTAATTTTGGCTTCAATTCACCCTTAATTAAATTCTCCACTCAGACATAATAAATAAAATGAATATCTAGAGTTTGGAATATTGTATCTCAACAAGGTTTTATCCTTAGAAAACTCTTCTAAACTTGACAGGATTCTCTATGTTTGATGCTTCCATTTGGATAAATGAAGATGATTTGAGTATATCATTGAGATGGACTATGGTAGTTTGTGTTAGGCTTATTTAGATTTGTTTTTACATATATTTAGTTATGTAGGGTTCTATTCATCAATGAAAAAAATACATCAGATCATAATGAAAGATAGCATATAAATAAATACAAGCAACCAATATATATAGAAGCGCTTTGTCACATTCTCATAGTCATGCATAAAATGATTATTCATAATTCTCACAGAGGTCTTTAAGACAGGTTATATAAGGAGAACTCAAATGAGGATTTGATAGGTTCAAATGAGGGTACAATTACCCCTTTCATTTGTTCTTGACCTGCAAGTTCTTAAGAAAGATTTTAGACAAATCAAAGGTTCATGTAATAAAACATATGCTTAATTATCTTAGAATTTACCAATTTCTAAGAAAAATTTTATTTTTCTGAGTATTGAGATGGAGTTGGAAATCCATCCGACATCTGCCCCCACCGAACCTGCACATTGTCCTCGATGGGCCAACCTACAGTTTATGGAAAGCAACATCAAATTAAAGCTTATAAATTGACTCTAAGTAAAATGATAAAAAAATGCTTCTAAATTCAAATTAAGTTTATGATAATAGAGAAAATTCATAAAATTATGTAAATGTGAATAGGAAATTATTTCATTTAATGCATACAGTTAAAAGACAAATTTGGAAAATCTTATAATAGTCATTTAGACAGTCGTGGTATTTACCATTCCATTAACCCTATTCACAAGTAAAATTAATTTATATAAGTATTCTATCTTCTATTTCTTAGTCATCCGCCATAAGATACATCTAACTAATTCTTCTGCAGTAGACCTCCGCCTCATGTAGCCTGCAATATATTTCAAAAGTGATTTTGAGACCACAACTGAATCATAATTTTTCTTTTTCTTTTTCTTTGTTTTTTTTTTGTTTCTTTTCTTTTTCTTTTTCAATCTTGCAACAACCATTAATGTACTGCTTGATGTTCTCATTTTTCTCTTTCTTTTTTCTTCGTAACTTTTTTGTTTAAGGGGAAAGGCTTAACCCCTAATCAATTTTGAGGATCTAGAAGCATGGTATAGCCAGAACTAGGATCTCATTTGCTAAACGGTTTCAGAAAATAAAGAAGCCTACTTGTATAAAGTAAATTCACTTTTAGTAAGGGTCGTAGGTCAAGTGTTCCACTCTCCTATCCTCATAACACATTATAAGTTTCCTAAATTGGACCTTCAACTTGCATACATATTCCTACTTTGATTTATTTTTCATTATCTACATAATTTTAATAAATTTCCTTTTATACCAGAAACAAATCATTTCCTAATTATGAAATGCATAAAAAGAAATTTTTATAAAAAAATAAATAACAATTAGAATAATTTCACCTGATTATGCTTCATCTTCATCATCTTCTTTCAAGAAATCTTCATCAAACTCTTACGCACTACTTAACCTAGCTTTATACTCATCATTTTTCATCTTTATTATCTGTAAAATAGATAAAATAGTAAGTATAAAGAGAAAACTTCCTTTTCTAATGCTTTGTTATATTTTTGTTAATCAAAATGTTTTATATTCAAAGGACTCTTAAATTCTTTGTATTTGTATTTTGAAAAAAAAGAACTTCTTTTTGTTTATCAAAATGTTTCCTTTGCAACAAAAGAAAAAATAACTCTTAATTTGTTTCATAATCTAATAGTTAAATGCTTTGTATTTGTCATAATTTGTTTTATCTCCAAATTAGTGTTTTAATCATTTCCTCTATTTTTTTACAATAATAAACTCATCTATTTTCTACAATGATAAACTCTTAGTTTTCTTGTTCAATTTTGAAGGTTTTGTTTTTTTTTTAATTTATGTTCATAGTGTTCTCTATTTGTCTAATAATGCTATCAAGAAGTTGTTTTTCTGATTCACTCGTTTGTTTCATACAATTTTTTGTAGTATTTTGTTTAATCTCTTCTTGCTTAATTCCTTCTTGTTTGTCATGTTTGTTAATTTGAATTTGTAATTCCCTAACTTTTTCCTGATAAAAAAACCTCTCATTGGCAAGGAGCATTGGGTCAAATGAAACCTCGGAATTTTCAAGTTTCCTTGATCCAACTTGTATTTCATGATGGCATTCACTTTTCTTTATATCCAAATGTTCTTTCCTAATCGTTTCAAAATTTTGCATTAATTCATGTTTTGTTGTAAATGTACTTTGTCTTATTGATTCATTTGCTTTGATGTTCATATGTATATTAGGTTTGGATAATTTTTTGCTCTCTTCATATGGATTTGTTGGATTTGGTTTAGTATGAGTCTGTTTAATGAGTTCCTTCATTCCACCTTTTCCCAAATTTAATTGTAAAAGTAATAAATTCTGATAATTACAATTTTTTCACTCATTTTCAATCACTAATTTTCTTCTTCATGCATCTTCATATGACCTACAAGCCCAAAACGAGTGTCCATACTGATCACACCAAAAACAATGCAAAGGTCATTTTTGAATCCTATTTGGCATTTCTGGTCAAAGTTTAGGAGTGGATCTTCTGAAATCATTTGAATGCATTTCAGAAGAAGGGTATGCAGATAGACCTTGGTATTTTCTCTCATTTTTATGCCTACCTTTAGCTAATTTATTCTTGTATTTGTTTGGACAACAAATCATATTTTTGGTTCATTCCTACAATTTCAACATTCATTTCTTCTTTACATGTTCTTAGGCCAACTCCTAATACTTGGAGAGTTTCTGACATAGCACTTATGGTATCATGTAAAGTCAAAATAATTCTAAATTTATGTTGTATCTCTTCATTAGCCGTACTCTCCATTTTGACAAATGTTTCTTTCCATGTTTTCAATTTTTCATCAATTACAACATTCATATAAGCTTCAACACTCTTTGGAATTTTCTCTTGCAATTCATTTGTGTAAGAAAATCGTTACTTTCATTTTGATTTATATTTTTTATATTTGTATTTTGCTCAATTCCCATTACTTCATGTTTTGAATCTAGTTATACTAACACTACAAAGAGTTGATGCAAATATGCAAAGACTCTATCATCATGTTCTTAAACATTTCCTCCATCTTGTGTTCTTGATAGCGCTTCGAATGGAGTAGTAAATCTCTAATGGCAGGCTCTAATCTCTCCCTAAACTATCTAAATCTATCCCTAGATGATAAAGCCATGAGTATTGGCTTTACCGAATCCTAGGATTTACTATTAGTATTTTCCTTTCTCAAATATATTTTCAACTTTTTGACTTTAACTTGAGCTTATCATATACTTGTAATATTTCTAAGCTTGATATTTTTGATTTTATAATTTGTTGTCTTTTTACTTTAAGAGTTTTTAATTTCAAAACTTACTTTAATTTTCAAACCTTTGAATGTTTAATTCTAAAGGTTACTCTAATGAAAATTATATGTGTAGATAGGCTTTATAAGTTTTAAATATATTTTCTTAATTTAGATATTTTGGATTTTTAATGTAGTAGGACAAACAAGAATACTATCAATTACTTAGATAAATTTTGAAGTAGGAAAGAAATAAAAACTACTTAAATCAAAGAACCTAAGCCTGCAATAAAATAAAACCTTTTTTTGTGCAATAAAGTCAGTGTTAAGTAGACAAACAATCTTTCTGTTTAGAATAAAACTTTTCTTTTCGTGCAATAAAGTAAATATTTTCAAGTACTTTATAAAACTATCCTAAGATCTAATATGAAGTTGCTTGCAATGCTAAACAAACTCAATCTTTTTTAATGCAATGATATTTCAATGCTTTTCAAATGCAAGTGTAATGTGAATAATTTCTAATGCGAATGAAAACAATACTGCTTTTTCAGTGATGTGATTGTACAAAAATAAAGGAACTTGAATAAACATTTTACCTAAAATGGCTTGATGCCGAAGTTCTAATGTGCACTATGATAATTCTTTACAAACCTTCTTAATAAATCAAACCTAAGTACAAACTAAAAATGATCGTGTATTTCTGGTCTTCTTGTAAGTTGATGGGGGGGGGGCAATGAAGTGATGAAGCTCCTCCGTCTAGAATACCCTTCTTCCCATGGAGGCGCTCAGTTCCCTAAGGAACAACCCTCAACAGCCAAGGAAAAGAGTAGGTAGCAGCAGTATCTTCACTTTTCTTGGCAGCTTCTTCCTTCACTTTCCTGCATACAAGAAGAAAATAAAGGTTAATTATTTTAAATAAATATCGAAAATACAACCAAAATCCTAAGCATACTAGCATCACGTTTCACGTCGGGTTCACCAAATCTGTCCAAGGGTGTGAGCGGAGGCAATTGTGTATCAAACCTGACTCATGCTGTGGAGGTGATCGCAATCCAGGTGAATCGGGTCCGGTCGTGGCACACACAGGGTGTATGAAGCTAATGAATGTTGGATGGTTTAAGGACATGAAAGTGAAATTAATGTTGAGTATGGAGAAGAGAGAGATGTTGAAATGATTATGGGAATGGGAATGTAGGATTGCAAGTTAGATTTATGAACATGAATGATAAGAATGAAAGAGAACCATACACACGAATCAAATTTGGAAGGAAGAATGGTCCATTGAAGGAGCTTCTTAAACACTTCCTAATTCTAATCCATATGCATAGTCTTCTTTGGATGATATGTATGCATGACGTGAATAGATGGAATCCTTACACATAAACCAATTTCGAAAGGAAGAACGGTCCAATATTGGAGCTTCTTATACACTTTCAGAAACTAATCAATATGTATGGGTATGTATGGATTATATACATGCAAGTGAATTATGATGATAGAGTTTACTCACAAGCTCAAAGAAACATCCTCACTGGTTCAACACAATACTACGGAGCCTTCTCACACATAGAAGAAATAGAAGACATGTAAAAATACTTAAGAGACTGAGAGAGGAGACAAGAGACAAGTGACAAGTGACATGAATTAAAAGGATTTGAATTAAGTTACATGTATAAGATCGTCGTGGTACGTCAAGCTAGGCAGTCTATTGATCAAAGGTGGTTCCGACCCTCAAACCATGACAGTTCAACCGAATGTCATACGTAAGAAGGTGAGTTCCACTTCAGTGACCCTATATATGTCTAGGCTCGTAACATCTAACTAAAGAAGTTTAAGACTCATTAAAACCAGCTCTAACTCACTCACACGCTCCACCGAGGGCGAGTCAAGATAGAGATGCTGGTTTCAAGAGCCTATCCTAGATTGGAGTTCTAACTTAAATTTGAAACTAGGTACTATACTCATACTAGCCCACCTTGGATCCTCACTCGCTCAACCAAGGGTGATCGTCTCAAGGAAACCGTAAGCTAGCAAGAGCCCTATGGATGCCTAACAATGATGCTCTAGGAGTTTGGAGGGGGGTTTATATAGTTTTTTGAATGAATTTGGGCCCTTGGATCTAGAGAAATCAACTCTCAACTCTAGGATCACTACTTTCGATTACAACCATTTGATTAATCAAATCAATGGCTTGGAATTGTTCTTTCTATCAAATCTAGTGTAAAGGAGTGAAATTTAGGCGCCTTCATTCTCCACCATTGGATCTAGGGATGATCTAGACCGTCGGATCAGTGCTGACATCAGTTTGGATAAGATAAGCTACTATTTTTGGAGAAAAGTTGCATTATTGATCTTTGATTGTCAAAAAAATCTTCTTTTATGGAAAAAATCGTGGATCCTCCTTGCTTTAAGCATAAGTGCATCCCCACCCTTGAATATGAGCTCATCTTGATTGTACAACATGGCTCAATCAGCTTTCGCCATGTGGTGGCCCTTCAACCCTTCAATTTGCTTAAACTAGAAAACTACGGTGATCCTGAAAATTGGACTTTGTACTCTTTGACCCTCCAAATAGGCTTTGATGAAGATGAAACTTTGTAGGACTATGTTTCCAAAGATCTCCTTTAGGAATATGTAGAAAAAACTCCCATCTGAATCTCCGTTGTACAAGTTTGACTATATTTGGAAGCTTGCAAGGTGGCATTAAGGTGTCTAGGAAGCTCTGATAGCCTTGAAAATTTGTACAAATATGTAGCCACATATGATCTTTATACATGCCAAACCATATGGCTAACATAAATTTCTATACAAGAATTTGTAGGGTCAAACTAGAAAAATTAAATTTTTACAAAATGAACATAGCATATCAATGTGCTACAAAATCCATTTTCTGCTGAAATTTGGGCTATAGACTGCCTTTGACAATCTTTACAAGTATATGAATTTTCATATAATTTGGTGACAATGAAATTTTTGCCCTAATTTCCTAACTTTGACCAGCTTTGACCGCTACCATGGACTTTCTTGATTTCTTTAAAACTTTGTATGTGAGCTTCCTTTGACATCCTTGATGCATCTTGGACTTCTCGGGGAATTACGGCTACCTTCACCAAATATGTTTTTTGTAGGCCTTCACAAGTGAGAGAGGAGAGAAAATCTCGACGACATTCGCCGCCACTAAACCTGCGATTCCTCCGGAAGCGCCACTCTAGCATCTATGAAAAAAAAAAGTTCCAGGCATCAAATTCTTTTATAGGCAACATAAGAAACATGGAAGGAAAATTGATTATATGCATGAATAAGTAGGTAATGTGACATGAAGCAAAATTTGCATGAAAGAAAGAATTGAAACAGGCAACATGAATATGCATGAACAAATAGGCAACATATATGCAAATGAACAAGCAACATTGGCAACAAGAAAGAAAAAAAACAAGCATCAATATGAAGTGGATGTGGATGTATTGAGTCGTTTTAAGCATCAGTTCCTCTCATCTTGAAGAAAATTTTGTACCTTTTTCATAAAGCAATCTACCTTAAATATGATTATAAACAAAGATTTAGGATTTTCAAGAGACATCTTTCATCTTTAGCTTATTTTAGATCAACTCCTTTCCTACATAAATATGAATATGCTCTTTCTCTAATAACATGCAAGTAAATCTAACTAAACTCCACTAATGCATAAATCTGCCTATATAGCCCGTGATTTATTCTACTATGCCTCGTTATCCTCCTTTGGCTTGCTCTTTTTTTTTTTTGATGATGATGATGATTCAGCAACTTTATGGTTACGATCACTTTTTTGGGGTGGAAGAAAGTGTAAACTTCTTGGTAACATGTAGCAATTTTTTTTTTTTGACGGGGAAAAATTAAACCCCGATACAAGGTACAACCATTTTTGATGACGGAGAACAGTCGTTTAAACTCCGATACAAGTGCTGTGAGATGGACTAAGGATCTAGAAACATGCAATAGCAGGAGCTAGGATTTCAACAATTATGCTTTCGATACAGGATACATATGCATGTTTATATATGAAAGTCATGTCACCAAAATAAACCTCCAAATCTACATGTCCTATCTTTCCATAATCCTAGATTATAATCAATTTCTTAGTAGATAAGTTACTACTTAAGATACAAATTTACACAAGTAGAGAAATCATCATTTGCCCTTTTTTTTGACTCAAGTGATGTGGATATGCAATGCAATGCAAAGACGGAAATCAAACATGCATGAAACAAGAATGGAAAAAAAACAAAGCAACATGAACTTGAAAAATTAATGATATTTTTATACGTTTATTATTATTATTATTATTATTATTTATTTATTTATTTATTTATTTATTTTTTTATAACATGGATACTCCTGTTTATGAATCGACCTCATTGTTGTCATCTTCTTCAATGTCCTCATCCAAAATGTACTCGTCATTATCACGTTTCTTGAATAGCTTTATCCTTTTACCTGCAATCAAAGTTTTTAGTGCAACACCATTTAATTCACAAAGAGCATACGTACCATTGTTGTTGACTTTTGATACAATGTATGGCCCAAACCATCGTTGAGTGAGCTTTTTGCGTGCATCATATTGAGAGTCAAATGTACTATCATAATGAGCACCCAATCTCCTACTTCAATTGGCTTGGGATGCAATCGATGAGTTTTATCAAGGGATGCAATCGATGAGTTTTATCAAAATAATGCTTGTTCTTCATTCTAGATTCTCTTAATTTTTCAATGGCATCATCAAGTCTTAATTTACCTTGTTCTAACTGTTTAATGCACAAACTCAAAAAATCATCAGTAGACATGTTTTCAGACCAAGGAAAATTTGACCATGCAGAAATATGAGACTCAATTGGAAACAATGGTTTTTGACAGTACATTAGTTCAGCAGGCATATATCCAGTAGTACGTGTGCATGTCATTCTATTTGCCCAAAGTGCAAAAGGTAAGAATCTAGGCCATTGTTTGATGTCACCATTACATGCTTTAGATATGGCTTTCACAATAGGTGGATGCCCTCTCTCTATTTTACCATTGGGCTCTGGGTTATATGCAGTAGTGAGAGACAAACGAATACCGTGACGCTCAAAGAACTCTTTAGCTTCTCTCGCATTTAACTCTCCACGATCGGCAACTACTTTCTCTATGTGCCCAAAGCGACTTATGACATTTTCAAGCAAGAATTTGCAAACATTGTAAGTGGTCTTAGATCGTAGTGCACGTCCCTCTACATGATTAGTTAAGTCTTCTTTTGCAAGTACAATGTAACACATTTTGTCAATACCTTTAGGCATAGTTACAAGATCTACTACCCACTTGTGGTGAATACAAGGTGGTGCAACGGATCTCTATGTTTGACTGATGAATGAAGTTGACAAGTAGAACATGTAGAAACATAGCTACTAATGTCAACATACATGCTAGGCCAATAATAGGTACTTCTAATGTTTTCATATGTTCCAAAAAATCCTTTATGACCTGCCCATAATGTCTCATGCATTTCCTTCATTACTTGCAATTGAAGACCTCGTTTTCCTAGGACTCGTTGTGGATTCTTAACCTTACCCTTAGCATGTCTCCAAAGATAACCATTACATAGGAAAAAGTTATAAGCTCATTTCCTAATGTTACGGAATCTATTTGTAGTCCAGTTAGGTAATGGTTGTAGTGTACTCAGATACTTTCCTATGTCTCTCCATTCATTTTCATACTCAGATTCATGAAATTGCTCATACTCGTATATATGTGGAACATAGTCAATTAAGTTCACATTCTTTATTAGATCACTTTCAAGATCATCAAATCTAGCTCTCGATAACATATCAACAACTGAATTTAACTTACCTGAAATATGAACTAACTCAGGATTTATGAACTTAATATATGAGATCCATCTAAGCATGGCTATATCAGGAGATGAACAATTGGCTATCATTCCAATTAGAGGCAAACAATCAGTCTCAACTTTGACATTTGCACCAATGAAATATTCTTTGTCTGTTATCAAAGCTGTTACCATACCCCATAGTTCTCGTTTGATCTGTGGATATTTTTGTTGTGTTTCATGTAGAATTTTGGCACCAAACCTAATTGCATATCTATTCCCTTCACTATCATCTTGACTTATGACCCAACCTATACCAATAGGACTAGTATCAACAATCAATATAATAGGTTTGTTAGCAGAATAGTCTACATGCTTAAGGATGGGAGCTTAAGCAATAATTTCTTCAATTTACACATAGCTTGAGTGTGTTTGTCAGTCCAAATAAATTTTCGTTTCTTCCTCAACAAGTCATAGAGACAATCAGCAACATGAGCAAAGTGTATGATCCAAATAACATAAAAGATGCAAGCACCAAGAAATCTACGTACCTCACTCATGTTGTTACATGTTTCAGAAATCTTGCTAATGGCATCAACTTTTTGTGGGTATGGCTTTCGATCATAATGGCCACATAAATGTCCAAGAATAAGAACCTCGTTGACACCAAAAACAGATTTTTCTATGGAAAATGTGAGACCTACCTCTTCAAATCGTTGAAATATTCTTTCACAATTAGAGATATGGTCAAGAACAATTTTACGACATCCAGATGAATCTAAAGTAATGTCCTTTACACGTTCCTCACTCCCTTTAATTGGAATATCATCAATGAATGGCATAGTTATATGAGGGATAAAAATCATGTAAGACCATATTCATAGCACTCATCATATGAGCCACATAATAGTCGCTCCTTGAGGTAAAGTACACATTCGCACTAAGCCTAAAGGAGTTTTCATTGTGGTAATGTCACGACTATCAATTGCTAATTGGAATTGGTCATATCCAGAATATAAATCACCCATTGAATAGATAGAATGTCCTGAAAATGATTCAGCAAACTCATCTACAATGGGTCCTGTGCCTACATTCCTTATGGTGACTTTATTGACAGGTTGGAGATCTTGAATAAAACGTAGTTTCCCATTCTTTTTAGGCACAGTGAACCATCTATTTGAGTAAGGTGCAAAAGATGGATCTAAAATTCTCATGTTTATCTTCTCCTTAAGTAGTTTCATTAGCTCAGGTAAGTGAGCCTTTGGAACTGGTATAGGACGAAGATTCCATGGAATATGTGGAATAGTAAAGATTATCATGGGTGCAACTAGCTTAGGATCTACACAACCAATCTCATGAGGATACATAGTAAAGGCTTTTCCATGGCTACGTATGACTGCCTCAAATTTATCTCTCTCTACTGGCAAAAGAAAGTCATCATCTCTACCAATCTTCACCTGTTTGATTGTCTCATCCGTGAATGGATGTCCTATGTTTTTCTTATTCCGAAGAATTGGATCATTTTTCACATCAATAATTTTTTCATTACTTCCTTGAGGTAATGGTTGAGCTATGGGTTTGATTTTTTTATCTACAGTTTTGTACTTTGTTTCAACTAAGGCATCATGTGTTTGGTTAAATTTTGAGCACTTGTCAACATTGAGAGTATACTCTTGGATTAGAGCATACTCATCAAGGGAAGAAAGAAGAATAATATGGGAATTAGAATTTTGTTGAAGACATAACTTTAACTCCTCAAGAGTAGAGAAACAATGAGATGTTTCAATCACATGCTCAATGTTCTCATCGTGTTCCATGATTTTGTTGTTTTTATAATGTTTTTGGGTTTTTTGGATAAAAGACTTGGACAATTGACTCTTATGAAGAAAATATAATCTAGAATGTGGAAAACAAAGTGACAAACTATTGTACATGTTGGTTGGATGCGAGATGTCAAACCAATATCCACTGTTGTCCCGCTCAACAATGGATTCTATCCGAAATTTTGATCATATGTAGCTCCAAACATGAATCGAGGTGCACAATCACTACAAGCATGCTCATGACTCTGAGTAACAATAGGTTTCTTTCTAATTGACAATCAATTCCTAGGATGATTCACTCCCACTGTCATGACTTGAAGTGATTGCATTCCATCCTTAGACTTAAATATAGCATAGGTAGACCCATCATGCATGGCTTTAGTTTCCATACGACTCTCACAAATAAAGGGTTGACCTAAGAGAACTTCATAGGAGCAATTATCTTGAATAAAAAAGTGAAACTCTTCTGTGATTCCTCCTAGCACAAGCTCCATACAGGGTTCCTACACCATTATCTGCAGTTCTCATACGCCATCCACAATCTTTATCTATGGGCCATCGAAACTTATCATAGACTTCTCTTGAAATCATATTGATTTCAGAGCCGGAATCCACTAATGCATTTACAGTGATAGTGTTCTTATCATTTCCTATTTTAACATGCATCTCTGATGTACCTCTAGACCAAAATGTTCTTTTAAAGTGACTTTCAGGATTGTTTTCATGATTTTCATGGTCAGGTTGAATAGGTCCTAAGAAATTTCTATTAACATTTACTTCATCATCATCAAAGTCCTCTTCATCAGATTCATCAAAGTCCTCTTCATCAGATTCATCAAAGTTTAAGGCTTCATTCATAACTTGATCTTGATCTAGAGAATCTTGCATCTCAGTATCTAGATTAAGCGGAAACCTCTTCCTTTTAATTAGGCCGATAAAGTTATCTTTAAAAACAGGCTTTGCAATAGAGAAAACTTGTTCTAAAGACATAGTCACTTGACTCTTAAGCAAAATGTCATCTAAAATCTCCATAGGATCTATTTTTCTCTCAATTTCTGAAATCAAGATGGCTTTAGGTTTTCTCTTTGGTTTCTTTTGTTTTTGCTTAGGATCTTGTTTTTGTTCATGTTCTCATGTTCGGTCTTCAGTTTGTTTTGATTGTTCTTGTTTATCTAAAGGCTTTGGTTCTGTTTTTCTTTGCTTTGTCTTCTTCCCTTTTTGTTTCTCCTCTTGTTTTTGTTCATTGGGTTCCGATTCTTGTTTTTTATCTTTGGATTGTGATGTTTCTCTTTGCTCTATGATTGTTTCTATTCCCTCTGAGGTTTGTTTTCGAGTCACTCTTCTTTCACTAGGCTCAGCTTCATCTCTTTTTCGTTTTTCTTCTACATTGGATATATGAGAAATAAGAGATTGATCTTCTATCGGTGACTCCCAAGCCATTATTCTCCTAATCTCATCTCGTGCTCTTACTAAAGCCTCTATGGAAAAGTCAACTTCCTTTGTGGGTTTACTTGATTCTACTTGTTGTTCATCAAGAGCTTCTAGTTTCACTCCTCTAGTTCCTACATCCGTTATGGTTATATTTTCATAGTGTTTTTTCATTCCTCCCTTACCATAATTTCCTTGCAAAGGTAGCCTAAATTGATAGTCACAGATTTTCTTGTCTATGTCTATTACTAGTCGTTGCTCCTTAGCAGCCTTCAATAGTTCACTATCTCTCAAAAAGTGCTCTAACGAATCACACCAAGGACACCTACGAGGGCCACACACAAAACCATTTTGATTTTGAGGATTTTGATTAACTTGTGGTGGGAAATTTTGAAATTGAGGATTTTGTTGATAATGTATTGATTGAACAAGATAATTAGGATTTTGATAAGGCAATTGATGTATTTGAGGAGCTTGGGGAGCAACATGTGGTACTTGAGGTGCAAGAGGAGCTTCCATATTATACGGTTGATGATTTTGAAAATTTTGATTTTGAGGATTTTGAAAAGCTATTTGTGAAGCTTGAGGATACATGTTTTGATACATTTGAGGATTTTGCACATGAGGATGAGGATTTTGCATTGAAGGATTATGCATTGGAGGAACTTGATATTCTTGAGTAGGAGCTACTTGTGGATTTTGATTGGTAGCTATATCATGTTGATTAGGCTCTTGAAAAGTCATTGGGTTCATTTGATTTTGGAAAGTTTTGGTGTAATTAGATTGTAAAGCATCTATAGTCTTGGCCAAATTGGATTGTGTAGCAATAAGACTTTCCATTTGCTTAGTGAGAATTTCCACTTGAGATTGTTCAACTACACTTTTATTTGGCTTTACTTTAAAACCTTGAGTAGGCTCCATCATTTGAGGAATAGGAGTAGAGTAAAAAATCAGAGCATGGGATCGTTCTCTAACTTGCTCCTTAGTTTGTGGAAGGCTAGCTTGAGGAAGACTAGTTTGCTCATAAAGCATGGATTGCCTTTGATGTCTATGGGCTACAACCTCTACTACTTTACGCACTTTTTGCCAATTGTCAGTAAGACCATAGCGCTTATCCGGTTCTTCTGATCGCCGTTCAACTTCCCTACGAGTTTCAGGATGAAGAAGCTTAAGAAAATTGATCACAAGATCAGGTTCCAAAGTTATCTTATCCTCATTAGGAAGTTGTTCATAGCATCTAATATACTCATTTTGTAAGTGAGTAATAGAGCTACTAGGCTTTGGGGAATTGACCCATCGTAAGAATCCATCCCGATTATGTTGGCTATAATCTTCAAGATAGAATTCTTTGAGCGTCTCCTTTCTAAAATCACTCCAAGGAAGACTATCATATTGAGTGACATGGTTTATGATAGAGCTATCAACAATTCGTTCAAAGAATGATATCAAAAGATCTTTAGGAAGACCAAAAGTCATAGCTTGCTCTTCAAACAAATCTAAGTAGCTTGTGATGTTGATGCCATTGAATTTTTCCTTCTCTCTCAACATAGAAGAGACTATTCTTTGGCCTTGTTTCTCAACAATAAGGGATTTGAATCCTTCCTCCATCTTATGTGAATAAGCAAGTGATGCACGATGCTCTAGATCTCTCACAAATGTGTTTACTTCACGACGAAGATGTGCATGATACTGTGAGAAATCCAGTGCAACACTCAAGACTAATGACGATGATATGATGAGGATGAAAAATATGAAACAAAGGATATGGATCACAACCTCCCAACACTATGAGAAGCAAATGCCACGAAGCGTTTCACGTCGGGTTCAAATGTGGAGGTGATCGCAATCCGGGTGGATCGGGTCCGGTCGTGGCACACACAAGGTGTATGAAGCTAATGAATGTTGGATGGTTTAAGGACATGAAAGTGAAATTAATGTTGAGTATGGAGAAGAGAGAGATGTTGAAATGATTATGGGAATGGGAATGTAGGATTGCAAGTTAGATTTATGAACATGAATGATAAGAATGAAAGAGAACCATACACAAAAATCAAATTTGGAAGGAAGAATGGTCCATTGAAGGAGCTTCTTAAACACTTCTTAATTCTAATCCATATGCATAGTCTTCTTTGGATGATATGTATGCATAACGTGAATAGATGGAATCCTTACACATAAACCAGTTTCGAAAGGAAGAATGGTCCAATATTGGAGCTTCTTATACACTTTCAGAAACTAATCAATATGTATGGATTATATGCATGCAAGTGAATTATGATGATAGAGTATACTCACAAGCTCAAAGAAACATCCTCACTGGTTCAACACAATACTGCGGAGCCTTCTCACACATAGAAGAAATAGAAGACATGTAAAAATACTTAAGAGACTGAGAGAGGAGACAAGAGACAAGTGACAAATGACATGAATTAAAAGGATTTGAATTAAGATACATGTATAAGATCGTCGTGGTACGTCAAGCTAGGCAGTCTACTGATCAAAGGTGGTTCCGACCCTCAAACCATGACAGTTCAACCGAATGTCACACGTAAGAAGGTGAGTTCCACTTCAGTGACCCTATATATGTCTAGGCTCGTAATGTCTAACTAAAGAAGTCTAAGACTCATTAAAACCAGCTCTAACTCACTCACACGCTCCACCGAGGGTGAGTCAAGATAGAGATGCTGGTTTCAAGAGCCTATTCTAGATTGGAGTTCTAACTTAAATTTGAAACTAGGTACTATACTCATACTAGCCCACCTTGGATCCTCACTCGCTCAATCGAGGGTGATCGTCTCAAGGAAACCGTAAGCTAGCAAGAGCCCTATGGATGCCTAACAATGATGCTCTAGGAGTTTGGAGGGTGGTTTATATAGTTTTTTGAATGAATTTGGGCCCTTGGATCTAGAGAAATCAACTCTCAACTCTAGGATCACTACTTTCGATTACAACCATTTGATTAATCAAATCAATGGCTTGGAATTGTTCTTTCTATCAAATCTAGTGTAAAGGAGTGAAATTTAGGCGCCTTCATTCTCCACCATTGGATCTGGGGATGATCTGGACCGTCGGATCAGTGCTGACATCAGTTTGGATAAGATAAGCCACTACTTTTGGAGAAAAGCTGCATTATTGATCTTTGATTGTCAAAAAAATCTTCTTTTATGGAAAAACTCGTGGATCCTCCTTGCTTTAAGCATAAGTGCATCTCCACCCTTGAATATGAGCTCATCTTGATTGTACAACATGGCTCAAGCTTTCGCCATGTGGTGGCCCTTCAACCCTTCAATTTGCTTAAACTAGAAAACTGCGGTGATCCTGAAAACTGGACTTTGTACTCTTTGACCCTCCAAATAGGCTTTGATGAAGATGAAACTTTGTAGGACTATGTTTCCAAAGATCTCCTTCAGGAATATGCAGAAAAAACTCCCATCTGAATCTCCCTTGTACAAGTTTGACTACATTTGGAAGCTTGCAAGGTGGCATTAAGGTGTCTAGGAAGCTCTGATAGCCTTGAAAATTTGTACAAATATGTAGCCACATATGATCTTTATACATGCCAAACCATATGGCTAACATAAATTTCTATACAAGAATTTGTAGGGTCAAACTAGAAAAATTACATTTTTATAAAATGAACATAGCATATCAATGTGCTACAAAATCCATTTTCTGCTGAAATTTGGCCTATAAACTGCCTTTGACAATCTTTACATGTATATGAATTTTCATATAATTTGGTGACAATGGAATTTTTGCCCTAATTTCCTAACTTTGACCAGCTTTGACCGCTACCATGGACTTTCTTGATTTCTTTAAAACTTTGTATGTGAGCTTCCTTTGACATCCTTGATGCATCCTGGAATTCTCGAGGAATTCCGGCTACCTTCACCAAATATGTTTTTTGTAGGCCTTCACAAGTGAGAGAGGAGAGAAAATCTCGATGACAATGCTAGCCTCTCTAAGTGACTACACACTGCATGTTTCTTTGTGTGCTTTTAGGAAGTGGTTCTATTTTCTGTGTGTAAAGAGTAATTAGCTTAAGTTTAGTGCTCTATTAGAGGTTAGCGGATGAGTCTATGGTCCGTATGGAAGTGAAGCTCTATATCTAGAAACAACGTCCTAATATAAATGCAAGGTTAATTCTTTGTTAGTTATTCGTTCTTTGATAAATTCCATCTCTTTGTGTTTAATTTGATTAGATTGATTCTTTCTGTTTAGGGGTGGAGGGAACAAATCTTCATTGCTTTCAGGTTTAGGTAATATGACGGAGAATAACGGTAAAAATCTAGAAAGGCAACGATCATATGAAAGTGAATATAAAGTTTCGTCAACAACACAATCTTTAACTAATTCTTCTACAATTTTATTATTCGTTTCATTTTTGTTAGGTTGATTAGGAGTAGTAAAAGAGTATCTAAAAAAAGCTATCTATTTCTTTATTTTTAGTAGAAGACTTACTTGTAGATGCAATATTTTCAGACATAAGAAATAAAGTGCAATATAATAAATTTCTTGTTAATTGAACTGTATAGTGGAAATGCTAAAATCTTTAGAACCAAAACTAGTCCTATACAAGTGCTTGAGAAAAGTTTTAATACAGGTTTTTAAGGATACTCCTATGCAAATCTTTATATAAGAACTTAATACACGATTTTATATTTCAAAGATCATATAATGAAACTAAGATGAGTGGCATAAAAGCAGCACCTATCTCATAAATCTCATCAAGTCCTCTTGCTCATTAATTCCTTCTTCCCTTGATCTGCAAAAAGAAGCATTAGGAAAAAAAAGCATAAGTATGTTGTAATAAAAACATTAAACACTCATTCATTTTCATACATTCATTTATATATACACACTTCATTCATAATTACCATTCACTTATGCACTAAAATTATAATCACTTTCACATGCATAGATTAACATACATTAATATGCAAATGTACATGCAAACACATATGTTCACATTTACTAACACATAGGTGCATTCATGCACTTGCATTCACAAAATTACTCATACACATACTCAGAGCTTCCTATATGTATATACACTAACACATGCATTTACATTATTAATGCATATGCTCATGCATACATTAAAGTACTTATATGCACTTAAATGCATACATCCCATATGCACATGCATGTTACACTTATGTGTTCCTCGAGTAGCTTTGATGTGAACCTTTTCCCTATGTCCTTATGGCTAAATGCACTCATCAAAATTGACAGAAGTTTCTTCTGCTTTTTTGTTTGAGGAATCTGCCAATAAATCTATGAACATCAACAAGGTACGGGGTCTCTAAGTGTAGAGAATTGGAACCTTAAGTATGCCGAGGTGTTTCCAGGGAAAGGAAGATCCTTAAGCCCGTAAAACAGAGAACATTGAGATCAACACAAAGCTGCTTTCTCTCGACTGCAAAAATTTTCATGATCCAAGGATGCTAGAAACAATCGCCTTCATACAGACGAAGAAAGTGAGAAGCTACAACTGAGAAAACGAGAAGCATTGAACAACAGAGAAAAACATCCGCCTTTCATCGCTAGAGAGAGCATCGTGAAAAATGCTCCCTCTTTGTCCCTCTCTCACTCACACAACGCCTTTTGTCTCCTGAGTCATGCATAGTAGCCGAACGATCATGCTCAAGTCTGCAACATCTAAGCTCCTCTCTTTATCTCCCTCCATCATGGATTTCTAGAAGCACCAAAGTCTCTACTCAGAGCATCAAATTCATCTTCTCTGTCATGCGTGTATCTCTGATTATGCCTCCCCCTCTCTGTCTCTGTCTCTCTTTCTTTCTCTTTCTCTCTCTCAGCAAGTACGCACCTGCAAAAAGAAGCATTAGGAAAAGAGTTCATACTAAAAATATTCATATATAAGTTCATATAGACACACACACACACACGCTCACCATATTCACTTCTTTCTCATGAAACTCACACACGCAGTCAGTACTCTTACTCACATACCATGCAAGCTCACACTTACCATGCACTCGTAGGCATTCACACCTCACTCATACTTATTTAGTTATATTCATGCACACGGTCAAAAACATAAAGTTAGATAAGATGCTCATATAATTTAATTCTTTTAATTGTATTTACCTAGTTTTTTAATACTTTTAATTTCAGTTTTACATTAAGATAAAATATAATTAGATACTTCAATTCACCCTTAATTAAATTCTACACTCACACATGATAAATAAAATGAATATCTAGAGTTTTGAATATTGTATCTCAACAAGTTTTTATCCTTAGAAAATTCTTCTAAATTTCATAGGATGTTCTATGTTTGATGCTTCCATTTGGATAAATCAAGATGATTTGAGTATATCATTGAGATGGACTAAGCACGTAGAATGATGTAGTTTGTGTTAGGCTTATTTAGATTTGTTTTTACATATATTTAGTTATGTAGGGCTCTATTCATCAATGAAAAATATACATCATATCATAATGAAAGACAACATATAAGTAAATAATGAAAGACAACATATAGGTAAATACAAGCAACCAATATATACAGAAGCGCTTTGTCACATTCTCATAGTCATGCATATAATGATTATTCATAATTCTCAAAGAGGTCTTTAAGATAGGTTATATATATAAGGAGAACTCAAATTAGGATTTTGATAGGTTCAAATGCGAGTACAATTACCCTTTTCGTTTGTTGTTGACCTGCAAGTTCTTAAGAAAGATTTTAGACGAATCAAAGGTTGATGTAATAAAACATATGCTTAATTATCTTAGAATTTACCAATTTCTAAGAAAAGTTTTATTTTTTTGAGTGTTGATATGGAGTCGGAAATCCCTCCGACACTGTACAAAGCGTTACTTACTCATAAATATCTATCACCACAATTACTATCATGCAAATAATATACTACTGAATTCAGTTATTCTGAACTTAATATAACAGACACCGACTACTTTGATTATCAACAAGATTACAAAATTGATCACTCTAACTTTTAGTTAGAACTTCTTAGCATTTAATCACCACAACAAAGATTAATCACTTAGCCGATACTCAATGACATTGTACTATACTTTACAGGGCAATTAGTATGGATAAACAGAGTCTGCACCCGATCATCCCGCCATGCATAGTCTAGCAGACTTGTTGTGCGTCTGGACCACACCGCGAATGACAGAATTACAACCCTTTTGTATTAATGTAGGAAATGGTTACAACAATTAGGCCATTACGATGCTTCACCAAAATATTTGCAGATTTAGAGAATAATAATCCGACAGTGTAACATTGGCATGCATGGTGGACTTGAACCCAACTATAGAAACTAGTCTTCTTCTATAATACCCTGTATGTACATAGTACATGCATCCTCAAAGCTGCATTTTATTTTCTTCTGTAGAGCCTTAAGTAGTGTTGGCAGTGGTCAGGGCGGTCAAGGACTTACAAGACAAGGGAGCCAACGTGAAGGGCCAAGCAGGCAAAGCAGTCAAAGAAGATCTGGCAAGTAGGCCATCATTTTTCATGAAGCTGAAGGTCAAGGACAAATCATAGGAGCACATCAAAGAGGTGGACACACAAGAAGAAGGAGCAAGTAGGGAGCTCCAGGAAGTGTATGTCAAATTGTTAGAAGAAATCCCTACAAAAATAGTGATTTTCATCACTAAAAGCCATTGTAAATACCATTTCATATTTTTCTATCTCCATTTTGTGCAAGCCAAGGAGTCCTTGAGCTTGAGGACTTTAGAAGTACCTACCTATCAATTTTCACATTTTTTAGACTCCGTTTGAGCCCCCAAATAGGCCCTAGAACCTAATTTTTAACTAGGTCGGACACTAGGTCTGGACAGTGCCAAAGCTAGTCAAAAACTATAAAAAGAGCTAGAGAGCTCATTTTTAAGGTTAGCTTGTTGTAGAATTGAAGTTGTAAGAGCACATTTGAGTAATCTAAAGAACTCCATTGCTTCTCTCTCTTTGTTCTTGCCTTGTGTGTGTGTGTATGTGTGTGCATGTTAGTGTGCTTCTCACTCACACACTTGTGCCATCACTTGTTCGAGGTCTTCATACTATCCTCACGTCTTCCAAGATTGACATTAAAGGAGGTGCTACTCATCACTGAGCTACACCAAATTTTGGCGCCGTTGTCGGGGATCGAGCTTTGAGGACGAGCGTGTGATGGTAAGACGTAGAGTTGTGACGTTGGCATTGTAGGTAATTTCTTTACTTTTTCTTACTTTTCTCTTTCTAACTTCACTATCATCATCCTCAGCATATCTGATCTCCATCTCCATGATCGCGAAAATTTCAGTTTTTTGATCATATCTCCTTTTCCCTTCCATTTTCCTCATTTCACTTGTGAGAGAGAGCGAGAGAGCGATTTGTGTGCACTGTTTTTGCATGTTTTTTGAGCTTCCTTACAGGATTTGGCTATCCCATCATCTCCAGCAGGCTGCACAGGTACAGAAAAGCTCGGCCCTGTCTCTGTCTTGCAGACCTCTATCGATCGGGATCGACAGAAAATTTCACCTTTTGGTAAAACAAAGTATACCAGCATAACACACACGAGGAGCACATTCCAAATCAATAATTAAAACTAAAAAAATCCGTGTTTTTCTGTCAATCGAGACTGACACTGTCGATCGCAATCGACAGCCACGATCGACAGACTCTGTCAATCGTGACCGACAAACTTTGTCAATCGCGATCGACAAACTTTGTCAATCGCGACCGACAAACTCTATCAATCGCAACTGAGAGACCCCGATCGACTGCCACATAGGACTCAGTCAATCGCGATCGACACCGTCGATTGCGACTGATTGAAACTTCATGATTGAGACATATATTCGTGTGCCCACGTGTCCATCGCGATGGACAGACCCACAATCGACTGAAATCTCACCGGAATTCGTGCAAAAAGTGTCAATCACGATTGACACCGTCGATCGTGATTGAGGGCTCACGACCGACTTTGTCGATCGCGATTGACACTATCAATCACGACTAACGTGTCGATCACGATTGACAGCCACGATAGACACCTCTGTCAATCGCAATTGACAGGCACTTTTGGCCAAATTTCTAGGGTTTTTTATTCCAAGTTTTTGGGGTAATTTTAGGCATACTTATCAAGAAATTAGTGATTTGTGAGGTCCCTACACTTGTGTTTTGAGAAAAATCCTGTGAACTGTTAGCCTGTTTGAGCCCTGTTTTAACCCTAGAACCTTGAACTGTCATAACTTCCTCATACGAAATCCGTTCGGGGTGATGTTAGGCTCATTAGAAAGCTCGTAAAATTAATATAAGGATTATTAGACATGGTAATTTTAAGTTGACCATACCCAGGGGGAAGCAAACCAAGGGATCCCTAGAATTGTTTTCCATAAAGACAAGGGGCAAATTGATATGTGAATTACATGAATGAAAGTGATTTTTTATGTCATTTGAATTTAAATCTTGAGCTAACTTTGGGACTTTTACAAGTCCTTTGAGAGCACTAGAGGGCATCCAAAGCAAGGGCATTCTACAAGCTTGATAACAGGGTTCTTGAGCACTAAAGAGCAAGGGATCAGCAAGTGAGGTTGGAATACTCTCAACTCCCTCTGTCAATTCCTAGCTTAGGCTACACATGAGTAGTGCTAGAAGTAAGTCAGGTTGACGATAAGCATCTGTCAAGTTGAAGACTATTAAATACTCAAGTCAAGCATAAAGATAATCTCTGTGCGGTCGATAACTTTAAAGGAAAATAATTTAACATGGAACGATCAACTTAAAGTGCGGAAAATCACTTAAATATTACTGACGACGTGACTTCAAACAAGATCATAAACATGATAATTAACTAAAAAAGAACCAAGTGACTGTTATAAAGAGATCTGCAACGAGGTTGTACCTTGGGTAAAAATAGGGATTGTTCATTCGGGCATATGAACCTTAGATTAGGACGACATCTAGGGAGAGATATACAAAGTCTTAGGTCTTCATAGGGTAGTGTCAACCATACTGCTAGGTCTTGGGCCCAGTAGTTGAGCCATCATTCGCACTACCCTAGCTCTAAAACCACTGAGTCCGAGATGTCTCATGGTATGGAGAGACCCACAGGAAGTTCAGGTGTGCCATACTTACAAAGGGTAGAAGGCCCTTACAAGATGCAACTCGAATACCTTAGGACCAACCGATTAGGTGCTTGCATCTATGAGGACGGCTTAGGAAGATCTATGGTCCAGATCAAGAACCCAGATCAACCCATTAGACTAGAGCATCCAGCAGTCAAGTTTGAAAATGGAGCATACCTGGACAAAGAAGGAACCATATACGTAGTAACCAGTCACCCAGATAGGACAGATGAATTTGGTAATGTGATCCCAGAAACGGACATAGGAGACCTAGAGCAAGGAAACGTAGGTGGAGAGCCTAAAACCCCTTGAGGTAAATCGGTTCTCACTAGAATTATCACACCAGAGTGGGTGCCCCAGGACAATAAGAGCATAGACCTGCTCTTAAATCGAGAGAGTGATGAAGCCTTTTGGAGGTATAAGCATGATCCACCAATTGAGGTTGGAGCACTCATGATCTATGAGTTCAAAGACCCCGACAGCCCAGGCAAAGTGACCTATTTAGACAATACCTCAGAGAGGATCTTTGTGGTCACAGAACATGGTAGGCATGCCTACACTTGGAAGGGTGAATTTGTTTTCCCCCAACCAAGATCTAATGTCTCTTATGGCCACCCAGAAGCGGGAACATCCCAGGTTCATGGAGCTCAAAGAGACAGAAGTAGAGATGGGCCAGAAGTGAGCTTCGCCAACCCATTGGGAAGAGAAAGAACGAGAATGGAAACTGATAGAGTGGAACCTGAGAGACCTATAGCCCCAAGAAACCAAAGAAATGTGGATGAATTCCCTCTACCAAGACCAAGAGGGCACACGAGGACTTTGAGACCTACACAGCTGGTTAAATCCACGAAGAACTACTTCGATGGCACTGGAGATCCATACGATCATGTAGTCGAATTTAGACAAGTCTTGAGAGCTGAACAAGTTGAGGATCTTTTCATGCAGTACAATGCTTTCGGTCTCACCCTTAGGAACACCGCCCTTACATGGTTTCAACCACTGAATGAGAGGCAATTCAGGAACATAGACCAACTTCTAGAGGCATTCATTACCAAATTCTCTAAGAGTGGCATAAGGCATAATACTTCCTCATTGATTCATAGCTTCAAGCAGACCCCCTAAGAGACGGTTAGACTTGCAGGAAGAAGATTTAGGCAATACTTAGAGAGATGCCCTGTTCTAGAATTGCCCACTCTAGCCAAACAGGTGGCTTTATTTCTAGATGGACTACTGAGTGCAAAGTTGAGATCATATGTTTACTCGAAAGATCCTAGGACCATAGACGAGTGTGTACACATGTGCATCGACATCGAGGATAACCTAGGGGAGGAATTAGAAAGATTTGCCCCAGTTAAGTGGTACTATACTTGTGGAGGTGACCATATGGTGAGTGTCTGTCCCATTATGGCTCAACCCCAAGTGAATCTTAGTAGCCAGTACTGCACCATCGAACGGAGATACACGAATCACACCGCTCAAGATTGCCCATACAATACGCAAGGTGTTAGGTAACCTTATCCATAGCCATATCCCGAGCAGGGAAGATACCAAAGCGAGTACCCACCACAACAATATGGCAGGCCACAACAACCTTATCAGCAGCCCTACCAAACCCAGCAAAGGCCTCAGCCTGTGTTAGCTCAGCAACCTCTACCCCAACCAATGTGATTCCTGTAAAGTATGTAGCTGCTGAAGAAAATTTGAATAGAGCTATAGTCCCAGTAACTCCATTACTTTTCGAAAGTGACCCCATTGACCATAGCTTTGATTCTACACATATTGATAGCCCTCAGGCTTACTACATGCAGTGTTCAGAACATGGTGAGTCCTACTATAGTGAAGAACCGAGTGAACCTAGTTGGAAGCCAGATTACGCAAATGTCATGTATGCAAACCCCAACTCTAGACCTCAACCTAGGCAAGTAAGACCCCCATTCCCTAGAGGGCCATGCTACAGATGTCAGGGAGATCACCTCATTCGTGATTGCCCTATGACAACACCTACACAACCCCAATCGGTAACCATTCAAGGTTTTTGTTCGGATTGTGGGAAGGAGCATCTCTTACGAGATTGCCCAAAGAACCCTAATAACATGCCGAAAATCACTCCCATCATTGGGTTAGCAGTAGAGTCTACAGGAAGTGTCACTTCCACTGCACCGATACAAGTGGTCATTAGAGCCAAGCTTTGCAACAAGACCAAGGCTTAAGCCAGGAAAAGAATTTTGAGATTAATGAGACTGAGATCACAAGTAAGAAAAGGACTAGAGCTTGGAGAGATATCCGCGAGAGAATGAAAAGACAATGGGCAAAGAAGATGAGTGAACTCGAGGAAAGCCTAAGAGCAACAAAAGTCAGGATAATTGAACTTACATCTCAAACTCCCTCTCACATTAATCCACCACCACCATTCCCATCTCCATCCAAACCACCACCTTCCAACCTACCTCACACAATCCCACCACCCCCTAGAGTAGGATAAGTCCTAGCAAATCCCACTCCCGAGGACCTTAACATGATGCTTAAGGCATATCAGGCCAGAATCCAAGAAGGGCCAAACGTGACGGATCATGAAAAGTGTTATCCGAGAGCTGAACTGGAACTTGAGCGAACTAAAATTTGTGCTAAGATGGTGGAATTGGCTCAAACCATGTTTGACACCAGTCGCCTCTTTAACTTCTCTAGTTCAGCGAAGACGCAGTTGCACTTTGATGGACTGCTAGATTGGAGAGGCTAATTGCACAATCAGAAAAGGAACCCGCCTCTCAAAATAAGGACAAGCCAAGTGAAAGGCTAAGCCTTCCCGCCCAAGAAGCTTATGTGCCTAACTCCATAGAGCCAGACACATCTTCTTCTATGAATCGGTACTCACCCGAATTCCTACGAGAGATTCAAGAAGAGAAATGGGCAAAAGAGAGTGAAGTCCCGCCTCCCATTGAACTTATGGATGACGCGCATGATCAATTTCCACAAGACATTCCATCCATTTATGGAGAGCAGGAGAGCACCCAATCCCAAGAGAGATTAGACTTTGAGTCCAACTCCTTACAAAAACTACCCCATTTCACAGGCCCTTGGGAAGCTAAGTCTACTTGTATGAGAGCACCCATGGTCATGGTACAAAACGAAGACTCAGTCATACCTAGGAACACAGAGGTAGTGAAAAACACTAAAGTGCAGTGCAATCTCACATTAGAAGAGATACTCAAGGTTAGGCCAGAACTGTGGAAACATTTATCCAAACAAGTACCAGAGGTAGCTAAACCACATTCCCAGGTAGGTTCTCATAGAACAGTGCCAGAGATACCTTTAGACAAGAAACGAGACATGAGCGAAGGAGAAGAAGGAAACACCTATCTTCCCATCACCCATCAAGGATACACAACCAAGACAATTCTAGACTCTGGTGCAGGAGTCGCAATTGCTACCACTTCCCTATGGAAGCGTTGGGGCAAGCCAACACTCAGGCCAACGAGGATGAAATTACAGATGGATGACGATCACATAGAGAGACCCTTGGGGCTACTAGAAGGAATAACTCTCACCACATGTGGTGTTGAGTTCGAGCATACATTTGCTATATGTGACTTTAGCAAGAAGCAAGCCTATGAGATGATTTTAGGAAGACCATTTATGCGACAATTGCAAGTGGTATAGGATTGGGGAACCAACTCCTTGTACTTGCAACACTTAGGTGTCACGACCAAAGTTAATCTCAAGGATTACTCTCATAGGGATGTACCCCCCATCCAATGGAATCCCATCCATAGAGCCAAAGATGATACTGAGTCAGTGCATTCCATAGGATCAGGATCCTCATGGATGCATGAAGACACACACCTATGGATGTGCAAGGTGGCAATAGAAGAAGAGAAGAGAGAAAAAGCCAGAGAGGTAGGTGCAAAGGAAACACATAGATCTATTCAAGACCAGCCTATGCACCTGTAGTATTTCTCGATGAAGAATTTGAACCTCATGGCTGGGTATAAATTTTAGCAACAATGGATGTAGCCATCAATGAAGAACAATGGACACCCCACTGTGATGAGGATGGCTATGACATTTCAATTTTCTCAATAGAGCCAATCATGGGAGATTCGGTTTTAGAAGAATGTGAACCTAATATTGATGCATTCGAGGACGCAAGTGACTCCGATCTAGAGTCAATCATTATGGACCCACCATTTGCATCAGATGAATAATACTTTTATGAAGTAGAAGTTCATCCTCAGAGGCATGAAGAGCTCACGAATGATGTGAGGTTAACCACCCAAGTGTCTACCAAGAGCGAAGGTAAGAAGAGGAAGAAGAGAGCAGTCACACCAGAAGAGGAAGAATCCTTGTTTGAGGTCCCTAAAAATTTTAAGAAATCTGAAATAGATGATAGGAGAGTCATGATAAGAATGCCTAAATGCGAGACACAATCAGGAGAGGCCTATGATAACAAAGAAACCACCAAGAAAATATTTGTAGCCATAGAAGAAGGAGAATAGAGATGCACATACATAGGACATGACTTAACAGAAGAAGAAGAGCAGGAGTTGATAGCCTTGCTAAGGGAGTACAAAGATGTATTCGCTTGGAGCTACAAGGACTTAAAAGGCATAGACCCTGACATATGCTCACACACAATTCCCATGACCTCAGATGCCAAACCATCCAAGCAGAATCCATACACTTATAACGATAACTATGCTGCTAAGATCAAAGAAGAGATAGATCGTCTGGTGGAAGCTGGATACATCTATAAAATTGAGCACACTAAGTGGGTATCCCCCATTGTAGTTGTGCCCAAGAAGAATGGAAAGCTACGTGTGTGCATTAACTTGAAGAGGGTTAATGTAGCCACTATTCGAGATAACTATCCGCTTTCCATCACTGAACATCTATTAGAAAGAGTAGCAGGCAAGGAAGTGTATAGCTTCCTTGATGGATTTTCTGGTTACAATCAGGTAGCCATTGCCCCAGAGGATCAGCATAAGACAGCTTTCACCACAGAGTGGGGCATATTTGCTTTTCGAGTAATGCCATTTGGGCTTACCAATGCTCCTGCTACCTTCCAAAGACTGATGTGTCATGTATTTAAAGAGTTCTTGAGGAAGAATTTGGAAGTCTATGTTGATGATCTCTGTGCTCATTCCAACATTAGACAAACACATATACCTGAAGTCAAGCAAACCTTTGACAAATGTAGAGAATATCAGGTGTGCTTGAACCCAAAAAAGTGTGTTTTCATGGTCAGGCAAGGTAAGATTCTGGGACACATAGTGTCAAAGAATGGCATATCCACGGATGAGGAAAAAGTGAAAGCTATAGCAGAGCTACCTAGGCCAAAGAATGTCAAGGAAGTACAAGCTTTCATGGGGCATTGTGGATATTACCCACGGTTTATACACATGTATGCCATCATTGCAAAGCCTCTGTACGGACTTTTGACTAACTTTGAGTGGACAAAAGAATGTGAGAACTCCTTCAATGAGCTTAAGCGGAGATTATGTTCAGCACCAATCTTGACCACACCAAATTGGAATAATTCCTTTCATGTTCACGTGGATGCATCCAATTATGCTATTGGATGTGTACTCGCACAACCTACTGGTGAAGGTAATATGGATCTTCCAATTGCCTATGCTAGTAGACAATTGAATGCAGCTGAACGGAATTATACCATGACTGAGAGAGAAGGGTTAGGCATGGTATATGTAGTTAAGAAGTTTAGACACCATTTGCTTGCAAATAAGATTAAATTTTTTATTGATCATCAAACATTGGTGTACTTGGTAAACAAGCCATGCAATACGGGTAGATTAGTAAGATGGTTTCTCTTACTAATGGAATATGACTTTGAGGTAGTGGTAAGGAAAGGTAAGACTCATTTGAGAGCTGATCATCTTTCTAGGCTCACATCTGGAGAGGCACTACAAGGAGTATCATATGATCTTCTTGATGCTTACTTGTTTAATTTGGAAGTGGTGCCACAGTGGGCTAAGACATTAGCACCAGTATTGACATACAAGCCTAATCACCCAATCATAAACACTAAAGATAGAGAGATAGTAAAGGCCCAGAAGTACCATATCATGGCAGGGAGTATGTACAAGCACACAGATCAAGCTTTCTTAGCCTGTTGTGTGGAAGAGGATGAGTACGCTAAATGATTGCAATTAGCACATGTAGGTGCATTAGAGCAACACTACTCAAAGCAAAGAACCTTATAGACATTAAGGAGACTTGGAGTGCATTGGCCGACTATGGAAGCAGATGTCCATAAATTGTGCAAGGAATGCCCGATCTGTTGCACTAAACCACCCATGGAGCATGCCACTCTCTATCAAGTGTCCATAGTGCCAGATTGGAGTGAACCACTAGTAGCCTTCTTGAGGATGAAAACATTCCCTCAAGATATGACCCTGACGAGGCAAAGAAGTTTAGAACAAGAAGCCCTAGACTACTCACTTATTCGTGATAATCTATACAAGCGTGGTAAAGATGATTACCTCGGATTATGTGTCCATGAGAGCGAATACCTCAAGATATTGGAAACTACTCACTAGGGTGTAGCAGGAGGACATTTTGGACCAGATCGAGTGATCAAGGCTATACTATTTGCAAGTCTTTGGTGGCCGACCCTTCAAATGGATGCACATACCTATGTGAAGAGGTGTGGTGTCTCTCAGCGAACTCAGTATCCTATACGTAAAGATGAGATGCCTTTGAAACCTATGATGGGTGGACGAGCATTCTCTAAGTGGGGAATAGACTTCATAGGTCCTATTAATCCCCCAGCTAAGGGTTCCCATGCTAAATACATTATTGTGGCCACAGATTACCTAACCAAGTGGGTAGAGGTAAAACCTACAACAAAGAATGATGCTCAAACGACCGCTAAGTTCTTATTTGAGAATGTGTTCACTAGATATGGGCTACCTATAGAGCTAGTAAGTGATAGGGGCACTCACTTTTTGAATGAAGTTATTGAAAATCTTCTCCAAGAATTCTTGGTAATATATAAGAAGTTTGCCCCCTACCACCCACAAGCTAATGCGCAAGCCGAAAGCACCAATAAGATTCTATGCAATGTGCTAACCAAATTAGTGAATAACAAATGCTCTGATTGGCACAAACAACTACACCATGTTCTTTGGGCATACAGAGTTGCCTATAAAACGGTACTTCAAGCCACACCCTTTCAGATGGTCTTTGGTCAGAACGCAGTGCTACCATTGGACTTCTTGATACCTACATTGCGAGTAGCACAGGCGCACGAGTGGACATGCCATGAGCTCTCGTCTAGAATCTTTGACCTTGAGCGATTAGGAGAAACAAGACTGAGAGTTGCAACAGGAATATACGCAGCTAAGAAAAGACAAAAAGCATATTTTGATGCACATGTGAAGGATAAGGGCTTGAAGGCAGGAGACCTAGTACTAGTCTACACATTGAAGCAATATGCAAGAAAATTAGAGAAGTGTGGCTATGGACCTATGATAATAAATAGGATCTCAAGGAGTGGAGCAGTTCAGCTAGCTGCACTGGAAAGTGATGTTCTTCCTAGTTACATTAGTGGATGCAGAGTCAAGTTATATCAGGAACCTCTCACGGAGGAGATGTTAAATCGACTCAATACTGCTAAGAAATGCAAGGAAGAAGAAAAGCGAATCCGAGAAGAAGCACATGCAAAAGCATTGGAATGCATCCGAAGAATGAAATTGAGAAGGCAGGGTAGAGATCGGCCTAGGACAGAGGCCTATGCAGCTCAAGGATATCATATGGCTATGTGTGAAGTTTCAGGTATTAGCTCTCATAGAATAATTGATCGACGTCCCTTTGTAACCTTAGAAATAGGACAAGGAACGAGTGCAAGGACTGTACGGGCCTTGATTGATCAAGTGCAGCCACTAGTGCTGTTAAACTTTCTTAATGTCGAGAATTGAACTTAACTGTCAATCCTATAGAAGCATATCTCATAGGATTGGGAGGCGTGGAGACCCACTGCATGGGCGAGGTGGAACTTCCCCTCTACATTCAAGATGTTTTACTGACAGTTAAAGTACTAGTGTGTCAAGATGAGGATCTCACTAAGCCTCTTGTCTTGGGTCAAGACTGGATCTATGATCATGCAGTCAACCTAAACCTAAGAAGTGGACTTCTTTAGGTATGGGTAAATCAGAGTCGAATTACAGTTGAGTTAGACAACGGAGCACTCGAGGAACTAGGAAAGGCACACACTCCTGGTCCTTCCAGGAGTACACATGAAGATGACCATGCTATTCTTGTCCAAAACTATGTGATGGAGAGGGAGGATTATCTCTACAAAGAAGTCAAGGATACGATGGAACTCCCTTCTTTTCCAAAGGCCATCGGGATGGAACAACCAAAGGCAGATAAAATGCAGAAGAAGCAAACTACCTATGCTCGAAGCCAAAAGAAAGTATGAAGCAAGGTGTCCCTGCTACCAAAACAAATGTGGGTGCGGAAAGGCAAGCATCCTATTGCGGTCAAGCCACAACAACTGGCTCAACTTCCTATTAGTGATCAACGACAGGACACTAATAAGAAGTCTTCCAAAAATTCTTCTCTGAAAGTGAAGTCTATCTGGGTACCCAAGAAGTCGATGAAGGCGGGCCCACAATCAAGACAAATTTGGGTGCCTAAGGCTTGCTTGTGGGCTCAAATAGCTACACAGTGACCACACCCTATACAACATGGTTCACTTATTCGAACAGCTGATACACACTCTTATACATCACGCACGAACACATATTCACCCATGAACACGAGTAGAATTACTTGTAAATGGGTCCCTAGGAAGCCTCATTTCCAAGCAGACACTCTCACAAAGCCCTCGAGAGTCTCCACAGAACCAAAACTGAAAGCCATCCAGTGTGTTTGGCTGCCCAAAGCTTGTAATAAACCCCCCGACCCCCATTTCTAAATTCACCCCCACCTACTAACTGCATCATTCTCACACTGCATCTTTCCATTTAGCTCTTAGGACAATTCATCTACTAACTACACCCACAATCACTGAGCACTCACTGACTAACTAACTTATCACTAAAAACTCATGTTAATATTGTAACGGGGACACATGACACTTGGTGTCCATTTGCAATGTTAACATTCATTTGTATATTCTCAGAGAACCGGTGACCAGTTCCTTCAATATGGCCGAGGCTGCAGGAACTAGCTCCCAGGCAGGCACCATCCCTCAGATTGTGGACATTGAAAGTCTCCCCATTGAGGAGGAGTTGAAGGAAAGACCACTGGCATTGAGAGCATTACATGCCATACCTATTCAGAATCCTCCCCAGGGGCACACATAACCAGTAAGAAAAAACTCGCATTGGTTCAGTGATGTGGCAGGACCTCTTGGAGAAGGCACTTACTTGTGGTAGGTAGAAATAGAGTTCAACGGTCACTGGGGTAGGTATCAACGGATACTACAACAGCAGTATGACACTTTAGAGGCACAACATAATCAGTTAGTAACCAATACACCCCAGCTAGATACCGAAGAAAAACAACAACTCGATGATATGTTACACGCCCATATAACCGACAATCTTAAGCTTTGACGTAACCTCACCTTACTACGAAAGCACATGTCTGCAGCACTCGAAGAAAACAAACGACTACAGAAACAGAACGAAGAAAACCTGGAAGCAGCAATGGAGAGTTCACCATAGGAAATCGACCCAGAGCATTTCAAGGCCATCCCATCTGAAAATATGCAAATCGTGTTGGAAACACATGCCGATCTCCTGGAAGCACACGTGGCCTTAGAAAAGGAGAGGGATGACCTACTAAAGCAACTGACAGCTCAGCTAGAGTCACCAAAAGAAGTCATAGCCGCAGTAGACACATCTGAAGAAGTCGCAGAACTCAGAGCACAACTGGAAGAACTACAAAATAAAGTTCTTCAATACAAGTGTTAACCCTCTCTCCTCGTGGAGCCAGAACCTGAGGACTTAGTTCCAATTGAAGTTGAGGAGACTTTTGAAGACCCATACGTACCCACGCCCGCACCAGGGGGTAAGCAAACAGAGGAAGGAATGGACACAATTGAGATCGAAGCTCTTGAATGGATGCAAAAGTTAGAGAAGGTTGGTGCAACCCATGATGAGAGAGTTGCAGTACAGATACAGTCTATGTCTCGATTGGAAGAATTCGTCATCAAATCGGATTACTTCAAAAACCTCTCCCATCATCGGTGGATTGGCACGTCCGATGATTTGTATGTTCCATTCTGCGTATTAATGGTAGATTATAATGCTGAAATAAAGTAGCGCACAACAAAAGAACCAACCTCGGCAACACAATTTGTGCTAGATGAAATTCTTGCAAGCGCCACGCACGGAAATATATTTCAACCTACCTGGAGGATACGTCTACTAGAAACATACCCTGAGATGGTACACACTTGGAATAACATGCCTTTATACATCAAGTATAACCCATGCTACTGCCCTGTCTTTCAAAGAAGGTCTTGGCCAGAGTACACCAAAATAGTTTTGACAGTTAAAGGATGTGAAAAGTGGCTAAACTATGTGTACTTAGCACCCCCTCGTGGCCAACCCATGGTCGGCTACGTGATTTCAACCATCCGACATTGGGCAGTCAGATTCAAAAATGTACTAGATATAATGGCACAGATGTGCCTCATAATATTTGAGTTAATGCTGATTACATTTAGGACCTTTAGAAATGTCAAAGAACCTCACCTTTCGACTCTCGGATTCAATGAAGGCAACCAGCATCTTGCCTACGATATAAGCACCACACCACCCATCAACGTTGTCTATGCATGGCATGCTCGTATCAAGTATCTACCAGCTTGCTTCAAACAAACGTTTGAGGAAATGTTTATCACAGGGTTCTGGGAATATCATTCAGAAATATTCATACCCAGACCATCTCATCTATTACAGTTATTTGCGGTAGAACAGGCGCTCCACTCAGAAAAGCTACGCATGCCACATCCGGAGGTACCGGGACCAATTGACTGGGATGCCCTACTCACTGATTTGGCCAAAGGTTTGAGAATAGCAGAACATCATTTGGCCACAGACGTTGTGGAGTACTACATCCAACTGTCCACTCAACAAGGGTCTGTCAGGACGACAGACGCGAGAGAGGGGGGAGTGTTGGCAGTGGTCAGGGCGATCAAGGACTTACAAGACAAGGGAGCCAACGTGAAAGGCCAAGCTGGCAAAGCAGTCAAAGAAGATCTGGCAAGTAGGCCATCATTTTTCATGAAGCTGAAGGTCAAGGAAAAATCACACGAGCACATCAAAGAGGTGGATACACAAGAAGAAGGAGCAAGTAGGGAGCTCCAGGAAGTGTATGTCAAATTGTTAGAAGAAATCCCTACAAAAATAGTGATTTTCATCACTAAAAGCCATTGTAAATACAATTTCATATTTTTGTAGCTCCATTTTGTGCAAGCCAAGGAGTCCTTGAGCTTGAGGAGCTTTAGAAGTACCTACCTATCAATTTTCACATTTTTTAGGCTCCATTTGAGCCCCCAAATAGGCCCTAGAACCTAATTTTTAACTAGGCCGAACACTAGGTCTCGACAGGGCCAAAGCTAGTAAAAAACCATAAAAAGAGCTAGAGAGCTCATTTTTGAGGTTAGCTTGTTGTAGAATTGAAGTTGTAAGAGCACATTTGAGTAATCTAAAGAACTCCATTGCTTCTTTATCTTTGTTCTTGCCTTGTGTGCGTGTGTGTGTATGTGTGTGCAGGTTAGTGTGCTTCTCACTCACACACTTGTGCCATCACTTGTTTGAAGTCTTCATACCATCCTCACGTCTTCCCAAATTGACATTAAAGGAGGTGCTACTCATCACTGAGCTACAAGTAGTCTCTACACGTGCTCATGGTCCAATAATTGAGCATCTAGACTAGCAGAACTTGATGCAATAGCCCAATTAAATAGCTATTGTCTCTATTCTTGCAAAAATGCTTCTTGAAGGTAGAAGTCTTCTTTGAAGCTATCCGACATCGGAGTTTACTATCTTCAATCTCAACGTCGATTCTTTGCAATTTCTCAGTATGAATACCTAATTGTTTCTCGAGTCTTTCCATCTATTGAGACTAGAATTTTATGTTCTTGAAGTAAGCTTGTCTTTCATTCTGAGTAGCTTCATATTCTTTCTTCAACCTAGTAGATACTCCTATTTCATCAATTAGGGCTTGTGCTTTCTGGAACAATTATTCTTTTGTAGCTTCCAATTCTGTCTCCCATTGTACAAATTTTTTGTGCATGGTAGCACAGGTCTATTCTAAGTGACTCAAAGATTGAGAACTTCCTCTTGGAGAGGAGTGATATCTACTTCTAGTATATCCAACTTATGTTGAAGTTCTTGGTGGACTATCTACTTTTCAGTCAGCATCTAGGATTGGAGTGCTTCAGATACCTATATCAAATATTGACCAATTGGGGAGGGCAAAAAGGCAAGAGGTAATGTGGTAGAGTGGGGAGGTATTGCAATAGAGGAGCGGGCAAGAGTAACATCCTAAGACTGAGGTGGGGAGTAATCAGGAGATGTTGGAGGTGCAGCTGTAGAAGAGGCACCAGGGAGGAAGCAACATTGGGGGAAAGCATAGGGGCATATGCCACTATAGGAGCAATAGGATGGCAAGTGGAAAGCAGAGAGGGTGGAACATCAATGACAGCTAGGACAGTGGCTTCCTCTACATCCTTTGGTGAGATAACAAGGTGGTTGGGAAGGTCCTCAATGAGGGTGGTGAGGATCTCCTGGGTTGTCAAAGAAATCAGAGGCAAGGAAGAGGCAGCCAGTGCCTTGAGAGGGGAGCAAGGAGGCATTGTAAACACTTAGCCTACTTCCTTGAGGGTTCCTTCTGTAGCAACTTCTTTGATGGTGTCATCGATAACAACTTCTTTAAGACTGGGCATGATGGTAGAAACTTCTTTTTGGGCGATGAGGATGCCTGTATTGAGGGGTGCAGAGGAAGTATTGGAAGTGGGTGAAGACGTGGTAGCTACATGATGGTGCTTCTTTGGAAAATAGAGGAGGAATTCTTCATCATCATAGTCAAGGTCCATATGAGAGGATGTGACCGCTATGAGAAGAGGGGGCACTGGGAGAGTTGATGCGATCACAGTTGGTACCAGAAAAGAAAAAATATGAGGAAGACAAGTACAGGGAAATTATCCCTTGGACACTTGCTTTACAACCACCTGGCATTCCTTTTGAATGCAATGGAAGTAAAACATTGCCCAGTTGATGGGTTTGTGAGAAGCCACATCAATGATTGAATACATTGGCCGAGAGATATCATAACTCAATTTTTGGAGATTAACAATAGATACAAGGAATTGGAGGGTGTGACACTTTGGGGCGGGCCGACACATAATGGCATACTCATTGGATGAGTTATGCGGAAATAACAGATTCATGGTAGCTATAGGTAATTGTGTAATCTCATCCCACCTTCATTGGATAGGCGGCGGCTGGAAACAATAGTGGCAAGGGTAATGTAGATGGTGAAAGAGGGTGACACAATGGGCCAAGTAGTGTTGGAGGTAGGACATGCGGCAATGGCATGAGCCAAGGTTAGGGATAACGGGTGTGCCAGCACGTTGTGCCATGGCAGCTCAGTAAAGTTGAGCAAGCCCCATACTTGAAAGTACTTGGCTAGCTCAACAGGGATGTCTGCATTGAAGGCAATAATATGGGAAAGGAGCTCCATAGCCGGGTCAAGGATAATCGTATGAAAAAACAACATTGAGGCATAGAGAACACACAAAGCACATGTAATTTGCACACCATAAACACAATAAAAAGAGAAAGCAAAAATCACAGCTTAAGTAGGGAAAGCATAACAAGCAGCATGCAATTAATCATAAAAGTGAGCATCGCAAGCGATATCCGACCATCAGGCAGTCATAAAAAGCATAGCACCATAATGAACAGAAAACGTGGAAAGTCAGCATGTGGAGTAGGTTAGTAGCAAACTTCAAAAAACATGCAAGTGATGCGACAATTAATATTCAAAAAATAAGAGCATGAAATAAATTACAGTCAATTGGTCAACCAAAAAAATTCCTGAACACTCGTAATGGGTTTACGGTGCAGGTACAAAATAGCTACCAAAATGGATCAATCAAAAAACAAGGACACTTAAGACACAAATGTCTAGATTCGTGCCAAGTCATGTGGACATGGAGGGGGGACAGTAGTGGTGGAGCTTAGAGCCATTCATTGGGTTGGGGAGAACCGTTCCAATGAGCTAATTGGAATGTGGCCGGACCTAGTTGTGTCAAAATATGGTATGGGCCGAACCCCCAAACCTTAAACTTTCCTGTAGCTTGATCAGATTTAGAATTATATAATAAAACCAATTGGTTGACTTCAAAAACAAGAGTGCGTAGAAAACGATCATGATTCTTAGCTTGCCAAATTTGAACTTCTTGCATCAACAAAAAATATTACAATGTTTGCTCATCTAGAGAATGCAAGGCATCAAAACGTGTAAATAGAGAATCAATCGGCAATAAATTCTTGTCAATCACCACTCGCAAACTAAGAATGACTAGCTCCATGGGAGCTATAGCTTCCAGACTATAAGCTAATTTGAATAGTGTGCATCCAGTAAATACTTTGTATGTAGTTTTGTAAGCTCATAGGATGGAAGGGAGAAGTTGATCCCACAGCTCAGGGAATTTGATAATCAAACTTCTTGAGCATGGTGAGTAAGGTCTTATTTATACTTTCAACTAGTCCATTGGCCCTTAGGTAATAAGGCATACTAAATTTATGGATAATATTAAAAGTTTGAGTTAAGACCTGTGGAAGAGTGTTCGCAAAGTGGGTGGCACGATCTGAAACAATTTCCAGGGCCAACCCAAACTGGGGAAAAACATCCTGAGTCAGACATTTAGGGACAACCTAAGCTGTTGCAGAGCGGATGGCCCAGGCTTTAGCCCAGCGCATAACATAATCAGTACAAGTGAGGAATATATGTTATTACTTGAAATAGTTGGCAAGATAATGGGCCCAATAAAATCTAACCCCTAACATAATCAGTACAAGTGAGGATATATATGTTATTACTTGAAATAGTTGGCAAGATAATGGGCCCAATAAAATCTAACCCCCACTTTTGGAAGGGTTCCAAAGGTAGAACTGGTTGGAGAGGAAAATGGTGACAATGCAAGGGTTGTCCTATACACTCACACACATCACATTGCTTTACATAAGCATAAACATCATGTTGCATGGTAGGCCATCATAAGCCACTTTGTATGATTTTACGGTAAGTCAAGTATGTAGAAAAATGTCCACTAGACAGAAGAGGATGAGCCATAGCCACCATAGAAGGAACTTCATGAGTGGGGATACATCTGAGCAAGAGTCCAAAAGGATTGGCATAATACAATTGTCTGACAATAATATGAATCAACAACTATAGATGGCTAATTTACGATGAGCCATATTAGACACCGAACCCGATAGACACCCAATAGTGAGAAAAATCATTAATGTGTCGTAGTAAGAGTTGAAAATTGGTAAAGCAGTCTCTAGTGCACTCGGGGTTGTGTTTGAGTAGATCGTTTGGGAAGAGTCATCCACCCCACTTGGAGGTTCATCAGAATCTAGCCTAGATAAAAAGTCTATAATTGCATGTGCTGAACCTGGTTAGTGTACAACATCATAGTCAAATTCTTGTAGTAGTAGGACCTAACGAGCAAGCATCCACCCAAATGCTGTTGATGTACTAGCTAGACTAGAGAAGCATGATCTACATGAAAGGTACACTTACAACCTAGTAAATAGTGTTGAAAATTTTCAATGAAGTATATTAATGAGGGTGATTCCTCTGCTTTGAAACCACTTATTGATGGCCGTCACGGCAAAGGCTCGAACCTTGTCAAGCCTGCGGAATTCGCCGCGCCACCGAAAAGATGCTAAGCTAGAGTGATATTAGAACACCTCTATAATCAGCAGTAGCTCAGCACAGTTACTGTCACTCAACATATAAGACTGCGTTTTGAATTTACTGAAAAATTCACTGGAACTTCACCGGACTGTCACCAGACTGACACCGTAATTATACCGGAATCAACTCCTATTCTGTTTGTAATTACTTCAAGTGATTGTACAAGAAGTAAGGAAGTGATGCGTGAACTTCCTTTACTGAGTGAACACTTGCTGAAGTTTAAGAAAAAACTTCTCCAGTTTAGAATGCCTCTTTTCGGTTAGATTTTGTACTGTGTGTACATATTCATTCCACCAAAATCTTTGATGAACTGATAGTAGAGATGTCTAGCTATAAGATAAGCTATCTCTCATACAAAGCTTTAATTTATTCTGCGAGATATACTTCGTTGTTCTACCGGAAAACACGTTTCCTGAGAAAACTGTAACTGACCGAAAAATATGTTTCTAGAGAAAATACTGGGAAACACGTTTACTGAACGAACTGTAACTGTTAACAAATTTTATACCGTACCTCAAAAATACTCAGGTTTCTTCACATACGAAGAATGCGCACAAACTTCCACATGAACATGTGTTTTCTATTAGAGAAGATGTGTACAAAACTAGCTTGGCCTCATCTTGCTCAAGCTATGGAAACTCTCCTACACTGAGTAGTTTCTTCTTACCATCTCTCTCAGATGAATACCTGACATTTCAGGTTTCTGTTATTCATCTTTACATACGCGATCTCTGGCGTCTTCTAAACAACTCTCTCTACTCACACTTTTTGACCTCTATATGCGCTCTATTTAAACTGCACGCTCTACTCACGCACGTTCTTGTACGCACGCTTCCTCTATTATTCTTATGCACGTTCTCTCTTTATATACAGTTTTGATTCGGTGTAACGAACTCTAACAAACTCTGATTCTGGAAGATTCTACGCTGTACATAACGGTCGTGAATTTGTCCCTTCACTAAGGCTTTTTGATTTTCTGAATACTTTGATTTTGCTTTTCTTTATCTTTGTCTGTCTGTATGTCAAATTCGTGAGTGATTCTTCAACAGCTCCCCCTCAATCACTAATTTGACTTTTCCTATCTTTCATATATTTTCCTTTCTTTTATACCTGCCATTTATTTGAATCTACTTGTCTTTGTTCCATCCAAGCTCTTTGTCAAAATATATGCAATCTGATCTTTTGTCGGAGTGTATACTATTTCTATCTACTTCTCCATTACTTTTTCCCTCAGGAAATGATACTGAATTTCTATGTGCTTTGTTCTTGCATGAAATGCTGGATTTGCTGCAAGATACAATGAGCTCATATTATCTCCATGTATGATAGGTATACCTTGATCAATACCCATGCTTTTGAATAAGGTCTGCATCCATATCACTTCTTTGGCTGCTTCTACAAGTCCTTTATATTCTGCTTCTGTTGACGACTGTGTGTTGTTTCTTCGAACACCAGCTCACTAGCTTATCTCCTAGGTATATCATATACCCATGTGTTGATCTTCTGTCGTCTTGACTTCCTACCCAGTCTGAGTCAGTGAATGCTCTCAGCTTTATATCTGACGTAAAAGGATAATATAATCCTTCCTTTACAGTTCTTTTAATATATCTAAGAACTCTCTGTCCTGCAATCCAATGTTGATCTTTCAGACAATGCATGAACTGTGAAAGAACTCCCACTGCATAGCTAAGATCCGATCGCGTTAGTATAGCCTAAATTAGACTGATACTTTGTCATATCTTTAAACTCTGCACCACTATATTTGCTGAGTTTATGATTTGCTTCAAGTGGTGTTGAAGCTTCTCTGCAATTCTCCATATTAAACTTCTTCAATAAGTTTCGGAGATACCTTTCTTGCGTAACATATACACCATGATCTGTGTATGTGAATTCCATTCCAAGAAAGTTCCTAGGTCACTGATCTGAAACTCCTTTTCAAGTAATCTCTTTACTTCTTTAATTCCTTCATCTGACGTACCTGTGATTATAATGTATTCTACATAGATACAAATGTAGATCATACCTTCTTCTATTCTCTTAATGAGTAGACTTGCATCTGCTTTTGAACTTTGGTATCCAAGTTCATTGAGATACTTCACAAGTCTATAATTCCAAGCTCTTGGAGCTTGCTTCAGTCCGTAAAGTGCTTTTCTTAATCTTACAACAAAATTTGGGTATCTAGAACTTACAAACCCTTCTGGTTGTTCCATGTAGACTTCATCTGATATATATCCATTCAGAAATGTGTTCTTTATATCTAGCTGACTTAGTTTCCATCCTTTTGATGCTGCTATAGCAATCACTGTCCTTATGGTTGACATCTTTGCCACCGGACTAAACGTCTCATCATAATCTATGCCATGTGTCTGAGCATAGCCCTTGATAACCAGTCTAGCTTTGTATCTGGCTATCCTTCCATCTGCAAGCTTCTTAACCTTGAAAACCCATTTATTTTCGATTACTTTCTTACCATTTGGTTTTGGAACAAGTTCCCATGTCTTGTTCTCTTCCAGTGCGCTGAACTCTTCTTCCATTGCTTCTTCCCATTGCTTCTTACCTTTAGCTTCATCATAGTTCTGAGGTTCTTCATCATCTTTGACCATATATGCATAATTTTTCTGAGTTATATACAAAGTATCATAGGAATACCTTTCTGGTTGTTTCCTTACCCTGTTTGATCTTCTTGGTTCAAACTCTTCATGTGTATCTGAATACACTTCTTCATCAAATCCCTGTTCATCTCCATTTCTCATACCTGATCCGATCCTGGACGTACTTTCTTGCATATGATCTTCATCTCTATTCACCTGTACAATTGATTTCCCTTTCTCTCTTCTTCTTTCCTCTTCTTCAAATTCTTCCGTTGTATGACTTTGACCTGCATACCAACTTTTCTGTTCATCAAATGTAACATCTCTGGAAACAGTGAACTGTTTTGTTAGAGGACTCCATAATCTGTAACCCATCTGCTTTTCATCATATCCGACGAACACATATTTCTCTGCTTTTGGTTCGAGCTTATGTCTGAGTTGTGATGGTACATAAGCATAAGCTACTGATCCAAACACTTTGCAATGATCAAGTGTTGGTTTCTTTCCCCACCAAGCTTCATAAGGGGTCATTCCATCTAAAGTTGTACATGGTAATTTGTTTACCAAGTATGTAGCTGTATTTACAGCTTCAGCCCAAAGATAATTTGGAAAATCCTTTTCCTTTAGCATAGCTCGTGCAAACTCAACTAGAGTTCGGTTCCTTCTTTCTGCTACACCATTTTGTTGTGGTGTATACCTGCAGGTTATTTCTCTCTTAATACCTACATTCCAAAGATAGTCATTGAACTCTCGGGAGAAGTATTCTCCCCCTCCATCAGACCTCAGTCTCTTCAGCTTTCGACCTGTGAGTCGTTTAGCATATGCATGAAAATGCCTGAAAGCTCCAAACACTTCTGATTTCTCTTTCAAAACATAAAGAGTTATCCATCTTGTAGCATCATCAATGAATAAAACATAATACCTTGAACCACTGATTGATCCTTCTTTTGTTGGACCCCATACATCTGTATGAATGAGTTCGAGTACTCCATCATGTTTGAATCCTTTCTTCTGGAAAGGTAACCTGTGGGCTTTTCCCATTTGACATGCTTCGCACTTGTGAATCATATGTTGGTTCTCTACATTCGGTAATCCCAACACTGACTGATTTGAAATCATAGCTTTAATTCCTTTTTCATTGAAATGACCTAATCTCTTATGCCAGAGATCAAGTTCTGTAATCACCTTTTCACCATGTGTGAGCAACGCTTGGCCGATGTTCCCTTGTACTCTTAAAGTAAAGAGTCTGCCTTCTTTCTTACCAGAGACGATATGATGATATCCATTCTCGGGATCTTCTACAAATACTCCTTCATTTGTAAGTCTGACCTGAAAACCTTTCTCAACTATCTGTCTTACACTAATTAAATTTTTCGGTATTGTCGGAACATACAAAACATTGGTTAGCAAATCTGCTCCACTCTTACACTTCACTTTTCCAATTGAATGTACACTATGCCTCATATTGTCACCTGTTTGAACAGTATGAATGGAACTACCTTTTTCCAATTCTGACATCAGTTCTATATTTCCTGACAAATGATTAGAACATCCAGAATCAATGTAAAATACCTTTAGGTCATCGTTATCTGATGTGTTGATTGAGTTCATCATCAATGATGTATGACTTTCATTCTGTGTGTCATTTGCATAGTTGTTGTAGGTGGTGTTGTAGGATTGATTCTGTCCCCAACTTCTTGCTCCACCTCTACCATAGCCTCCTCTTTGATTCTGTCTTCCTCTTTGAAAATTACTCTGATATCTTCCACTTCTACCTCTGCTATTACTGTTCTGATTTTGATTTGATCCTTGTTGATTGTGCCAACGATCATGAGCCAGATGATTACTTAGTCCACAAATCCAACAAGCCTTCTTATTGTTATTATGGCTACTTCTTCCTCTTCCAAAACCTCTTGCTCTTCCTCTGCCGGTGCCTTTACCTCTTGCATAATAAGCCTGAGAACTCGACTCTTCTTCATCTTTTGACTTACCTTTGTCTGCTTTCTTCTTGTTCTTCATGTATATTGTAGAGCTTTGTCCTTTTTCTCCATCTCCTTTTAGGTCTTGCTCATATGTGAGCATCAAACCAAGCAACTGATTTAAATCTGGTACAAAATGATTTAAAGATAGTTCAGTCGAGAGTACGAAAGGTTTCCACCTTTCATCTCCTCTCAAACTTCTTAGCAGTTGCGCTATCAATCTGTGATCTTCGACATCTTCATTTATGGATCCAAGACTATCTGCTAGATCCTTCATTTTAGTAACATAGTCACTAATGTTTTGATTCGACTTCTTTTTTAACGTTGTGAATTCGGACCATAAGCTAGCCTTCCTAGCTTTCGTAGTATTTTGGAAATGATCTTCCAACGCACTCCATATGTCCTCCGCTTTCTCCAGACCTCTAATGTGTGGTAGTAGATGGTCTGTAACGGTATTATAAATGTAAGCTCTTGTCGTTGCATCTTTCTTCTGCCACAGCTTCAAGGCTTCTAATTCTTCTTTTTCCGGTTGACTATCATCTTCGAAAGTCGGCTTGTTTTCTTCTCCGGTCACATACATCATTAAGTCCTTACTCATACATCATTAAGTAAGGCTTCTTTTCTTCTCCGGTCACATACATCATTAAGTAAGGCTTCCATGCGCATTACCCACGCGGGATAATTATCTCTGTCCAATTTATCACTTTGGACATGATCTTCCATGATCTTCTTGTTTCTGTTACTTCCGGTGAGTGTAATGTTGAAAAGATTTTACCTTTTGTAAATCTTTACCTTGAGACTGACTTCTGAATGTTTCTTGACACCGTTTGTTACCTTTCACCTTCCTTTATGAAGGTTCTTCGAATTCTCTTGTATCTTCACTTCTGTTTGCTCTTTGAGAATCTTTCTTACTTTGTTACCACTTGTGTGGTTAACCAACTTTGAACCCTCTTCTTAGATCTCACGGCTCTGATACCACTGATGGTGATTCCTCTGCTTTGAAACCACATATTGATGGCCGTCATGGCAAAGGCCTGAACCTTGTCAAGCCTGCGGAATTCGCCGCGCCACCGAAAAGATGCTAAGCTAGAGTGATATTAGAACACCTCTATAATCAGTAGTAGCTCAACACAGTTACTGTCACTCAACATATAAGACTGCATTTTGAATTTACTGAAAAATTCACTGGAACTTCACCGGACTGTCACCAGACTGACATCGTAATTATACCAGAATCTTACCGGAATCAACTCCTATTCTGTTTGTAATTACTTCAAGTGATTGTACAAGAAGTAAGGAAGTGATGCGTGAACTTCCTTTACTGAGTGAACACTTGCTGAAGTTTAAGAAAAAACTTCTCCAGTTTAGAATGCCTCTTTCCGGTTAGATTTTGTACTGTGTGTACATATTCATTCCACCGAAATCTTTGATGAACTGATAGTAGAGATGTCTAGCTATAAGATAAGCTATCTCTCATACAAAGCTTTAATTTATTCTGCAAGATATACTTTGTTGTTCTACCGGAAAACACGTTTCTCGAGAAAACTGTAACTGACCGAAAAATACGTTTCCAGAGAAAATACTGGGAAACACGTTTACTGAACGAACTGTAACTGTTAACGAATTTTATACCGTAACTCAAAAATACTCAAGTTTCTTCACATACGAAGAATGCGCACAAACTTCCACATGAACATGTGTTTTCTATTAGAGAAGATGTGTACAAAACTAGCTTGGCCTCATCTTGCTCAAGCTATGGAAACTCTCCTACACTGAGTAGTTTCTTCTTACCATCTCTCTCAGATGAATACCTGACATTTTAGGTTTCTTTTATTCATCTTTACATACGCGATCTCTGGCGTCTTCTAAACAACTCTCTCTACTTACACTTTCTGACCTCTATATGCGCTCTCCTTAAATTGCGCGGTCTACTCACGCATGTTCTTGTTCGCACGCTTCCTCTATTATTCTTATGCACGTTCTCTCTTTATATACAGTTTTGATTCGGTGTAACGAACTCTAACAAACTCTGATTCTGGAAGATTCTGCGCTGTACATAACGGTCGTGAATTTTTCCCTTCACTAAGGCTTTTTGATTTTCTGAATACTTTGATTTTGCTTTTGTTTATCTTTCTTTATCTTTATGTCTGTCTGTATGTCAAATTCGTGAGTGATTCTTCAACAATTAACCCCAAGAATTCTTGCTCATTTATAAAGTAGTTGGATTATGCTAAAGCAAGATGGTGGCTAGGATAATAAATAGGTCTATAACACTTGTCCTGACATTGCATTAATACATTTCCAATGGCAATGTCAGATGTGTCAACAAAAACATGGAATGGTAATTATCAATTTGGGGCCTGCAGGATCGGAGCCTATGTAAGGAGACTTTTGAGGCATTCAAAGCTCAATTGGCATTCATCTCTCTAGCAAAATTGGTGAGGCAACATTGTGGTCAGTTGGGTGAGTGGAATAGTTAAATGAACCATCCATTGGAGATGGCGACCATGCCAGCAGATTTGGCCTAGGAAGCGCATGACTTCCTTAGGTGTTTTCAGTGGAGGTGCATATAAGATCACTTGGACTTTATCAAGTTCCACCAAAATATGTTGCTTAGATATAATGGCCTAGAATTTTTTGACATGAAACCAAAAAAATAGAATTGTTAACGTTCAAATAGAGATGGTATTCTCTACACTTTAAGAAGCAGCACTGAAGATGTTGTAAATGTGCAGGAGTGTCACTGGATAGAGAGAAGTCATCTAGGTACACTCTCATGAAACTTGTCAGGTAAGGTGAGAGTATCTCTTGCATACAACACTAAAAAGTGTTGGGTGCATTGCGCAAGCCAAACCACGTGACAATACAGACATACACTCCCCAATTAATAATAAAAGCAGTCTTAGGAATATCTGCTTCAACCATTCTAACCTGATTATACCCACTATATCCATCTAAAAATGAGTACATCTCTCGACTAGCAACATCATCCAACATGCTATCCAAGAATGGCAATGGAAAAGGGTTAGGCATTGTGGCAGCATTCAATTTTTGGTAGTCAATGCATATAGGTAACTGTTTGTTCTTTTTAGGAACTATTATGATGGACAAAATCCATTCAGCATGCTCCACGGGAACAATAAATCCAAATTTAAATAGTCTATCTAATTCCTCCTTCACTTGTTAGGCATTGCTAGGATTCATGTGGTAACTATGTTGCTTATCTGGTCTTGCATCCAGTTTTAAAACAACTCGGTGTTGATAAATGTGAGGGTCCAAGCCCTTCATGTCTCAATAGTCCCATGCAAACACATCTATAAATTCTTTTAAGAGATTGAGAAAATCTTCGTGAAAAGTAGGAGTGTTGCTCTAGCACAATGGTATGTACCACGTTAAGAAGCTCCACCTCCGTAATGTCAATTCTCAGAAGAGATAGGAGTGATATGAAGATCATGAACACAAGAAGTAGTGAGTGCGACGGTGAGAAGCATAGAGATGCACACACACATACACACACATGGAAGAGATAAGCAAGGTGCAATGGAAGGTAGAAAGTAGACTCTATTTCTCAAGAACACTATTACAAGCTCAATCTAGCTCTAATCTCTCCTCAACTCATACAAGCTAACACTATCCCACCTCAAAAATGAGCTCTCTAGCTCTTTCACATCTAGTGACCGGCATAGTTTTGAATCGTTTCACATCTAGTGACCGGCATAGTTAAAAAATAGGTTCTAGGGGGCATTTGGAGATCTAAATGAGATCTCAAAATTACCGAAATTGGCATGCTTGTTCTAGCTAAGCTCCTCAAGCTCTAGGACTCCTTGTCTTGTACAAAATGGAGCTACTAAATACAAAATTGGGTATGTTTATGATACATATGTTACAAAAGTGATAAAAATCACTATTTGGAGTTTTGGAAAATTACTATGAAGTATATTTCTTTGAAAAAATGACAATATGGCTCCCCACAACTCTTTTAGTCTATCTCTACATGCTTCCTCTATATCTATGCCTTTGGTTGCTGCCAACACCCCCTTCGTCTCGCGTCTCTCCTCCCCGATAGATCCTTGTTGTGGGGTCTACATAATGTAGTTTTGCAAGAGGTCTTGTGTGAGGGTGTACTTGGTGATGCGAATTCCTCGTGTGAGATCAACTTCAAGTTTTTCCCAGTCTATGGCGTGAGGTTCATCGGGATTTGGAAGTCGGCAGTCTGTTGAATATACAAGTTTCTCGCAAGCAAATAATTGAAGTAGATGGGTAGGTTGACTGATAAAAACTTCGAAATGGTATTCCTAGAAGTCCATCGTGAATGTCTCTTCAAAAGCCATCTTATAACATGCAGGTAAGTACTTTATACGGTAGTGCCATACATGGCATATCCGTAGCGAAGGCATAGTGCTGATGCCGTAGGCGAGGTCTTGGTTTCCATGCTCAAAACCTAGGGTATTGACATGTGGTGCCTTGACGCACCAAAAGATCTTGAAAACCATTTGCATCATATCAAAGATCTTAATATTCATATATGTGGCAACATTGTCCATGTGGAGCAATCGGGTGAGCCACTGGTGGATTGTCGCCATCATATATCCAACGGTTGGGGGGCCATGTGGTGGTGCTAGATAGGGGTAGTTTAGCCAGTCCTAGCATTGCTTGTTATTTTGAACCTTGATGGCAAATGCCTTCAAGGAGTAGTGTCATGGCATTAGACCCTAGCACGGATTGTACTTCAGGTGCGGTGGTGCTTTTATCCAGGTGTGCATCATTTCTAGATATTCTTGTAACAACTTCATGCGCCAATTTGGCTAAAAGATCTTTCCTTTATTTGCTTCAAGAGGTAGGTCTTTGGGCTCAAATTGTGTAGTGTGAGTTGGTTTCTTCCCCGTTTCTTTTTCAATAGCAAATTGGTACTCTGCTATGTATAGAAAGTATGGTTTGTATTGAAGTTCATTAATGGAGATATACCTACAAGATGGTAGTTGAACAAAATAGGGTGATTCTAATATTCATTCCTTGATCATGGCCATGGCATGTAGTTGTGCTTCGACAGGTGCAGAGTGAGCCGTGCCAAGCTCTTCCATTGACTTGAGCCATGTGGGAATAGGAAGTTCAAATGTGTCTTGCCCTTCTACTGTGACACGTCCACCTGGGACTGGTTGTGGCTCATATGCCTTTTTGTATGTGTCCTCCACTAGTATAGAAATTGTTTCTTCTTCAATAGGAATCTCTTGTGGGGAATCTGGCCTCAGTGGCTCTGATTCAGCTGCAATCTGTGCTTGAAGATCAAGGACACGAGCCCGTAAAGTAGTGAGTTCATCTAGAATTTCTAGGGGGTGACTTCAAGAACTAGTTGGGGCTGTGCAGGTTCCTTCAATAGTAAGGCTTTTTTATCTACATGTACCTTTTGATATTCTTCATTGATTTTGTCATAGTTCTCGAGTAAGAATGTGTGATCTTCCAATAATACTTGCATCGTTTAAGGGGTTCTCTTCTTTGGCAGATGTGAGATGGCATCTTAATAGTCCCATATTTTGTGTGAGCGTGGTGTTCCGTACTGTTTGAGCATGTAAAAGACAATTCCTGATTGCATGCATTTAGGGAAGCATTCTCGATGGTTAAAGAATTAAATTGTGCCTACAATTGTGTAGTGGTCTGCGGCAATGCCTTGTAGCTGCTTCCGAGAGATGTAAATTCATCTCTAACTTGAGTCATGCAAGCAAACATTTGCTGAAATGCAGTGTCGATTGTGGGTGATAATAACAATGGTGCGGTGAGTGAAGATGATGCTAGTGTGGGTGTAGATGCAGGGGGAAAGGCAAAAGAGAATGGGAACCTGGATGCAATGGTGACCGTAGAAAATTGAGATGTGCCGAGATGTGGTGGTGAAATGGTGGATGTGGGTGGTGGTGTTGTAAGTGATGAAATGTCCATGTCACTGGATGTGGCATCTAGTGCGCTAACTGTGAATAGTGGTGTGATGGTGGGTGCATGAGTGGGTGTGAAGAGGGGATTTACAAAGGAGGAGGAATATATAACCTGTTGAGTGTCTCGGATGGTTTGAAGTAGAGGAGAAGGGAAAGCTGATATAGTAGGACGGGGAGATGACACTGAGGAGAAGGTCATGGGGGTGGAAATGAAAACATAGGTCTTGGAGGGAGAGGAAAGGATGGGTTGAGGAATGGCATTAGGGGGAAAAAATGAACCTTGCATGGGCCTTTTAGATTAAGGGATGATTAGTGATGGACCAATGAAAGGAGGGTGGTGGCCATAGTCTAGAGCCTCAATCAACTAGTGCTAGGCCTAGGTTTCCTTGGTTTTGGAATGGTCAAAACAACCAAAATGTGATGATAGAAGTGGTATTTCCTCCTGTAGTGGTTTAAGATTCGAATTTGGTGATCTGAAATTGATGTAGACCCTTGGATATGAAGGAAATCGAATGTTTAAGCTTCAAAGATAGATAGCTATGCGCCTTTGATTATGTATTGTTGGATGGGGCTATCAATCCAAGGCTCAAGATTTCTCCTCAAGTGGATTGATCGGCATTGCTTTTGTGCCATTGGATCATTAAATAATCCAAATGCTTCTATTAGCTCTAGCCCATGTGGAAGGGTGCTTGAATATGGGACATACGATCGGTGAAAATCCAATGAAATCCTTTTTTTTGCATCCAATGTAGTCTCTCTCTTACTTTTCCCATGTCCCATGACTTGAATGAAACTTATTGTGTACTCAAGTCAAGAAGACTCAAGGACTTGTGCCAATGAGACTATACCTCGTTTGCAACACAAGTGCGTATAGTGGGAAATTAACACACCTTTAAATGTCAATCCGATCGAACGACCTAACCAAGTGTATGAAGACATGTGCACACATGATGGAAAATGAAGTGGCTCAGCTGCTATGCATGAGAAAAGACTAATCCACCTCTCAAACTCACTGAAAAACTGAAAGTGTCTGCCGCGATACCTCTTACAGCAGTTTTCAGACAATCAAGGATTTCTCCCAGCTCTGAACTCTGAATATAGTCAATAGGGGTACTCCTTTCGAAGCTCTCAATGAAACGCATCTATTGCAAGTGGTTTCACTCGATTCTGACAACCTTGCTTCAAGTTATGCCCAAAATAGTGAATGGCGGGAAGCACCCACACTCACGCCACAACTCCTACAAGCTCACACACACACTACAATAGCTCAAAAACAGTGAGGAGGGGTAGACAACAGTCCTACACACACATTCCAAGCATTACACACACATACAAGATCAAAGAGAAGATGAAAATCTGCAAGAAAGAGGCAAATGCGAAATTTTTGAAAGCTCCTTATTCACAATGAAAAAAAGTCCCTACAAAGAGTCACAAAGTGACTTATATACATGTGCCCTAAGTTTGTCCTTTCACACAAGAGACCGACACTTTATTACTAAAAAAGTGAATTTCCTACTAATTTACAAGGGATATTTCACAACAAGTTGGGATTATGCATCTAGAGGACTCCTCTATTGCATTTACATGGCTTTGAGGGAATTCTCTAAGACCTCGAAGAACAAAAATTATGCCCATTAATTTGAAAATTTTGGGGCTCTTCTCTTGTGCTCCTTTGCTCTGCAACACTCTCCCCCTCTTTGTCTCTGTCGTCTCTTGACAGGCTTTACTTCTTGTCTTCAGCTTGTTTAAGAGGTCTGAATGCACGCACCCAGCGGTCAAAGCGACAACAAGGACTGTCAGAGAATTTGTTATTTTATCCGATGTAAGTCCTTTGCTTCTGTTTTCCCCTTGATATCCCGTACACCATAAATCTGGGTTGCTGCATCCAGTCGGGCTGCCACGCACGCCACCAGTGACTAGGAATGTGCTGTCCTTAGTCACCTCTTTCTAGCTTTTGGTCTTCTGATTTGTCCTGGTTGCACACATCTAACTCGGTTGTATTGTTCTGAGCCTGTTTACTTTGTTGACAACACACGCTATCAGCGGAAGGATTATTACTTGCCAAATATTGTCTTGCACTTCTTCATGTATGGTTCCTGGCCCTGGTCTGTCCTTCCCATGAAATGTCCTGGTTCTGATTGATCTTTAATTCCAATTCTCAGGACCTGGATGATTCGCGTTGTTGCCTGATGCGTGCCCCTACGGGGCTTTGGGCAGAGGGTGGTTCTTCTGTATTATGCTCTTGATTCTTTATTGAGCCGTTTTCGAATTTGATCTTCTTCTTCTTCTTTTCTTGCTTGATTCCCCTTCCACACGTCCCTCCTCCTGAACTCTGTCGTCCCCGACAGGCTTTTTGTGGCGACGTGTATAGGTCTGTATGGCTGCTTGCTCTCTTTGGTTTAGAAGATTAGCATGACATATCATAAATTCCTTCCACTATGTTGACTTCACTCCATCTTCTGGTGCTTGTTGATGATCCGCAAAAAAACTCGTCTCATAAGTGACCAGACGTGCATTAAGGTTTGAACTCATTTTGACAAAAATTTCTGAATCGATTTCGAAGAAGCCAGTGAAAAATGCTTCTTCAAAAGTTTGCATATATGTTTATGGCAAGAACATAATTTGAGAATAATATGCCATAAGTGTTAAGCGGCTTGGAATAGTAGATAGATAAAAAATGAGTGCTTCGGATCCTTGCGTAATGCCGATGAAATTCAAAAAAGTATATTTTGCGTGCTGGAAGACTTTGATTACTATTAGTAGCATACTGAATATTTTATTGGTCATTTTAACTACTAAGTCCGGGATCGTAGCGTATTTGGCAATCCAAAATTCCATTGTTTTTACCATATACTCTTCCGTTGGTAGGTAATTATGAGGCGGTCTAGGTAACAATGGGTAATTCAGCCATTGATTATTGATGCTTCCCTGGCGCTGTCCTTCCCAAAATTGTGACCAGGAGCATCTGCGGGGTACTAGGCAAAAAGATGGGTTTACCTGAAGCACATATGGTGATGCTTCCCACTGTACCCGTAGTGTTGGATTCTTTTCCAAAACTTTGCGTCTCCAAATGGGATCAGCCTTCTCAAATTCTTCTTGGGTATACTTGAATGTATCTTAGCTGAAGTGGAGATTGTGGTCCGGATCTTTATTTGTCGTAGTCTTTATATAGTGTCGCGTTTGTTCTTTAAGTAGGCCATAGGGTACACTGAAAGGCTTCAAAATCTAGTCCAAGTTTTTGCTTTCTATCTTAGCTTCCTTCATTACTTGAATGATTTGATCTTCAAATTCAGCCATAAGCTGGGACACCAGTAGTGCCCTTTTCGATCGATTGAGTTCTGCAATGTTTCGATTATTATGTTCAATGTGGACCTCCTGTGCCTCCCTTATCGGTGAATGATATGAGGGGGGAGAGAGAGGACGTACCTCAGTCTCCACAGTAGCCTCTACGGATTTTGGAACTACTGGTGTCCCCTCAATTGTTTGCTGCGCTAATTGCTCTTGAAGTTGTTTAATCAATTCATCTTTCTGCTTTATTTCTTCAGTAGCCTGTGCAATAGTATCCTTGTGTTTGAGAAGTTCTTTCGCAACGATATCAAGATGATTTGTGTCTTCTTTACATTGCAGGAGATAACGATTCTCAGCTTTTTTCCATTTGGTTCTAAGAGCTGCAATGTCATCCATGTACCTCTTTTCCCATTCGACAATGGTGAGTTGCTCCTTCTTGAGCTGATCTTCATACTTAGCTATCTTTGTCTCCAATTCTTTGATATCCTTTTCTGGTTTTTCTTGAACATCCATTGGGTGATCACTGAGAAGGGCGGTCATGAGCTCTTTATTTCGATTTCTTAAGTTTTCTGCTTCTTCCATGTATACCTTGATCAGTGATTCCAGTATTTTGCTCGGGGCAGCCATTCGTGCCTTCTCAGCCTCGCTAGCTTTGTATTTTGTTTGTACTTCTTGCAGTTGTGCTTTTAATCTTTCATTTTCTGACATTAAATCATTGCACTGCTTTTTTGCTTCTTGGACTTCTTTTTCTTTGTTTCTAATGTGCTCTCTTTCTAATTTCAATTCTGTCGAAAGATTCTTACTCTTTTCTTGAAGCTCGTGCTTGTCCCTCATTGCTTGATCATAGTCTTCATCGGCCTCAAGCATTAGTTGTTATGTGTCTAGTGCAGTTCGGATCATGTCTTGTACGATAGGCTTGTCGACATTCAACCAAGTCCTTGGTATGCTTAGAGCTTTGCCGGTTTGCACATCTTTTCCCTGCTCCACATGGATGGTTTTGTTGTGTGGTTGTCTAATTTGTAGATGTACTTGTGGTTCGTTTTCTTCTTTATCCACATCAATAGCTTTTGTGGCACTCCCTTGAAATGTGACATCCATGGGGGAGGGTTTTGCTACGACCCTTATCGGTGTGAAGGGTTCGTCTTCTTTGACTATCTTATCTTGAGATTCTTTCTTTGGCATCTTTATGGATATCTCACGCTAGGGTGTGGCCTCCTTGATATGAATAGTGGAAGTCTCATTAATTTGTATTACATGCGTACCTTCTTTGTTGGCGGCTATGCCTTCGGTGTTGAGTTCTTGGTGCGTAGAGTTGTTATCCACTTTTATATCTTCTTCTACATTGTAATTTACAGCATTTAATTCCACCCATTGTCCATCATCCTTTGATTCACTTTGAATATCCACATTCAATAATGAAGTGTCGGGTTCTTCTTGTGCATCCGAGGATGAGCTTGAATTGTCCAACCCTAACTCTCGATAGCGATGGACTTTGGTGAGCTTCCTTTTTGCCTCTATCTCTTGTTGAGTTTGCTGATAATGATGCCCTTGCACAAGTAAATTGACTTGCCCTTCTGTATATTGGTGCGTTTCTTCCAGGGCCCTGTTTAAGTCTTCCACTGTAATTGGTCTTTGCTCTTCAATTGATGTCTTCGGAAGTAAGTGTGTCCTTTTGGTGGCTATAACTTCCTCTTCTGCTTGTTTGACTTCCCTGAGTCTCTTCGTGCCTCTCATTCTGGGCTGAGAGCTAGTTTCTGCCTCTTCCACAATCTTGACTCCTCTTTTCTTTTTAGGAACAGTGGCGACTTTGGCATATTTTTCCATGGCAGTTGATGATGGCATTTCGTGCAGGTGCTCTCGAATACCTAAAGTGTGGTAGATCAATATCGTCAGAGCCACACTGCCATTGAGGAACTTTTTATTATTCCATTGCTTTTTTGCTTTGAATAACCTTTCTTGGATATAAGGAGTCAGATTAATCTGATTGCCAATCTGCTTAATGGCGTGTGAGAGCAGTTGAAGAATAATCTTTTGAGGGGCCGTGTACCGATGCATATTCGGGAAGCAGAAGTGTTGGTGAATAAGCCTCACTTCCTCTTCTATGTCCACCCTGTTAATGTCGGTGAATGTTCTGGTCTTTGCGTTGCGACTCTCTTCTTTGACTATTGTAGTTCCATCCTTTTCCCATCCAAAGGATTCTTTAATCAAGTCATGCGTAAATTGGATGACTACCCATTCACCTATTTTATCCATCACTCTAGCCTCAGGCACCAATGGATCATGCAGTGCTGGATGTAAGGTATTCATGACTTGAGTGCATCTTTGAAAGTCGGGCTTATAGATTGGCAGTTCAAAATATTTGTGTATGCCCGCTCTCTTCATGGTGTCTATGATAGATGGGAGTCCATGTAGTACTCGGAAATCTTAGGACATGATTAGAAATTGATGATCTCTATCCATGATTTTGATAGTCGCCAGGAAGATCTTAGGACATGATTAGAAATTGATGATCTGTATCCATGATTTTGATAGTCCCCAGCCGGTTGATCTTCTCAAAACCAGTGTCCATTTGCCTTGGTGATACTCTGGAGTGGAAATTCCAATACTCCCTCTTGTACTGTTGCTTCAGAATCTTCAGAAGCCATCTGCACTTGTAAGGAAAAGTGCATTAGCTTCAAAGGAAAGCATGAAGCTGTGTAGTGCATTGTAGTGATTATTGTCATTCCATCACTCCATTTCCCATGGTTCTATAAGTGAGATCTCTTACCACATCCTTTTATTTCTTATCCTGAAAGAAAACAAGCGTTAGTATAGCCGAAGCATTTATTTATGTACATAGTATGTCCATTCCTAAGAGAGTTGAAGCTATGATCTAATCTCCATTGGAGAATGTGCACCATTAATTCTATCAGGTACATCCTGTGCCGAATGTGTGGCCTTGTAATGTGGCCCTACTATGCATGCTTTAGGTGCATCCTTTGCTTCATGAGTGCAATTGGCGTATCCATTGTTCCGATGGTCCACCCCTTGTAGTCGCTTGGGTTTCCAAATCCATTTCATGGGCACTTGGATAGGTCGATTTCTTTCTTTGATTCCTCGGGCTTCCTTTGTTTGTTTTGTTTCCTCTATCGTCCTAGTGATAGAGGTGTTTCCTTTCCTGTTTCTCAGATGACTGTGTTTTGGCTTCGTCATTCGCCTTTTCCGACGTAATGCTTCCTCCTGAGTGCTTATCTCCAGCTTGGCTGCTCGTATTATCTTCTTGGGGATCCATATCTGATGTCGTCCTCTCTGAGCTTCAATCAAACGCTTGGGGAGCCATACTTGCAAGAGTCCTTTTGGTTTGGACTTCGGTGAAGCTGACTTTTTCATTTCTATTTTCTCCTTATGAGTTGATGCTGACGTCTTCTCTTTCTCCTCCTGATCTTTGCGTACCCATTGGTATTTGGCCGTTCTTTGACGTAAGTATCTGAGTGTTGGATTCCATATTGCTGGTCCTTTGTTTGGGTGAGAATCAGCATGAGAGTTGGTTTCCTTAGTGTCTGACTGCTCTTCAACTGAATGGAGTGATTTTCCTTCTTCTTTGGAGATTTGAGGATTTGAACTTTCTACTTCTTCTAGCTTGGTTTCTGAGATGGTGGGACTGGGATCATGTTTCAGTAGCTTTTCCGTGCATCTCCTTGAACTCTCGATGGTGGTGGGTTGGAATAAAGGCTTATCTCCTAATAGACTAAAAATTTCCTTGTGCCCTATCTTGGCTGAAATGTATCCTTGAGCTAGGTTGATACTGACTTCATTCTCAATGATCCAATCTTGTCCTAGGATCAAATCCTCTATTAAATCCTCGTCTCTACACACTAATACTCGTTGTTCCATGGAAGAATTTCCTAGGTGGAGAGACACTATCGTTGTTCCAATGCATTCTAGGGTTTGACCTCCAATTCCTCTCAATTGGGCTTTTGTGGGACTCATAATCATTTGCAGATCTTTTATGACCGTATTACGTATGCAACTAAGTCCTGCTTCTGAGTCTATCAATGCATCTATCAATTTGTATTTTGTCTTGTCAATCCCTAGGTTCAGGTAAGGCTATGAGATGTACGACTTCGTCGTGTCAGAGTCATGGACTTGGTAGTTGGCCATAGGGATAGGCTCTTCTCCTTGGAGATACGTTCATCTCGTTGTCTTATCCATTCTTTCCTTTTCTTAATGCGTTCTAGGACTTCTTGTCGGGCCTCCTCTCTAATCTGTTCTTCCTCTTTCTTCCTATTTTGAGCACCTACTAGACGTGCTAACATTTGATCTGTCAATGGCTCCATGAACCGTTTAACTCTGCATCCACTTATGTAGTTAGGAAGAATGTCTCCATCTAGAGTGGCTAGATTAACTGCTCCACTAGTAGAGATTCTATTGATGATCAGAGGTCCATATCCACGTTTTTGTAACTTCTTGGCATGTTGCTTTAAGGTGTACACCAAGACTAAGTCTCCCTCTTTAAGTCCTTTGTCTTTTATATGTGCATCATAATATACCTTTAGTCTTCTTTTAGCTGCATAGATTCCTGCCACTGCTTGTAACCTAGTTTCATGTAACTTCTTGATTTGCTCGAGTTGTTGGGATAACTCATGTCCGTTCCATTCATACTATTGGGCTACTCTCAATGTTGGGATTAAAAAATCAATTGGCAAAATTGCATTCTGCTCGTACACTAAATTGAATGGGGTAGTTCCAATGGCAGTCTTGTATGCTACTCGAAAGGCCCAAATTGCATGATGCAATTGTTTGTCCCAATCAGACCTCCCATTATTGACAATCTTTGTCAATACAGTACATAACACCTTGTTGGAACTTTCCAATTGGGTGCTATGGTTGAAAAAGGTATGGACATATGATCCTCTGGGGTTGTCTCCTGGCATTCTACACAATTACTCACGTAGTCATGGACGTCCTTGGGCATGTCAGGCCAGTACACTCCTAGTCTTTTTAATTCCCAGATGGTTCCATGAGTCCCTTGGTGTGTTCTCTGTTTGTTCACATGTGCTTGCTCAATTAGTTTCTTTTGTTCATCCTCCTTGACACATCTTAGCAATATTCCATTGGGTTCCTTATAGTACACACTCCCAGCAATAATGTGCAAATTTCTTGACTAGAAAATTTCCTTTTTGCTATCCTTATTGATTGAGTGTTGTGGGCCATGGGTGAGTATAGGAATTAGTTTCTCTGCCCACCTTGGACAAACTTCCAAATTAAACAAATAAGTGTCAGGTAGATCATCGGGTATTCCACTTGGCGGTTCTCCGTGGTCAACCTAGAAAGGTGGTCTGCTCTTACATGTCTGTTTCCCTTTTTTACTACCACTTCGAAGTCGAACTCCATTAATAGCAAGAACCATCTTACTAATCTTCCCGTGTTACAAGGAAGCTCTAGGAAGCTTCATGACCTTGATCTTGTCTTCATCCGTGGATATTGTGAAGAGAGATGGTGGATGCAATCCAAAGATGAGTAGGTGCTGCTACAACCAGCTTCACACCAGCCAACTGAGACTTCAGAGTTGATTAGTAGACCCTTTAAGCTTCCTAAATCCACCAAAATATCAGCCAAGTACTTTGGAACATGTATCCCAAAAGTTTAAGTCAAGACAGACTAGTTGCGAAATGACTAGCTCCCAAAACTTGCTATTTTTGGACATACACCTGCTGGAAAAAATGAACAGTGCTCTCAACCTGGTAGGAATTAGAAAAATTCCTTTTGGTCATAGCAAATAGACTTAGCAAGCTTCCCAATCCAAGTTAAAACACTTCAAATGATGGACTGAGCACTGAGAACAAGATTTATCAATTTCTGGAACATGCCCACCATTCTTGGGGCTCTATAGAGATAGACTAGTGAGAAGTACAATGCTGATATCTCCAAAACTATAAATATAATAACCTTGAAAAATTGATATTCAGAAACTAGACAGTAATATCTATCCAACGCACGTTAAATCATTGAAAAAGGATCAGTAGAACTCAAGATATGACCTTCTGAAGGTACTGCTCTGAGTGAGTATAGTAGAGAACAAAACAGAGAAGTGAATGATGATAAATGTGTAAATTCATATATGATTACAACCACATTGGCAATGAATCTTTGCACAATGGGAGTAGAATGATAGAGCTATGGAGTAAGCTCTTCAATCTCTACAAAATGACATGAAGTGGTCACGCACAAGGCTTGCTAATCGCCTCTTCCTTCTTGCTCCTTTTATAGCTATTCTTGGATGGAGTTTTGAATTTGAATTCGAATGGCTCCACCTAAAAGTGATCCCCAAAGTTATGAGATATTCCCTCAGCTCAAAAAGTTGTGGTTTTAGGTAGTTAGAGCCACGAATTTGCTTTTACATCATGGATGAGGTAAGCCATCCTTTTCCTTTTTTCTTTTTCCATTTAGAAGAGATAAAATGTACTCTTTTACAAGAGGTGTTCACATGACTACTCATGTGACTTACAAATGAGGATAATATCAATCATATCAAGCATGTAGGCTTGGGTAAAATGCACCAACAGCTCCCCCTCAAGTCTAACATGCTTGGCCTCCAAATAAGTCTTCAATTGTCCTTGATTTCCTGCAAGCCAATCATCAACTTGAATCTACTTAATTTTGTACCATGAAGAGCTTTAGTCAACATGTCGGCACATTGCATATCTGTAGAGACATAGGATAGTTGAATATCCTTGCTCATTAGCTTCTCCCTTACATAATGGTAGTGGACTTCAATATGCTTGGTTCTAGCATGGTATACCGGATTAGCTGCTAGATGTAGTGAGCTTGTGTTGTCACCAAAAATATGAGGTGTTGAAGAATGAAGTCCAAGATCTGTGTACAAAGACTTTAACCACATGATTTCTTGAGTTGCATTAGCCAAACCTCTATATTCTGCTTCAGTAGAAGATAATGCCACGGTTGGTTGCTTCTTCGATGACCAAGAAATGATTTTTGAACCTGCAAATGATATATACCCGGATGTGCTTCTTCTATCATCTTTAGATCCGGCCCAATCTACATCTGAGTAGACCTTTAGCTCAATATCTGAAGTATATGAATAAAACAAACCTTCATTCATGGTCCCCTTTAGGTACTTGAGGACTCTCTTGGCCGCTTCCATATGTGGTCTTCTTGGCTTATGCATAAATTGACTCAATATGCTAACACTATAGCATATATCCACCCTTGTGAGTGTTGCATAGTTCAAACTTCCAACCAAGCTTTGATAGCTTATGATGTCTTCAATTGGCTCTCCTTCATAAGCACTAAGCTTATGATTTTGCTCCATAGGTGTACCTGCACACTTGGTATTTTCCATCTTGAACTTGACGAGCATGTCATGGACATACTTCCTTTGTGTGATGTATATACCTGAATCTGTGTAGATCAACTCCAATCCAAGAAAATAAGTGAGTGGTCCGAGGTCACTTATTTTGAACTCCTCCTTCATTTGACTCTTTACCTGTTTGATTCCTTCAAGATCATTGCCTGTGATAATAATATCATCAACATACACACATAAATAGATCACTTCAGATCCATTCCTCTTTATGAACAAAGAGGTATCCGCCTTGCTAGCTTTGAATCCTTGGTCCTACAAATAAGTCACCAATCTGAAATTCCAAGCTCTTGGAGCTTGCTTCAATCCATACAAAGCTTTCTTTAGTTTGCATACATAGTTAGGATGATGTGCATCCTCATATCCAGGAGGTTGTGCCATATACACTTCCTCAGAAATCCATCCATTCAAGAAAGCATTCTTTACATCAAGTTGATAAAGATTCCAATTTTTAGATGCAGCAATACTAATGAGAACCCTGATTGTAGGCATTTTTGCAAAAGGAGAGAAAGTCTCCTCATAATCAATACCATGGGTTTGAGCAAACCCTTTAGCAACTAACCTTGCTTTGTGTCTATTTATACTTCCATCTGGATTCCTCTTGATTTTGTATATCCATCGAGATCCAATTACCTTCATAGATGGCTTGTTAGGTACAAGCTCCCAAGTGTCATTCTCCTTCAAGGCTTCCATTTCTTCATCCATTGCATCTCTCCAAGCTTTCTTGCTTTGTGCTTCTTCGAATGTGGTAGTTTCTTCATTGGTTGAATCCTTTGCAATGTAGATTGAGTGCTTGGTGACCAAAGAAGTATCATAACCAAACCTCTCTGGTTTCTTCTTCTCCCTCGAAGACCTTCTAAGTGGTTGATGTGAGCTCTCGGGTCCATATGTAGCATTGTAGCTCAGTGATGAGTAGCACCTCCTTTAATGTCAATCCGGGAAGACGTGAGGATGGTATGAAGACCTCGAGCAAGTGGCGGCACAAGTGCGTGAGTGAGAAGCACACTAGCATGCACACACATACACACACACGCGCACACACGACAAGACAAAGAGGGAGAATCAATGGAGTTCTTAGATTACTTTCAAAAGCTCTTACAAGTTTGTTTCAATTACAATCTCTCCAAAAATGAGCTCTCTAGCTCCTTTTATAGTTTTTGACTAGCTTTGGCCCTGTTCAGACCTAGTGTCCGGCCTAGTTAAAAATTAGGTTCCAGGGCTTATTTGGGGGCTCAAACGAGATCCAAAAATTACGAAAATTGGCAGGTAGATACTTCTAATGCTCCTCAAGCTCAAGGACTCCTTGGCTTGCACAAAATGGAGCTACAAAAAGATGAAATGATATTTACAATGGTGCTTAGTGATGAGAATCACTTTTAATTGGTGTAGAGGTTTTGAAAAATTAAGGTTGCCTTAGTGCTAAATCTGCATGAATGTTCATAAGTGCTTCTTTCTGAAGAAAATTGTTGGCCTACTTGCCAGATCTTCGTTGACTCCCTTGTCTGTTTGTGCCTTCTCTCCCTTGTCCACTGCTAACACCCCCCCCTCTCTCGCGTCTGTCGTCCCTGACAGACCCTTGTTGAGAGGGTTTCTGGATGTAGTACTCGACGACGTCCTGCGCTAAATGATGTTCAGCAATTCGCAACCCTTTGGCCAAGTCTGTCAGAAGAGCATCCCAGTCTACCGGCCCCGGAACCTCTGGATGTGGCATGCGTAGCTTTTCGGAGTGGAGAGCTTGTTCCACTGCAAACAACTGCAAGAGATGGGATGGTCTGGGAATGAATATCTCGGAGTGATATTCCCAGAATCCCGTGACAAACATCTCTTCAAACGTTTGTTTGAAGCAGGCCGGTAGATATTTGATGCGAGCGTGCCATGCATACACAACATTAATCGCTGGGGTTGTGCTCATGTCGTATACAAGGTCCTGGTTACCTTCATTAAATCCTAGCGCTGAGAGATGCGGTTCCTTGACATTTTTGAAGGTCTTGAAGGTGACCAGCATGAGTTCAAAAATTTTCAGGCACATCTGAGTCATGATATCAAGAACATTCTTGAAACGGACCCCCCAATGCCGAATCGTTGAAATCATATATCCAATTGTAGGTGCGCCCTTAGGGGGTGCGAAGTACACGTAATTTAACCACTTCTCACATCCTTTGATCGTCAGCACTGTATGTGTGTACTCCAGCCAGGATCTCCTTCGAAACACAGGGCAATAACATGGATTATATTTGATGTACAATGGCATGTTGTTCCATGTTCTTACCATTTCCGGGTAGGTTTCGAGCAGCCGAATTCTCCACGTTGGTTGGCGAATATGTCCTTGCTTGGCACTCTCTGGGATGTCATCGGGTGCAAATTGGGTGGCAGAGGTGGGTTCCCTTGAGGTGTGTCGCTTGATCTCCGCATTATAATCCGCCATTAGCACGCAAAAAGGTACATACAGATCATCCGATGGGCCGATCCACCTATGGTGTGAAAGATTCTGAAAATAATCAGATTTTATTACCACCTCTTCCAATTTTGACATCAATGCGATTTGGACTGCCACCCTGTCATCATGCGTCGTGGCTACTTTCTCTAACTTTTGCATCCATTCTGGTGCCTCAATCTCAATTGTGTCCATGCCCTGTTCTGTGCGCTTACCGCCGGGTGTTGGCATTGGTACATAGGGATCCTCGAATGTTTCTTCTACTTCAATTGGCACCAGATCGTCAGGCTCGGGGTCTACCAGAGGGGAGGGCTGACGCTCATATTGCATGACCTTGCTGCGTAATTCCTCAAGTTCGGCCCGGAGTTTAGTGACCTCTTCAGCTGTTTCTTCTGCGGTTATGCTCTGGCTGGGTTCTGTCTGTCGGGTGGCCAACTGTCTTCGTAACTCATCTCTTTCTTTTTCTAAAGCGGCATGGGCCTCCATTAGATCGGCATGAGTTTCTAACACCACCTGCATATTCTCCGAGGGAATTGCCTTGAATCGTTCTGGGTCAATCTCCTGTGGGGAGCCCTCCATGGCCGCCTCCAGGTTTTCTTCGTTCTGTTTCTGTAATCTTTTATTCTCCTCTAACGCGGTCGACATATGCTTGCGGAGGAGGCCCAAGTTCCGTCGAAGTTTCAGGTTTTCCGTGATCTGAGAATGTAGCAGCTCGTCCATATGTCGTCGTTCTTCATCATCTGCTTGGGGTGGGTTGGCTTCTAATTGTGCGTATTGCTCCTGTAATGTCACGTGCTGCTGTTCGAGTAGCTGCTTCTGCTCTTCAAGATCCCTACATCGTGCTTGGAGATCTTCGTGGCTTCGGAAGAGCATTGTATGTTGGTTGTCCAGGTATTGGTAGTGTTGCTGAAGTTGGGTCATGCATTGATGCATATTATTAAATAAGTTACTGAGAGGAATAGTGTTGAATGCAGAGGGGTAGGGAAAGGGGAAGGGGATGGTGGATGCAGTACTGGGGACGGGTGAGGGGGGAGGTGGGGCAATGGGAGATTGTGGGTACATGGGGGATGGGAGAGGTGCAGAGGTGGGTGACACCTCCATGAAAGTGGGGATCGTGGTGAGAGTGACTGTGAACATGGGGATTGTGGTAGTGGTGAGGGTTGTGAATGTGTATAGAGGTGTGTGTAATTGTGAACTTCTAGGAAGTGTGCTCGGGGTAGTGAGGTGTACCGTGGCTGTAGTTAGACTCGTGTTTTCAGTGGAAGTAGAGTGTGGGGGTTGGCTGATGGTTTGTGTGTTGGTGTGCGTAGTGGTTTCAGAGGTGGTGATAGTGGAGGTTACAGTGGTAGAGGGAGGTGAGTGAGGTGGATGTGGGGGGGAAGGTGGCAAGGGAGGTGATGGGGGTGCACTCGATGTGTGGGCTTCCTCGGTGTCGTGAACTGTGTGTGCTGTGCCAGTGGTTGTGGGGGTGCCTTGTGGTCCTGAACCTAATACATTCATTCGTTTTCCTGTTCGTGGGGGGCGTCTTCCATATCTTCTCTCTGTCCTTCATGATTGCGCTAGTGCGGTATGCACTGTTTCCGGTACTCCCAAAGCATCTGATATCATTTCCAAGGTGGCACGGTATTGCTCGTCCACCCCTTCCTCCTCCAGAATCTGGTTCATAAGAGCTTTACCTACAGCTAATGAGAGCCTGTGTTGCTCTTGAACTCGGTTCATTGTATCGTAAAGCTTCTTTAACGCGCTAGTGTAGGCGGGGGCACCTTCCAGTACTTGTAGGGCTTCTTGATCATACTCTTGTTCTTCTGCTTCTGATTGTCCACCCTGTGTCTCCTCATGAGCTTCTTCTTCATCGTCCACGTTGACTATGTCCGGTTGGCTGGGCTGTGCTTGGTCTGGGGCAGTTTGCTGTCCACTGGCTTGCTCTTCTTCAACTTCTGCATTTACAGCTTCGATGATTCTTGCAACTTCTTCGTCCGTTAGATCTTCCACAGTGAACCCATGCGGAAATTCCAGATCAGTCGGTACGGTGGAAACACCAGATTAGGGCCATCTGTGCTGTGCCTGGGTAACCTGATAGTAAATGGTTGCACTCGTCGGGGGAGTCTTGGGGTTGTCTCAGGCGTCAGGGTTGCACCGCGAGCTTGTGCACAAGGCATCTGGACGGCGCCTCTCATCTTCTTTGAGGGAGGCCCTACAGCTGACAATCTGCGTTGAAATTCCTGTGCTCTGGACCAGATCAGCGCCCTCTGCACCGGTACATCATATGCGAGACATCTGTATACAATTCTTGTGAGTGCACAGCAACCATACAACACAGATTTTTGCTTCTTATACCATCTCTGATGAGCCATATGAATCTGGTCGATAATCCAGTGGGGCATATTGATGGTCAACTCAAAAGCATCCGCCAGGTAGAGGCTAAACCAGATCTTTTTGGGAGGCATTGTGAACCTCTCCTGCGCGGGGAAGGCGAAATGTTGCATGACCATACGTAAGTGGATGGCGATCGTGGGTGTCATTGCAACCATGTCCTTCAGCTTCGTCAGATTCCTGTTCTTCATGTTGTCTGGAACCATTGTCTCTTTCTCGGTTGGAATGTGCATACCCTGCATGTCGAGTGCTTCTCTTACCAGATTGATAGTTAAGCGGAAACGCTTCAGCTCGTTGCCCCTTGTGAGTGATGGGAGCACAAAGGAGCTGTATCCTTTCTTGTCTTTGCTGGGGGTGAGGGTACTAATTAGATATGAGCATCTTAGGAAATCTGGCTTTGGTAGTTGGGACTTGAAGTAGTCATAAAGCCCCGCCTTCTTCCAGATCGGCTTCAGTCCTTCGTTATTCTGTAGCCTTTCAAACTCCCTGGTAAAGAAATGGTATCTGCCCCATCGTCCATTGAATTCGACCTCGGACTCCCACATATATGTGCCTTCACCCAGAGGTCCAGCCACGTCACTGAACCAATGTGAGGTTTTGCCCACCGGCGTTGTGTGACCTTGCGGAGGATTCTGAATTGGTATGGCGTGCAATGCCCGTAATGCCACTGGTCTTTCCTTTAATTCTTCCTCGACTGGAAGGCTTTCGATGTCCACCACTTGTGGGCTGGTGCCTGCCTGGGAGCTAGTTCCTACTGTATTTGCCATTTTACTTCTTGCTGTCTGTCTCTGTGAGAATATACAAACATGTGTTAATATTGTACAGGACGAGGGAGGACCGTTGTTGTTCCCATCACAATATTAACATGAGGGTCGGGAGCGAATAATGGGTTAGTAAGTGTTCAGTGCACGTGTGTGTAGTTAATGCTTGGGTAGTCCTAGGCGACTAATGAAGTTAGTAAGGGGGGATGAATTTACAACTTGGGGTCGGGGGTTTATTACAGGTCTTAGGCTGCCAAATGCAGTGGATGGGCTTTGCTTTCGGTTTCGTAGAGACACTAGAGAGCTTTCTAGGTGTCGCGGTTTGAAAATGAGGCCTTTTAGGGACCCATTTACAATTGATTACATGCATGCTCATGGGCCTTGGTGTGTTCTGCGTGATGAGAACGAGTGAATACTGGCAGTATGCGTAACTGGGTTATATTGTTTAGGTTGTGGCCTCGGCCTAGCTACTTGTGCCCTCAAGCAAGCCTTAGGCACCCAAATTTGTCTTGATTGTGGGCTAGCCTTCATCGACTTCTTGGGCACCCAAATAGATTTCACGTTAGCAGGAGAATTTCTGCAAGACTTCTTATTAATGTCGTGTTGTTGGTTATTAATAAGAAACTTCGCCCGTGTAGTTGACGGTGGTGCAATCGGTTGTTTGCCTTTCCGCACCCACACATGGTTTATTTTCTGGGACATTCTGCTGCACAGGTACTTTTGATCCCGGATATAGGTAGTACTCTGCTTCTTCTGCCTTTGATCCACCTTGGGTTGCTGCCTCCTTCTGGCCTTTGGAAAAGAAGGGAGTTCCGTTGCATTCCTGACTCCTTTTTTGCGAATATCATTCCTCTGCAACACATAGTTTTGGACAAGAACAACATGGTCATCTTCATGTGTACCCCTGGAAGGACCAGGAGTCTGTGCCTTTCCTAGTTCCTTGAGTGCTCCATTGTCTAATTCTACTGTAACTCGACTATGATTGACCCAAACCTGGAGAAGTCCACCTCTTAGGTTTAGATTGACTGCCTGGTCATAGATCCAATCTTGACCCAAGACAAGAGGTTCAGTGAGATCCTCATCTTGACACACCAGTACTTTAACAGTCATTTCCTCATCCTGAATGTAGAGGGGAAGTTCCACCTCGCCCATGCAAGGGGTTTCCACGCCTCCCAATCCTATGAGATATGCTTCCACAGGATTGACAGTTAACTGTAACTCTTGACAGTAAGACATTCTAACAGCACTAGTGGCTGCGCCTGAGTCAATCAAGGCTCTTACGTTCCTTGCACTCTTTCCTTGTCCTATGTCTAGGGTTATGAAAGGACGTCTATCAATTATCCTATGCGAACTTGTTCCTGCAGCTTCACACATGGCCATAGGATATCCGTGATCTGCATAGTCATTCGTTCTAGGCTGATCTCTACCTTGCCTTCGTAACTTCATCCTTCTGATGCGTTCTAAAGCTTCTGCTTGAGCTTCTTCTCGAACTCGCTTTTCTTCCTCTTTGCGTTTCTTAGCAGTGTTGAGTCGGCTGAGCATTTCCTCCGTGAGGGGTTCCTGATACAACTTGACTCTGCAACCGCTAATATAATTTGGAAGAACATCACCCTCTAATGTGGCCAATTGTACCGCTCCACTCGTGGAGATCCTGTTGATGATCATAGGTCCGTAGCCTCTCTTTTCTAGCTTCCTTGCGTGTTGTTTCAGTGTATAGACTAAAACTAGATCTCTTGCTTTCAAACCTTTGTCCTTCACATGGGCATCGAAGTATGCTTTCTGTCTCTTCTTGGCTGCATATATTCCTGCGGCGGCTCTCAGTCTTGTTTCTCCTAATCGTTCAAGGTCAAAGATCCTGGAGGAGAGCTCATGACCTGTCCATTCATGCTCTTGTGCTACTCTCAATGTAGGAATCAAGAAGTCCAAGGGCAGCACAGCGTTTTGGCCAAATACCATCTGAAAGGGAGTGGCTTGGAGTACCGTTTTGTAGGCAACCCGGTATGCCCAAACAGCATGGTGTAGCTGTTTGTCCCAATCAGAGCGTTTAGTGTTCACTAATTTCGTCAGTACATTGCATAAGATCTTATTAGTGCTCTCAGCTTGTCCATTAGCTTGAGGGTGATAAGGGGCAGACTTCTTGTGTATTACCAAGAATTCTTGGAGTAGATTTTCAATCACTTCATTCAAGAAATGAGTGCCTCTATCACTTACAAGCTCTATAGGTAGCCCATATCTCGTGAATACATTCTCAAACAAGAATTTGGCAGTTGTTTGAGCATCGTTCTTTGTCGTAGCCTTTACCTCTACCCACTTAGTGAGATAATCTGTTGCAACAATGATGTATTCCGCATGAGAACCTTTAGCTGGGGGATTAATAGGACCTACGAAGTCTATTCCCCACTTAGAGAATGCACGTCCACCCATCATAGGTTTCAGTGGCATCTCATCTTTGCGTATAGGATACTGAGTCCTCTGGCAGACATCACACCGTTTCACATAGGTATGTGCATCCATGTGAAGGGTAGGCCACCAGAAACCCGCAAATAGTATTGCCTTGATCACCCGATCCGGTCCAAAGTGTCCTCCTGCTACGCCTTGGTGAGCGGTTTCTAAGATCTTCAGATATTCACTTTCCTGGACACATAGTCTCAGGTAACCATCTTTACCACGTTTGTATAGATTATTACCAATCAGTGAGTAATCCAGGGCTTCTTGTTCTAAACTCCTTTTCCTAGCCAGAGTCATGTCTGGAGGGAATGCTTTCGTCCTCAGGAAGGATACTAGTGGTTCACTCCAATCTGGCACAATGGAAACTTGATAAAGAGTGGCGTGTTCCACCGGTGGTTTAGTGCAGCAGATTGGGCATTCCTTGCACAACTGTTGTACATCAGCCTCCATAGTTGGCCAATGTACTCCGAGTCTCTTTAGGGTCTGTAAAGTGCGTTGCTTTGAATGGTGTTGCTCTAGAGCGCCTACATGTGCTAATTGCAACCATTTAGCGTACTCATCCTCTTCTACGCAACAAGCCAAGATCCCTTGATCTGTGTGCTTGTACATACTTCCTGCCATGATGTGGTACTTTTGGGCTTTTACAACCTCTCTATTCCGTGTGTTTACCACTGGATGGTTAGGTCCATATGTCAATACTGGTACCAATGGCTTAGCCCACTGTGGTACGACTTCCAAATTAAACAAGTAAGCATCAGGAAGGTCGTCTGATACTCCTTGTGGGGCTTCTCCCGATGTGAGCCTAGAAAGATGATCAGCTCTCAAATGTGTCCTCCCTTTTCTTACCACAACCTCAAAATCATATTCCATTAGCAAGAGAAACCATCTTACTAATCTTCCTGTATTGCATGGCTTGTTTACGAGATATAACAATGCCTGATGATCAGTAAAAAATTTAAACTTATTTGCAAGCAAATAGTGTCTAAATTTCTTAACTGCATATACCATGCCTAAACCTTCTCTCTCCGTAGTGGTGTAATTTCGTTCAGCCGCATTCAACTGTCTACTGGCATAGGCAATTGGAAGATCCATATTACCTTCACCAGTAGGTTGTGCAAGTACGCATCCAATAGCGTAATTGGATGCATCCACGTGAACATGGAATGGCTTATTCCAATCTGGTGTGGTCAAGATTGGTGCTGAACATAATCTTCGTTTAAGCTCCTGGAAGGAATTCTCACATTCATCCGTCCACTCAAAGTTAGTCAGAAGTCCATACATGGGCTTTGCAATGACAGCATACATGTGTATAAATCGGCGGTAATAACCACAATGCCCCATGAAAGCTTGTACTTCCTTGACATTCTTTGGCCTAGGTAGCTCTGCTATGGCTCGCACTTTCTCTTCGTTAGTAGATATACCATTCTTTGACACTATGTGTCCTAGAATCTTGCCTTGCCTGACCATGAAAACACACTTTTCTGGGTTCAGGCAGACTTGATATTCTCTACATTTGTCAAAGATTTGTCTGAGTTCAGGAATATGGGTTTGTCTAATGTTGGAATGAGCACAAAGATCATCAACGTAGACTTCTAAACTCTTCCTCAGGAACTCCTTAAACACATGGCACATCAGCCTCTGGAAGGTAGCTGGTGCATTGGTAAGCCCAAATGGCATTACTCTAAAAGCAAAAATGCCCCATTCTGTGGCAAAGGTTGTCTTATGCTGATCCTCTAGAGCTATGGCTACTTGATTGTAGCCCGAAAATCCATCAAGGAAGCTGTACACTTCCTTGCCTGCCACTCTTTCTAAGAGATGTTCTGTGATGGGAAGCGGATAGTTATCTCGAATTGTGGCTGCATTAACCTTTTTCAAGTTAATGCACACGCGCAGTTTGCCATTCTTCTTGGGCACCACTACGATGGGGGATACCCATTCAGTGTGCTCAATTTCATAGATAAATCCAGCTTCGATCAGTCTATCTATCTCTTCCTTGATCTTAGCAGCGTAATTATCGTTATATGTATAAGGCTTTTGCTTAGAGGGTTTGGCATCTGAGGTCATGGGGATAGTGTGTGAGCATATATCAGGATCGACACCTTTCAAATCCTTGTAACTCCAAGCGAATACATCTCTATATTCTCTTAGCAAGGCAATCAATTCGTGCTCTTCTTCCTCTGTTAGGTCATGGCCTATGTACGTGCATCTCTCCTCTCCTTCTTCTAGGGCCACTACTATTTTCTTGGTGGTTTCTTTGTTATCATAGGCCTCTCCTGATTGTGCCTCTCGTTTAGGCATTCTTATCATGACTCTCCTGTCATCTATCTCATACTTCTTAAAATTTTCTAGGACCTCAAACAAAGATTCTTCCTCTTCTGGTGAGGCTTCTCTCTTCTTTCGTTTCTTTCCTTCTTCCTTCGGGGTCACATGTGTTGCTAATCTTACGTCATTTGTAACCTCTCCATGCCTCTGGGGTTGAAATTCTACTTCATGGAAGTATTCTTCATCTGATGCAAATGGTGGGTCCATAATGATTGACTCTAGATCGGAGTCACTTGCATCCTCAAATGCATCAGGGCTAGGTTTGCATTCTTCTAGTACTGCCTCTCCCATGATTGGCTCTATGGAGAAGACTGAAATGTCATAGCCATCCTCATCACAGTGAGGTGTCCATTGTTCTTCATTGATGGCTACGTCCATTGTTGCTAAAATTTCTGCCCAGCCATGGGGTTCAAATTCCTCGTCTGGAAAAACTACAGGTGCATAGGCTGGGTCTTGAATGGGTCTATGGGTTTCGTTTGCACCTATTTCTCTGGCCTTTTCTCTCTTCTCTTCCTCTACTGCTACTTTGCACATCCATAAGTGGGTGTCTTCATGCATCCATGAGGATCCTGACCCTATGGAATGCACGGATTCTGTATCATCTTTGGCTCTATGGATGGGATTCCACTGGATAGGAGGTACATCTCTATGAGAGTAATCTTTGAGATTCACTTTGGTCGTAACACCCAAGTGTTGCAAATACAAGGAGTTGGTTCCCCAATCCTGTACCACTTGCAACTGTCGCATAAATGTTCTTCCCAAAATCATCTCATAGGCATGATTTTTGCTGAAGTCACATATGGCAAATGTATGCTCAAACTCGACACCACAAGTGGTGAGAGTTATTCCTTCTAGCAATCCTAGGGGTCTCTCTATGTGACCATCGGCCATTTGCAATTTCATTCTCGTTGGCCTGAGTGCTGGCTTGCCCCAACGCTTCCATAGGGAAGTGGTGGCAATTGCAACTCTTGCACCTGAGTCCAAAATTGCCTTAGTGGTGTAGTCCTGGTAGGTAATGGGAAGATAGGTGTTCCCTTCTTCACCTTCACACATATCTCCTATCTTGTCCAAGGGAATTTCTGGCACTGTCCTATGGGATCCTACCCGGGAACGTGGTTTTGCAACTTCAGTTACTTGACTAGCTACATATTTCTGCGCTTTTGGTCTATCCTTAGGCAGTTCTTCCAAAGTGAGATCTCGCTGCTCCCTGACGTTCTTTACTATCTCCGTGTTCCTAGGTATGACTGAGTCGTCGTTCCTTACCATGACTGTAGGTGTTCTCATACAGGTGGACTTAGCTTCCCATGGGCCTGTGAAGTGGGGTAGCTCTTGTATGGAATTAGACTCAAAGTCCAATCTCTCGAGAGACTGAATACTCTCATGTTCCCCGTAAATAGATGGGATGTCTTGTGGGAATTGGTCGTGTGCATCATCCACAAGTTCAAAGGGAGGGGCGACTTCACTTTCGTTATCCCATTTGTCTTCTTGAATCTCTCGTAGGAAGTCTTGTGCAAACCGATTCATAGAAGAAGAAGTGTCTGGCTCCGTAGAATTAGGCACGTAAGCAACCTGGGAAGGAGGGCTTATTCTATCGTTGACTCTCTCCTTGTTCTCATAGATGGCTGGAGCACAAGCTTCCTGGGGGGGATTACTTATTCTATTACCTTTCCGAACAGGCTCATACGCTCCCTGAGAAGGAATGTAGGCAACCTGTGGAGGTAAGTAAGCTTTCGAGGGAGGCTCATCTGCCTTTTGGGGGGGAAGATAAGCTTCTTGAGGAGGCACATGGGCTTCCTGAAGAGGCTGGCTTATCCGTTCTCTTACCTTTTCCTTTCTTTGAGGGACAGGTTCCTTTTCTGATTGTGCAATTAGCCTCTCTATTCTTTCCAGCAGTCCATCAAAGTGTAACTGCGTCTTAGCTGAGCTAGAGATATTAAAGAGGCGGCTAGCTTCGAACATGGCTTGGGCCAATTCCACCATCTTTGCACAAATTTTTGTTCGTTCAAGCTCTAGCTCGGCTCTAGGGTAGCATTTTTCATGATCGTTTATGGTTGGCCCTTCTTGGATTCTGGCCTGATATGCTTTAAGCATCATGTTTAGGTCTTCGGGAGTGGGATCAGCTAGGACTGATCCTACTCTAGGGGGTGGTGTGATTTGATGAGGCGGTAGGGAAGGTGGTGGTATGGATGGAGTTGGGAGTGGTGGAGGCGGGGTCATGTGAGAGGGAGTTTGAGTTGTGAGTTCGGTTATTCTGGCTCTTGTTTCCCTTACGCTTTCCTCGAGTTCACTCATCTTTTTAGCCCATTGTCTTTTCATTCTTTCTCGACTATCTTTCCATGCTCTAGTCCTTTTCTTTGTCACGCTCTCGGTTTCACTAGCCTCTGGGCCCTTTTCCTGGCTTGCCTCTTGGTTTTGCTGCAATGCCTGAGCTCTAGTGACTACCTGTATCGGTGCAATGGAAGTGACACTTCCTGAGGAATCTACAACCAATCCAATCACATTGATAGGAGTGATTTTTGGCATATTATTGGGGTTCTTTGGGCAATCTCGTAAAAGATGCTCTTTTCCACAATCTTGGAAAAAGCCTTGGATCGTCACGGACTGAGTTTGTGTAGGTGGAGGTAAGGGACAATCACGAATGAAGTGATCTCCCTGACATCGGTAGCATGGTCCTCTAGGAAATGGTGGTCGTACCTGCCTAGGTTGAGGCCTAGGGTTGGGGTTTGCATACATGACGTTCGTGTAATCTGACTCCCAACTAGGTTCACTCGGTTCTTCACAATAGTAGGACTCACCATGTTCTGGAGACTCCATGTAGTAAGCCTGGGGACTATCGACATGTGTAGAATCAAAGCTATGGTCACTTGGATCACTTTCTGAGATCAATGGGGTTACTGGTACTATGGCCCTATTCAGGTTTTCTTTTGCAACAGCATACTTTACCGGAATCACATTAGCTGGGTTTGGAGGCTGTTGAACTAGCACTGGTTGGGGTCTCTGTTGGGCCTGATATTATGGTTGGTAGGTTTGTTGGGGTCTAGCATATTGTGGTGGTGGATTTTGGTTCTGGTATCTGCCTTGTTGGTAGGGCTGCGGGTAGGGTTGCCTAACTGCCTGCTTGTTGTATGGGCAATCTTGTGCGGTGTGATTGGTGTATCTCCGTTCTATGGTGCAGTACTGGCTACTAGGATTTACTTGGGGCTGAGCCATAATAGGGCAGACATTTGCCATATGGTCACCACCGCATGTATAGCACCTTTTCACAGGGGCAAACCTTGGGATTTGTTTGCTAGTCACACCTAATTTCTGAGCTACTTTCTCTGCAAGTTCCTCAATTGATGTGGATTGCGTGGAAGAGTGACTAGATGCACTATCTGAATCTTTGTAGATTTTGGAAAGCTCTAGTTCCTCCCCTAGGTTATCTTCAATGTCAATGCACATGCGTACACATTCTTCTATGGTCCTAGGGTCCTTCAGATACACATAGGATCTCAATTTCGTACTCAGCAATCCATCAAGGAATAAGGCTACCTGTTTTGCGGGTGTGGGTAGCTCCAAAACAGGGCACCTTTCAAGATATTGTCTAAATCTTCTTCCGGCCAATCTGACAGTCTCTTGGGGAGTCTGTTTGAAGTTGTGAATCAATGAGGAGGTATTGTGTCTTATGCCACTCTTAGAGAACTCTACAATGAAGGCTTCTAGGAGTTGGTCTATACACCTGAATTGTTGCTCATCCAATGGCTGGAACCATGTAAGTGCTGTGTTCCTAAGGGTTAGACCGAAGGCATTGTACTGCGTGAATAGATCCTCCACTTGTTCAGCTCTCAAGACTTGCTTGAATTCCGCCACATGATCATAGGGATCTCCTGTGCCATCAATGTAATTCTTCATGGACTTAACTAGCTGGGTCGGTCTCAGAGTTCTTGTGTGCTCTCTAGGTCTCGGCAGCGGGAATCCATCCACATTTCTTTGGTTCCTGTGAACTCTAAGCATCTCAGGTTCTACTCTATTTGTTTCCGTCCTCGTTCTCTCTCTTCCCACTGGGTTGGCAAAGCTTACTTCTGGTCTATCCCTACTTCTGTCTCTTTGCATTCCATGAGCTTGGGATGTTCCAGCTCCAGGGTGACCATATGATACATTTGATCTTGGTTGGGGGAAAACGAATTCACCCTTCCAAGTGTAAGCATGCCTATCATGTTCCGTAACCACAAAGATCCGTTCTGAAGCGTGATCTAAGTAGGTCACTCTGCCTGGGCTATCAGGATCCTTAAACTCATAGATCATGATAGTTCCTATATCAGTCGGCTGATTAGATTTATACCTCCAGAAGGCTTCGTCAGTTTCTCGATTGAGGAGCAGCTCTATGCTCTTGTTGTCTTGGGGAACACATTCCGGTGTGATAATCCTAGTGAGAACTGATTTACCTCGAGGGGTTCTTGGTTCCGCGCCCATGTTCCCTTGTTCCAAGTCACCTAAGTTCGCTTCTGAGATTACATTCCCAAATTCATCTGTCCTATTTGGGTGACTGGTGACTATGTATATGGTTCCTTCTTTGTCCAGGTATGCACCGTTTTCAAACTTGATAGCTGGGTGCTCTAGTCCTATGGATTGATCAGGATTCTTGATCTGTACCACAGATCTTCCTAAGCCGTCCTCATAGATGCTAGCACCTAGTCGGTTGGTCCTAAGGTATTCCAACTGTGTTTTGTAAGGGCCTTCTACCCTGTACAAGTATGGCACACCTGAACTCCCCGTAGGTCTGTCCATGCCTTGAGACATCTCTGACTCACTGGTCTCAGAGCTAGGGTAGTGCGAGTGGTGGCTCAACTTTTGGGCCCAAGACCTAACAGTGTGGTTAACACTAGCCTCTGAAGATCTAAGGCTTTGTCTCTCCCTTACTAGATGTCGTCCTGATCTAAGGTTCATATGCCTATCTAAGTAGCCCAATTCTTTGCCCAGAGTACAACCTCGTTGCCGGTTACTTTATATTAGTCACTTGGTTCTTTTTAGTTATTTCTCGTGTTTACGGTCTTGTCTGATATTACGTCGTTAGGAATACTTGAATGTTCTTCGTGCTTTCAGGTTGATCGTTCCACGTTAGGTCCTTTTCCTTTATGTTATCGACAATCTCGAGATTAGGTTTTTAGCTTGAACTTGAGTTTTTAGGTGGTCTTCAACTTGATAACTGCCTATCGTCGCCCTGACTTACTCCTACCTCTCGTCGTTCTTAGCCTAAACTATGAATTGACAGAGGGTTAAAAGTTTCCAACCTTCTGTTTCCTGCCTGGTTGCCCTTGAGTGCCCAGGAAATGTGTTCCCAAGCTCACACTTACACTTGCTTAGAACGCCTTTCGATGCTCTCAATAGATCTGTAAGAGTTCCAATGTTAGCTTTGAGATTTAAGTTTCAAAGACAGAACCAATTATTTTCATTCCTGTAGCACAAACACAAACTTGCATAGTGATTTTCAAGAAAACAATCCTAAGGACCCCTGACTTTGATCCCCCTGGATATGGTCAACTTCAAAATACTCTATCTGAAAATCAACGTATTATCTTTATAAAAAACAGTTGAGGGCTTGTAGTATATGCCACGAACTTTCCAACAAGCCCTAGAACACAAAAAATTGACTTCCTATGAAGAAGTTATGACTGTTCAGGGTTTAGGGGGTTAAAACAAGATCCAATCTGGCCGACAGATCCTATGATTTTCTCCAAATCACAAGTGTAGGAACCTCACAAAAATGCTAATTGATTGACTATTTTGCCCCAAAATTATCCCAAAAATCAAACCCTAATTTTTGGCCGAAAAGCCTGTCAATCGCGATCGACAGGTCTGTCAATCGCGATTGACAGAGGTGTCCGTCGGGCCTGTCAGTCGCGATCGACAGTGTCAATCGCGATCGACAGAGTCGATCGTGGCTGTCAATCGTGATCGACAGTATCAATCGCGATCGACACGTTTTCCGGTTTTTTCGCCGAAATTTCAGTCAATCGGGGGCCTATCAGTCGCGATGGACACGAGGCTACGCGTAAAAGTCACTCAGTCGTGGAATTTCAGTCGATCGCGATCGACGGTGTCAATCGCGATTGACAGAGGTGTCGGTCGTGGCTGTCGATCGCGATCGACGGTATCAATCGCGATTGACAGAGGTGTCGGTCGTGGCTGTCGATCGCGATCGACGGTATCAATCGCGATTGACAGGGTCCTACGTGGCAGTCAGTCGATCGTGGGGGTCTGTCGATCGCGATTGACAGGGTCTGTCGGTCGCGATTGACAGGGTCTGTCGGTCGCGATTGACAGAGGCTGTCGGTCGCGATTGACAGAAAACCTCGGAATTTTTCTACTGTTTTTAATGTTTTAGGATGTGCTCCTTGTGCTTGTTCTAGTGGTGCACTCACTTTTGTGAAAAGCCAAAAATTTCTGTCAGTCGCGATCGACAGAAGCCTGCGACCACGAGACAGTTTCTTCGAATTTCGTACCTGCGCAGGAAGCTGGGGATGATGATACAACAAGAACCTGCAATGAAACTCAAGAAACATGCAAAATACGCACACACAATATTGCTCTCTCGCTCTCTCTCACAAGTGAAATGAGGGAAATGAGGTGGGGAAGGTGATATGATCAAAAAACAGAAATTTTCGCGATGATGGAGATGGAGGTGGGAGATGGTGATGATGATGATGGAAATGAAGATGGAGAAGAAAGTAAAAGAAAATCGATGAGAGTGAAGAAAATACCTACAACTCCAACGCGTCAACTCTACGTCTTACCATCACACGCTCGTCCTCAAAGCTCGATCCCCGGCAACGGCGCCAAAATTTGGAGTAGCTCAGTGATGAGTAGCACCTCCTTTAATGTCAATCCGGGAAGACGTGAGGATGGTATGAAGACCTCGAGCAAGTGGCGGCACAAGTGCGTGAGTGAGAAGCACACTAGCATGCACACACATACACACACACGCGCACACACGACAAGACAAAGAGGGAGAATCAATGGAGTTCTTAGATTACTTTCAAAAGCTCTTACAAGTTTGTTTCAATTACAATCTCTCCAAAAATGAGCTCTCTAGCTCCTTTTATAGTTTTTGACTAGCTTTGGCCCTGTTCAGACCTAGTGTCCGGCCTAGTTAAAAATTAGGTTCCAGGGCTTATTTGGGGGCTCAAACGAGATCCAAAAATTACGAAAATTGGCAGGTAGATACTTCTAATGCTCCTCAAGCTCAAGGACTCCTTGGCTTGCACAAAATGGAGCTACAAAAAGATGAAATGATATTTACAATGGTGCTTAGTGATGAGAATCACTTTTAATTGGTGTAGAGGTTTTGAAAAATTAAGGTTGCCTTAGTGCTAAATCTGCGTGAATGTTCATAAGTGCTTCTTTCTGAAGAAAATTGTTGGCCTACTTGCCAGATCTTCGTTGACTCCCTTGTCTGTTTGTGCCTTCTCTCCCTTGTCCACTGCTAACAAGCATCCTGCATCTTTTCTTTACCTTTGTTCTTCCATAGCTTTAGTCTTTCCAAGTCTTCTAGGTCAATCTCCGAATCACTTTCTTCAATCTACTTTGGCTCCTTTGGTTGAAGTGATGGAAAATCTTCATCCAAGTCATATGGCAACTTCACTTTCTTGTCATCATCAAACCATGATTTGTTTTCATCAAAAATTACATCTCTACTCATAGAAAATCCTTTATTGGTTGGATTGTACAATCTATATCCTTTTTGGTTTTGGTCATAACCAATAAATACGCACTTCTCTGCCTTGGGATCCAATTTCCCTCTTACTTGAGAAGGAATGGGAGCATAGGCTAAGCATCCAAAGATTTTGCAATTTCATATGGAGTGGTTCCATCTAGTGACTTAGATGGAAGTCTATTTATGAGATATGTGGCTGTCGACACAGCCTCTGCCCATAGGTAGTTCGGCAATCCCTTTTCGTTGAGCATGGACCTTGCAGCTTCGACAATAGCTCTGTTCCTCCTCTCTGCTACACCATTGAGTTCGGGTGTATACCTTGTAGTGACTTCCCTTTTAATGCCTCTTTCATGCAAGAAGGCATCAAATTCAGAAGAGAAGTATTCTCCTCCACCATCTGATCTGAGTCGTTTCAAAGTCCTACCTGTTTGGTTTTCAACAAGAGCAATATACTTCTTAAAGCAATTAAACACTTCATCCTTGTGCTTCATGAAAAACAAAATGGTCCACCTGGTACAATCATCTATGAAAGACACATAATATCTTGAGCCTGATATAGATGGCTCCTTACTTGGACCCCACACATCCATGTGCACTAGATCCAAAGGATTTTGATATATATATCCTTTCTTATTGAAAGGTTGTCTATGAGCCTTGCCGAGTTGACAAGCTTCACACTTATAAATCATCTGTTGCCTTGTGATATTAGGCAAACCAAGTACACTTTGGTCCCTGCAAATCTGTTTGAGTGTCCTCTCACCAATGTGAGCAAGCCTTTTGTGCCATATCTCTAACTCTGTTAGAGTTTGAAATCCATAGCTAAACAAAGCTATGTTCTTTGTATCTTCCACTTCAAAAGTGAAAAGCCTTCCTGTCTTTTCTCCTTTGGCAATCCTTCGAAAGCCTTGCCTTGGGTCTTCAACATATGCTCCAAATCGATTGAATCTAACCTGCAATCCTTTTTCAACAATCTATCCAACACTTATTAAATTTTTGGTAATTGTAGGGACATACAAGACTTTGCTTAAGAGGTTCATATTCCCATCTGATGTCTTCACATTACCTATCTTCTCCACTGAGTGCTTTGTGTCATCCAATGTCTGCACTTCATGCTTGTTATGAGGATCTTCCAAATCAAAAAGTAAAGCCACATTTCCTGCTACATGGTTCGAGCATCCCGAATCAATGTAAAATATGTGATCATCATCCTTACCCTTCTTCGCTGATAGATTCATAATCAATAATGAATCTTCTTGACTTTGGTCCTCTGCATAGTTATTGTAATCTCTTCTTCCTCTATGGCCACTTTGATAGTTGTTGTTGTTGTTGTAATTGTTGTTGTATAGTTGTTGTTGTTGTAGCCTCCATTGTATCTACCTCTATTTGATCCATAGCCACCTCTATTGAATCCTCTTCCTCTTGAGTTCCTCGGGTTCCTGAAACATTCTTCAGTAGTATGGTTAGATAAGCCACATATGTTGCAAGGTTGAGATGATTGGAATCTCCCCCTGCCTTGCTTTCCACCTCTGCCTCTTCCTCTAGCTCTTCCTCTACCTGCAAAGTTTGCTTGGAAAAAGCTTCCTTCATCTTCATTCTTCTTATTCTTTGACTTGTCCTTGACCTTAGCTTTATCAGAATATAAGGCAGAAGTTTGATTACCTCTTGAGGACTCACCACCTTTGCTAATTTTTTCTTCATGAGTGAAGAGTTGGCCCATGAGTGTGTTGAGGTCGAGTACATGCATATCCATGTATAAATCCATGGCTTTTGTGAATGACTCCCACTTGTCGTCTGCTTTGATTCCATTCATGATTTGTCTTATGATTTGCTCCTCTTCAATTACCTCTCCAATTCTTCCAAGTTGGTCGGAAATCTCCTTCATCTTTGTGACATAATCAGTCACATTTTGCTTTGGGCTTTTCTTCCTTGTTGTGAACTCCATCCACAATTGGTTCTTCCTTGCTCGAGTGTTGGAAGAGAAGAAAGAAGCAAGTGCATTCCAGGTTTCTCTTGATGTCTTGCATCCCTTGACATGAGGTAAAAGAAAATCAGAGATTGAGTTTAGAATATAGGACCTTGCAAGTGCATCCTTCGAACACCAATTCGAAAGTCCTTCCACTTCTTCATGTGATGGTTGCCCTTTGTTCCTCATGGTTGGCATTGCTTCATCTCCGGATATGAATCCATATAGATTCCTCCCTTGAAGGTAAGCCTCCATCCTTAGAGACCATGCCGGATAGTTGTTTCAATCCAATTTGTCAATTGTTGATGGAAATCCATCTCCCATGTTGCTTGACTATGCTCTGATACCACTATGAAGAGAGATGGTGGATGTAATCCAAAGATGAGTAGGTGCTGCTACAACCAGCTTCACACCAGCCAACTGAGACTTCAAAGTTGATTACCTGGTAGGAATTAGAAAAATTCCTTTTGGTAATAGCAAATAGACTTAGCAAGCTTCCCAATCCAAGTTAAAACACTTCAAATGATGGACTGAGCACTGAGAACAAGATTTATCAATTTTCTGGAACATGCCCACTATTCTCGGGGCTCTGTAGTGATAGACCAGTGAGCAGTAAAATGCAGATATCTCCATAACTATAAATCCAATGACCTTGAAAAATTAATATTCAGAAACTAGACAATAAGAGCTATCCAACGCACATTAAATCACTGAAAAAGGATCAGTAGAACTCGAGATATGACCTTCTGAAGGTACTGCTCTGAGTGAGTATAACAGAGAACAAAACAGAGAAGTGAATGATGATAAATGTATAAATTCATATATGATTACAACCACATTGGCAATGAATCTTTGCACAATGGGAGTAGAATGATAGAGCTATGGAGTAAGCTCTTCAATCTCTACAAAATGACATGAAGTGGTCACGTACAAGGCTTGCTAATCGCCTCTTCCTTCTTGCTCCTTTTATAGCTATTCTTGGAGGGAGTTTTGAATTCGAATTCGAATGGCTCCACCTAAAAGTGATCCCCAAAGTTAGGAGATATTCCCTCAGCTCAAAAAGTCATGGTTTTAGGTAGTTAGAGCCACAAATTTGCTTTTACATCATGGATGAGGTAAGCCATCCTTTTCCTTTTTTCTTTTTCCATTTACAAGAGATAAAATGTACTTTTTTACAAGAGGTGTTCACATGACTACTCATGTGACTTACAAATGAGGATAATATCAATCATATCAAGCATGTAGGTTTGGGTAAAATGCACCAACAGATATTCCATTTCTGGAGACTATGTGTCCTAGGATCTTTCCTTGTCTCACCATGAAGACACATTTTTCTGGGTTTAGGCAGACTCGATACTGGCGGCATTTATTAAATATTTTTCTCAACTCGGGAATATGATCTTGTCTTTGATTCGAGTATGTACATAGGTCATCTACATACACTTCCATGCTCTTTTTCAGGAATTCCTTGAAAACATGACACATCAATCGTTGGAATGTAGCAGGTGCATTAGTGAGTCCAAAAGGCATCACCCTGAAAGCATAGACTCCCCATTCGGTCGCGAATGCGGTCTTATGTTGATCCTCAGTAGCAATAGCTACTTGGCTGTATCCGGAGAATCCATCTAAGAAGCTATAGACTTCCTTTCCTGCTACCCTTTCCAATAGATGGTCCGTGATGGGTAATGGGTAGCTATCACGTATGGTGGCTGCATTGACTTTTTTCAAGTTAATGCACACCCTCAATTTTCCATTTTTCTTAGGCACAACTACTAAGGGCGATACCCACTCGGTGTGTTCTATCTCATATATGAATCTTGCAGCTAGTAGCTTGTCAATTTCTTCCTTAATTTTCGTTGCATACACCTCATTATACGTATAAGGGCGTTGTTTCGATGGTTTTGCATCTGCAGTCATTGGTATTCGATGAGAACAAATATTGGGTTCTACACCCTTAAGATCCTTATATGTCCATGCGAACACGTCTCGATATTCTTGGATCAGCTGTATGAGTTCTTCTTCCTCCTCCTCTGATACATCTTTGCCTATGTAGGTGCATCGCTCTTCTCTGTCTTCCACTGTTACTACAATTTTTTTTGTTTGTTCTTTGTTGTCGTATGCTTCTCCATCTCTAGCCTCTCGTTTAGGCATTTGAATGGCTACCTTTCTCTCTTCTACTTCATATCTTTTAAAATGTTCAGGAACTTCAAACGAATCTGGATCAGGTCCTATTTTACTCATGTCTTCTGCTTGCTTTTGTACCATGGGAGTAGGTTCGATTGCTAAGATCTTGGTAGGTTCCTGTTTCTCTCTGTTTCGAATGGTGTCCAGGTAGCTTTCTTCGGAATCGAATTCTGGTTCCATTTCTATACTCTCATATTCCTCTTTCCATTCTTTCTCCACGATTTCCCCTTCATCTACTTCTTGAAGGACAACCATATAAAGATTTACATCATAACCTTCCTCATCTATGCACTCGTTCATTGTCAAAACTTCCTCATTCATGCACACATCTAAGGTTGCTAGAATTTCCATCCATCCATGCGGTTCAAAGGTCTCATCTGGAAAGATTTGAGGCATGTACCCTGGGTCCTCTACTAGTCGGTAGTTAGGATGTCCTATCGGCCACATTTTCCTTTTACTCTCCTCTTTCTTGGCTTCTTTGCACATCCATAACTGGGCATCCTCGTGCATCCAAGATTGATCGCTCGATCCAGCACTATGCATGGATAGGTCATCTTCCTCCTTGTGTATGGGATTCCACTGTAGTGGAGGGACATCTCAATAAGCAAACGTATGCAAGTTTATCTTGGTTGTATTTCCTTGATGTTGTAGGTACAATGAATCTCTTCCCCAGTCTTGCACTACCCGCATTTGTCTCATAAAGGGTCGCCCTAATATCATTTCGTAGTTGTTAGCTTTTTCAAACTTACAAATGGCTAATGTGTGTTCAAATTCTACTCCACATGTGGTTAATTTGATTCTTTCCAATATTCCTAAAAGTTTCTCCACATGTCCGTCTGCTAATTGGAGCTTCATGCGTGTGGGTCGTAAGGCAGGTTTTCCCCATTTCTCCCAAATTTCCTTGGTGGCAATACCTACTCCGGCTCCTGTGTCTAGTATAGCCTTGGTCATGTACCCATTGTAAGTGACAGGTAGACACGTATTACCTTCGTCTCCTTCACTAAACTCTCCCACTTTATCGACTGGAATTTGTATTTTAGAAGTGTTTCCTTTTCCCCTTCCTTCCTTTTCTTCCTTCTTTGGCTCTAATTCTAATTGACTCGCTAATTGTCTCCATAATTGTGGCTTAAGTTGAAGTAATTCTTCCACAATCAATTTGCATTGTACTTTTGTTTTCTTTAGTTCCGTTAGATTGTGTGAATTTTTTTCTGAGTTTCCTTTTCCTTTTCCATGCACTGTGGGGGCTCGTATTATTATAGACTCCTTTTCGTATTCTTCCATGTAATTAGGTAAGGTTGAAACACTCAGGATTTCCTCTCTATTTCTATCGAGTCTTGATACTTCCTCATATACTTCCTCCAGGTTGGTATTTGGTTGATAAACTTCCACATCTATTTCCTCAAAAGGAGGCTTCGATACTCCATTTTTCTTCTCGGAGTCTATTCCATAATTCCTTCGGCCATTCTGCCTCTAAGTCCGGTATTATTGACACAGGTTCATCTTGAATTTTCATTTGTTCACCTTTGTCATCCTTCCTTCTAAGTTCTTTACATTTGGATTTGACACATTCTTCGTATTGATCATCTGTTATCCTTGTCTCTGGCAGAGCTGGGATAGTCTTTTCTAGGGTTGCTTGTGCCACCTCTATAAGCTTTCTACATATCGCTAGTCTTTCTTTTTCCAACTCCCCTTGTGGGTAAAGTTTTTCATGTTGCTCTACATTCGGTCCAGTCTTAATTCTAGCTTGGTAAGCTTTCAGCCACATGTCTAAGTCGTCTGGTTTTGGGTCAGCTAGAATTGATCCTGGTTTCTCTATCTCTTGGATAAGTGGTGGCACTGGAATCTCCTCCCGAATCCCTTGTTCTTTATGCTCACTCTTGTTTTGGATTTGTTTTTTATTTTTTTGACTCTCATTTTTCACCCATTTATCTTTGAGTTTTTCTCTTCTTTCCTTCCATTTTTGTGCTTTGGTGTTCTGGGTACTCTCGCATGGATCCTCAGAATCTTCAACTACCTGAACTTTAGGGCTTACTGTTTTATCGCTCTCTTGTTCTTGTTCTGGTTGTTTCCCTTTTTGTTGCCTTGTCTGAGCTCTTGTAATGGCTTTCAACGGCACAGTATATTCCTTATCACTTCCAGATCCTTCTATTACTTCAATTACATTGATTGGTGCAGTATCCTGGACTTTGGTTGGATTCTTAGGACAGTCCCTGAAAAGATGTTCCTTTTCGCAATCGTTGCAATATCCTTCCCAAGTGCTAGGTGGTGGTGGATTGTAAGGTCGAGGGCACTCTCTAATAAAATGGTCTCCTCCGCATCTATAACACGGTCCTCTTGGTACAGGTGGTCTAATGGGTGGTCTCATGGGTGGTTGTGCTTTAAGAGCGGTATACATTAGAGTTGCGACCTCTGTTCCATAACTCTGGTCATAGTTTTCATATCCATAATAAGCCGAATCATAGGTTGGTTCGTAATCTAACATATTGGCTTCATATGGGTAGTAATCTCCTGGTGGCAGCTCATATCTAGTGTTCGCTGATTCCACATTGATTGTCGATGATGCTGGCACTATGGCTCTCTCCAAATTTTCCTCTGGCTGGGCATACTTCACAGGTACTACCTGTTGAGGTTGAGACAGTTGTGGTCCTAACACTGGTTGTGGTGGTGGATACGGTGCCTGTTCATATGGTCTTGGTATTCCTGCTGGTGTTGGATAGGGATTGTATATGGGCATCTCTCTGCCTTGCTCTCTAGGTGGATATCCATATGGTCGATACTGTGGTGGTTGGAATGGTCGTGCATGTCTATTGAATGGACAATTTTCAGTGGTGTGATTAGTGTACTTTTGTTCTATGTGGTAGTACAAAGGAGTTCCTGGTTGGTGTTGTCTGTTGTATGGGTATGTTTGATGTGCACCGGTCCCTCCTTGCACACACATGTGTGTGGGGTGATCTCCTCCACATAGACTACATCTTCGTAGCATAGGCACTCTTTGTGCTGGGTGTTGGTAAGTTCTTTGTCCCTGGACTCCTAGCTTTTTTGCTAATAGTTCCGCTAATTCTTCCATATTACTGGAGTTGGAAGTAATGGTACTTCGCGAGTCTTCTAATTTAGTGGGGATGGGTGTACTCTTGAGGTCCTCAGCTAGGTTATCTTCCAGATCAATGCATTCTTGCAGGCATTCACTCAAAGTTTGTAGCCTCTTCACGTACACTAGCGTTCTTAGGGTTCCGTTTGTGAGTCCATCCAAAAACAATGAAATCATTTTTTGTTGAGTGGGTCTCTCAGCAATTGGGCATCTATCCACATACTGATTGAATCTCCTGGCTGTTCTTTTCACTGTTTCATTCGGGTTCTATTTAAAACTATGGATTAAAGACGCGGAATTGTGTTTAATCCCTCTCTTTGTGAATTCCCCAATGAATTCTTGAAAGAATTGCTCCATGTTTCCAAATTGATTAGGGTCTAATGGTTGGAACCAAGTTAGAGCCGTTCTTGTGAGGGTGAGTCCAAAAGACTCATACTGCACAAAGAAGTCGTCTACTTGTTCTGCCTTTAGAACTTGTTTAAATTCAGCAATGTGATCGTAGGGTTCTCCCAATCCATCATAATGATTTCTTACACACTTGGCCACTTGGATAGGTCTCAATCTTCTCATTGGTTCTGGCGGTCTCGACATTACAGGGAAGATAGGAACTGCTGGTCTAACTGGGGGCGTTCCCGGCTAACCTCCTACTGGTGATCGTGGTCTTACTGGTGGTCGGTACTGATTACCTATCCCTACGGGGGCCTGATTGTGTGTTTGCACTCCTGGAGTTGCAAATTGTACATGGGTACGGTGTGGCACACTTCGTTGGCTGGTTTGTCCTGACGTGGTGTGTGTTCTGTCTCTTGTTGATTTCCAAAGGGGTTCTGCGAAGTAGTTGCCTGATCTCTCTGAGGGAATACAGGCACACCCATGTATCTCAGTCGATCCCTATCTAAGGCACTAACCGGCGAATATCTCCTCTGATTTTTGTCCAAGTATGTGAGTCTAGTTTCATCTTCTGGATCCTTCAGCTCATAAAATGTCATGGGGCTTTCTTCTCTTCCTGGAGCCGGTAAGTCTGTTTGAAGCAATAAATCTGATCCATGGATCATATAGACTTCTAATAGGTAATCGTCTTGAGGTATCAAGTCTCCTCTCAAGACTCGTGTTATTTGGGATCTGCCTCTAGGGGTAGTCACAAGCTCCTCAGGGTTTGTTCTTCCTGAGTTTTCTGGTTCCACTAACTCTCCCCTTTCATTGATCATCTCAGGAAATTCAATCACTATGTAGATGTGACCAATCTTGTCTATGTATGCTCCTCCCTCATACTTGACAGCTGGTATGGGCACGATCGTGGCATTCATGGAAGTTACCATCCTAGCCACAGATCTATTTAAGCCATCCAGGTAGATGGGGATCTCCTGGGCATTGGTAGACACATACTGCAAGGAAGTGCTGTAATCTCCCTCTACAGCAGTCATGAAATTTCTACTTGGAGTTGGACCCTGCATGTCTTCCAAAGCCATGGGTATTTCCTCCTCTGAGTCACTAGAGGTATCTGAATAGATAGAGTGGTGACTAACCTGGGCAGCACTTCCCATAGAAGATATGACACTTCTTCGGCTACTTAGCACTCTCCCTGACCTCAGGTTCATTCACCCTCCTAAGACTCTCTAGGTCTCTGAGACTCTCCTTGACTGGCTCTCCCAATGCCTCAAGTTGACTGACAAAATGCTTCAACCACTCTGGACGATACTACTTCCAAGCGATACTGCACTGGGTGATACCGAGCTGGCCACGATACAATACCTGAAATCTACATGATACGATACTTGTAGTGTAGACGATACGATACTGCTATTGGTCGCGATACGATACGAGCTATCCTGACGATACGATACCTGGGATTCTCTCGATACGATACGTGGGATTCTCTCGATACGATACCAAACTACCAGGCGATACCAGGCACTCCGCCGATACGATACTAGAATATAAACCGATACGATACCAACTTGGTATCGCGATACGACTCCAGACAATGAGACAATACGATACCAAGACAAGTGCCGATACGATACCACCAACTTGCACGATACGATACTAGTATGATATCGTGATACTACACTAGGAAGTGGGCGATACGATACTTCAGGGGTTGACGATAGGATACCTGGATCAGGGGCGATACGATACCAAGGTCCTCGCGATATGATATTTGAGAATCGAGGCGATACGATACTGAAAAGGGTATCGCGATGCGACACTGGCAGGTGGACGATACGATACCACAATAGGTAAAGATACAATACCACTGGGATAAAGTGCGATCGCGATACCAACTTGGCGACACAATACCAAAGTGGTATCGCGATACCAAGATTGGTACCCAACGATACGATACTTCGGCGAGTATCGCGATACTAGGGAATTTTTGGTATCGCGATACCAAAAACTCAACCGATCACGATACTCAAGCCAAAATACCTCAAAAATAAAAAATTTTTGCACCCCCTTGCCCTTCTCTCACCCCTCTTCACTCCTAGCCTATTGTCTCTTTCAATGAAGTTCACAAAACAAACTGTTTCCCCCCCGTGATACCGAATGCGCAGTTAATCACGTGTTGGTGCACTGTTAATCACGTGTTGGTGCACTGTTAATCACGTGTTGGTGCACTTTTAGTGTGTTTTTGACTAAGAATTCTTGTTGAAACTTACCTTTGTGGTGTCCTGATTGCAAAGTGAGCTCAATATCTAGCCTTTTCAGCCTGTAGCTCGTGATACCACACTCACGATACCGATCGCTGCTTGCACACGATACCAGAATGCAGGAAAGTATCAAATGAGTCAAATTTTTTGGTTTTTATACCTTTTGTGACAAAAACTGAATATGATTAATTTTGGTAGATTTTTTGGGCTTTTTTGGTGATTTTGGCCTACTCCTACTTCACTTCTCTTCTCCTCTCCTTCTAACCTAACCCTCACTCCTCTTACTCTCCCTTCCTTCTAACCCTAGACCTAAAAACTCATTACACACACCTCCGCGATGTGAAGTAACAAGTGCTGAAGTGATTGACTACTTGCCACGGAACGAATTCACTTCTACAAGTACGATTCCATCACACTCGATCTATAACCATCACGAAGGCACCTTGGCTGAGTGTTCCCCAGCAATGGCGCCAAAAACGTGTGTACTCAAGTCAAGAAGACTCAAGGACTTGTGCCAATGAGACTATACCTCGTTTGCAACACAAGTGCGTATAGTGGGAAATTAACACACCTTTAAATGTCAATCCGATCGAACGACCTAACCAAGTGTATGAGGACATGTGCACACATGATGGAAAATGAAGTGGCTCAGCTGCTATGCATGAGAAAAGACTAATCCACCTCTCAAACTCACTGAAAAACTGAAAGTGTCTGTTGCGATACCTCTTGCAGCAGTTTTCAGAAAATCAAGGATTTCTCCCAGCTCTGAGCTTCGAATATAGTCAATACAGTACTCCTTTCGAAGCTCTCAATGAGACGCATCTATTGGAAGTGGTTTCACTTGATTCTGACAACCCTGCTTCAAGTTATGCCCAAAATAGTGAATGGCGGGAAGCACCCACACTCATGCCACAACTCCTACAAGCTCACACACACACACTACAGTAGCTCAAAAATAGTGGGGAGGGGTAGACAACAATCCTACACACACATTCCAAGCATTACACACAGATACAAGATCAAAGAGAAGATGAAAATCTGCAAGAAAGAGGCAAATTCGAAATTTTTGAAAGCTTCTTCTTCACAATGACAAAAAGTCCCTACAAAGAGTCACAAAGTGACTTATACAAGAGACTGGCACTTTTTTTTACTAAAAAAGTGAATTTCCTACTAATTTACAAGGGATATTTTACAACAAGTTGGGATTATGCATCTCGAGGACTCCTCTATTGCATTTACATGGCTTTGAGGGAATTCTCTAAGACCTCAAAGAAGAAAAATTATGCCCATTAATTTGAAAATTTTGGGGCTCTTCTCTTGTGCTCCTTTGCTCTACAACACTTATTTTGTCATTTTTTTCCAGAACTGTAGCTTTGATCGTGTCCGTCTGTGGCTAAGATCTAATGGCCCTCAATGCCCATGAATTTGACTCTCTTTCTTCTTTATTCCCACCTCTCACAAATGATGTGACTTCTCCATTTTGTCAATTTCTGCCAGACATATCTTCACTCATCTTGTCTATCCATGGTGAATATCCAAGGGCTCCAATTAGCCACGAGCCCTTCCCAACTGAGAGCACTAATTTGTCTTTTTTGATAGGAAACTTCATCAATTGTGGCCATCTGTTCGAGGTATCTAATGGCTCTCAACAAGCACGAATCTATTTAGATTGATATGCGGGGTCACCACCAACAACCCAAGTGCGAATTGGCTCTTAAGAAATAGTATTTTTAAATAAAATACCACTAGTGGTTTTCCAAGCTGCCTTTAACCCTAACATGATTAATTTTAATCCCTAAAAATTAGGGGTCCTCACAAGGCCCATGCAGGATTCACTTTTTCCCCTAATGGGATTGATTGGGGTGGGGGAATTAGGTTTGAGGTACCAGGGGTAAAGGTTTTGGGTATTACTTGGGGGATTGGAGGTGCTATGGCTTCTGCTGCGGCACTTACTCTGAATGAGGATACATGAGGTGAGCGAGGATCGACAGGGGAAGTTGAATGTACAAGTGAAGGGGGAGTTTTGATGGGAGTGGAGGTGATTTTGATGGGGGTGGCATGTATGGAGGTTGCTAGTTAGGGCGGGGAGTTAATGATGACTGTAGCTTTTGCTATGGGTGATTTCCATGGGGGTTCCAAGATTAATCGTGCTTCTTCTAGATGTTTGGAGGATTGGCCTTCTGTGGGTACATGGATGTATTTTCATGGTTTGGACATTAGATGGATTCTTCGAGGGTCAAATTTTGGTAAAGGTTTTTGTTTCAAAAAGTGAAGTGCTTCAGCAGTTCCTACAGACTTTACTAGTTCCTTAACACCCTAAATGAAGGAGTCTTCAAATCCTCCTCTAGCGAGTTCTTGCTCTAGTATTTATTGACTTTGTTCTTTGGATAATCATCCATGTGCCCACATGACTTGCATATTTAGATATAATTTTTGGATGGCCAGTGTATAGGTGGCAGCTTCAAATGTGTCATCCTCATGAGTGCTTGTATCACCTTGAGCTTCCGTTTGTGGTTGTTGTTGTTCTTGTTGGCCATCTTCTTGTGAGTCAAGATTAGTTTGACTAGCTTCATCATCGCCTTCTTCATCATCAATCACTATCCTATCTTCAACATCTGAGCTGGACACTACATATTCTTGGGGTTGGTGAGGGAGTGTAGTAGGATAGCTTGGTTTTTCATATTCTTGAGAGAAAAGTTTCCCTTCTGAAAATATTGAAACTCACTAGAAAATGCATCATGCATTTCAAAATCAAAAGTTGTATTATAGGGCTCTACCTTGAGATTAGGTATGGGAAAGGTAAAAGCGTTTGCACCAATGGAGGTGGGAATCTCTCTAGCTTCCATAGTAGCTGCTTGAGTGGAGGCATCCTGGGGAGTGACTAAACTGGTAGTGCCTTCGGTTATGACAAAGCGTGAGAGTCAGATGCGTATTGGTTGTATAGGTGCAGGAGGTTTTGTTGGAGATTGTTGAGGGGATCCTCACGTATTCTCCTTTCTTCCTCCTTACGCTTCTTTGCCAACGTGAGTTGCCTAAGCACATCCTCTATAAGAGGTTCCTAATAAAGCTTGACTCTACAAGCACTCATGTAATTGGGCATTATCTCTCCTTCTAGTGTGGCTAATTATACCGCTCCACTTGTTGACTGTCTATTAATAATCATAGGTCCATAACCATGTTTCTCTAACTTCCATGCATGTTGTTTCAACATATACACTAGGACTAAGTCACATTCTTTTAAGCCTTTGTCTTTCACATGTGCATCAAAATAGGCTTTCTATCGCTTCTTTGCTACATATATCCCTGCTACTGCTTTCGGTCTGGTTTCTCCTAATCGTTCCAAGTCCATTATCCTTGATGATAGTTCATGGCCAGTCCACTGATGTTCTTGTGAAACCTTAATGGTATCAAAAAGTCCAAAGGGAGCACAACGTTTTGACCAAAAATCATCTGAAGGGGAGTTGCATTGAGTACGATCTTGTAGGCCACTCTATATGCCCAAACAACGTGATGTAACTATTTGTCCCAATCTGAACATTTGTTGTTCACGAGTTTTGTCGATACAATACATAGGATCTTGTTAGTACTTTCTGCTTGACCATTGGCCTGAGGATGATATGGTGTGGATTTCGTATGAATCACCATAAAATCTGGTAACAAATATTCAATGACTTGGTTTAGAAAGTGAGTGCATCAATCGCTCACTAACTCTATAGGCAATCCATATCTCGTAAAGACATTTTCAAATAAGAATTTTGCCATCCTGTGTGCATCATTCTTTTTGGTCGCCTTAGCCTCTACCCATTTGGTAAGATAGTCAATCGCTACTATGATATATTCCACATGAGTACCTTTGGCACACGGTTAGTGGGTCCTACAAAGTCTATACCCCACTTAGAAAATGCACGTCCTCCCATCATGGGTTTCAATGGTATTTCATCTCTACGAGTAGGAAACTGCTTTCTTTGACACACATCATATCTCTTAACATAGGTATGTGCATCCATGTGAAGAGTGGGCCACCATAATCATGCAAATAGTATGGCCTACATTATTTTTTTGGGACCAAAATGACCTCCTGTGACACCTTGGTGTGCACTCTATAATATGCTTAATTAATCACTCTCATGAACACATTGTCTTAGGTATCCTTCTCTTCCTTGTTTATACATGTTATCACCAATAAGTGAGTAGTCTTGAGCTTCCTACTCTAGACTTCATTGTCTTGCTAAAGTCATTCCTTGAGGGAATGCTTTCATCCTCAAGTATGTCACTATTGGTTCACTCCACTCTAGTGTGAGAGACACACGATACTAAGTGGCATGTTCCATTGGTGGCTTTTTGCAAGAAGCAGGACATTCTTTACATAGCCTATAGACATCTGCTTCCATAGAAGGCCAATATACTCCAAGTCTGTGCAGATTTTGCAATGTACATTGTTTTGAATGATGTTGCTTAAATGCACCTACATGTGCTAATTGCAACCAATTCTTGTATTCTGACTCCTCTACACAACAAGTAAGAATTTTCTATTTGTCTTGTTTATATATGCTTCCTGCTAGTATTTGGTATCTTTGAGATTTGGTAATCTTTCCTTCTCTGATCCTAATCCTAGGAATCTTGGGTCCAAATGTGAGAACATGGACAATAGGTTTAGCCCATTCTGGTTCTCGAGATTAAAAAGGTATGCATCTGGTAATTCATTTGCTATTCCTTGAGGAGCTCTCCAGTAGTTAATCATGAAAGGTGGTCTTCTCTAAGGTGGGTTTTCCCCTTTCTGACTACTACCTCAAAGTTATCAATCATCCTGTTTTAAAAGGCTTATTGACTAAATACAACAATGTATGATGATCCGTGATATTCTTGACATTTGTCAAAAATTTCCCTTAATTTAGGGATATAGGTATGTCTCATGTTGGAATGAGCACATAACTTGTCCACATAAATTTCTAAATTCTTTCTTAAGAATTCCTTAAAAACATGACACATTAGTCGTTGAAAGGTGGGGGGGTGCATTTGTGAGCCCAAATGGCATCACACAAAATGCAATTATGCCCCACTCTATGGAAAAAGTGGACTTGTGTTGATCTTCAGGAGCAATGGCTACTTGATTATAGCCTGAGAATCCATCAAGAAAGCTGTAGACTTCCTTGCCCACAGCTCGTTCCAATAAGTGTTCCATGATAGGAAGAGGATAACTATCTCTAATCATGGTGGCATTAGATTTTTTAAGGTTAAGACACACATGCAATTTCTTGTTTTTCTTGGGCACTACCACAATGGGGGACAACCATTCAATATGCTCAATCTCGTAAATAAATCTTGCTTCTATCAAGTGGTCTATCTCTTCTTTAATCTTAGTTGCACAGTTATCATTGTAAGTGTATGGTTTCTACTTAGCAGGTTTGGCCTCTGGAGTCATCGGGATTCTATGGGAGCATATGTCTGGGTCTAGTCCTTTCAAGTCCTTGTAACTCCAAGCAAACACATCTCGATACTCTTGCAATAAGGCGGTTAATTCCTCTTCTTCTTCAGTCATTAATTCATGCCCTATGTATGTGCACTTTTCTTCTCCTTATTCTATTGTGAAAATGATTTTCTTGGTTTTCTCTATATTATCATACGCTTCTCCAATGCATGCTTCTCTCTTCGAATATTTGCACCATGATTCTTCTATATTTTATTTCATATTTCTTGAAGTTCTCTGATACTTCCATGAGTGGTTCTTCTTCTTTTGACTTAGGTGGTTTCTTTCTCTTCTTTTGCTTATTTTTTGTACATTCGGTGAGTGACTTGGGTTGTTCACTTTGACTTTCCTTGTCCACTTCAGGGGTTTTGGCTTCTACAAAGTAAAGATACTCCTCTTCTATTGAATAGAAGGGTTCCATGATAATGGACTCTAAGTCTTCATCACTTGTGTCATTTGATTCTTGGGTCATTTCCATGCATTCTTCTTGGATAGGCTCTTCTTCTAGGGGCTCTATGATAAAGATGGAAATATCATATCCATCCTCATCACAGTGAGGAGTCCACTGTTCTTCATTCACTGCTATATCCATGGTAGCTAAGATCTCTGCCCAACCATGAGGCTCGAATTCCTCATCCGAAAACACTATCGGTGCATAAGTGGGATCTTGAAGATTTTGTGGATGTCGTTCTGAACCTAGAGTTTTGGCTTCTAATCGTTCTTCCTCTTGTTTGGCTACCTCACACATCCATAAATGAGTGTCCTCGTGCAACCATGAAGGGTCTGAATCTAATGAGTGCACCAACTCTATTTCTTCCTATGTCTTATGGATTGTCTTCCATTGAATTAGGGGTACATCTCTATGGGAATAATCTTTGAGATTAACTTTTTTTGTCACTCCTAAGTGTTTCAAGTACAAAGAATTATTTCCCCAATCTTGTACAATTTGCAACTGATGCATGAATGGTCATCCTAGAATCATCTCGTAAGCATGATTTTTCCCAAAGCTGCAAATGGCGTGCTCAAATTCTACACCACAAGTGGTGAGAGATATGCCTTCTAGTAAGCCTAATGGTTTCTCTATATGTTCATCAACCATTTGTAGCTTCATCCTCATGGGTTTTAATGATGGCTTACCCCGGCATTTCTATAAAGCAGTGGTAGTGATGGCTACTCCCGCTCCTGAATCTAGGATGGCTTTGGTGGTGTAACATTGGTGGGTTATTGGAAGATAAGTGTTACCTTCTTCTCCTTCGCTCATATCTCCAATTCTTTCCATGGGTATTTCTGGTACTTTCGTATGTGCACCTTCCCGAGTGAGTGGAAGTGGCCGCTAGGAATTGATTTGATATGTGCTTCCATAACTCTGGCTTAATCTTTAACAATTCGTCCAGGGTAAGATGACATTGTACTTTAGTGTTCTTGATTACTTTCGTGTTTCTAGGGATTACTGATTCTTCATTTCTGACCATTATGGTGGGGGCCCTCATACCAACAAACTTATCTTCCCAAGTTCCTGTGAACTGAGGTAACTCTTGTAAGGATTTAGATTCAAAATCCATTTGTTCACTCAGTTGCTCTTCCTCTACCTCATCATAGATAGAAGGTATGTCTTGCAGAAATTGTTCCTGCAATTCATCTATCTCTTGAATAGGAGGATGGGTTTCTTGCTGTTGTCTCCACTTCTCTTCTTGGATTTCTCTTAGAAAGCCTTGTGACTACTTATGTATGGATGATAGATTGTCCTCAACCTTGGTATTTGGCACTTGAGACAGTGATAGCACATTACCTGCCTGTGTCTCTGGAATAGTAGGGTCCTTTTGCAGATTCTTCTTCTCATTGCTAGCAATTAAGTATTCTAGCCTCTCCAATGGTCCTTGAAAGTGTAACTGCCAACTAATGTATCGAGAGGCCTCAAACATGGTTTGTGGTAATTCCACCATCTTCATGCAAAGCTTCGTTCTCTCAATTTCTAAGTCCACTCTTGGATATTTCTTGCTCAATTCAGCTACTTGAGGTCCTTCTTTTAATCTTGCCTCGTATGCTCGAAACATCATGTCTAGGTTTTCAGGTATGGGTTCAGCTAAAATTGGTCCTAACTTCTGAGCTAGGTTCTCCTGATTCGACTCTTGCAAAGTCAATTTTATCTTTTTAGCTCTAGTTTCCTTTAGGCTTCCTTCCAATTTGTTTATCTTTTTACTCCATTTCCTTTTAATTCTCTCTCAGGAATCCTTCCAAGATTTTTTCTTTCCACCACTAGATTCTCCAACTTTAATTTCTAGGGTTTTAGCTCTAGTTTCCTTTAGGCTTCCTTTCAATTTGTTTATCTTTTTACTCCATTTCCTTTTAATTCTCTCTCAGGAATCCTTCCAAGATTTTTTCTTTCTACCACTAGTTTCTCTAACCTTGCTAGTCTCAATTACTTTTTCATGATTAGGCTATTGATTCTGCAACAACAACTCGGCTCTCATTATAGCTTGGATAGGTACATATGTTGGATTGGATTCGTCTGAGGTATGTACAATAACTTTCACATTAATGGGCATCACTTTTGAGGCATTAGCAGGGTTCTTAGGGTAGTCTCTTATGATATGCTCTTTACCACATTTTGCACAAAAATCGGGTATCACAAACATTCGCTCTGAAGTGTTGTCTAGATAGACCACCTTTCAAGGTGTATCAGGGTCCTCGAATTCGCAAATGGTAATGGAGCCTAATTCACTTGGTTGTTCCATTCTGTACCTCCAAAGTGCTTTATCAATGTCCTTATTTAGGAACAATTCAATGCTTCTATTATCTTGAGGGATCCATTCTGGGTTTAGTATTCCTATCAATATTGATTTCCTTGTGGGTGTCCTAGGTTCGTCTCCTAATGGTTCTTTTCATTGGGTTCCTGCTTCCATCTTGGGAAGTACTACACCAAACTCATTAGTGATATTAGGTTGATTCGTGATATACATTGTTCCTTCTTTATCTAGGTATGCGTCTCTCTAACTTCACCACTGAACGTTCCAATCCAATGGGTTGGTCAAGATTGTGCAATTGAATCACTGATCTTCTCAAACCATCCTCATAGATGCGAGCACCTAGGTGGTTGGTTCGGATGTATTCTAATTGGGTCTTGTAGGGTCCTTCAGGTCTTTCCAAATACATTACACTTAACCCTCCTTCTGGTCTTTCCATGTTATAAGCCATTTCTGACTCACTGGTATCTAAGCCCAAATCGTAAGGCTAGTCGCTATTCAATTGTTGTGCCCAGGAACATGTAGTAGTTGCTACACTTGCTTCTGATGATCTAAGGCTTCGTCAATCTGACTTACCTATGTGTTTTCTTGATCTAAGGTTCATGAATTTATTTCCTTGCTCACTCAATATACGGTCTAATCACCAATGCTTCTTTGTTTTTAGTCACTTGTTTTGTTTTTTCTCCTTTAAATTCTTGTCTTATCTCAATGTACACGTTAGGATTCCACTTCCAACAGCAAACGGTCTTGTTTCAATATGTGTTGTCTTATTATAAGCAAATTGTAGTAAAGGAATTTTCTCATCCCAATTACTTGGATTATCTAAAGAATAACAACATAATAAATCTAAAATAGTACTATCCGTAGCTTCACTTTGCCCATTACTTTCAGGATGAAATGTAGAGCTAAAGTCTATTTTTGAACCTAAATTTTGAAATAATGCAACCCAAAACTGACTACAAAAACGAACATCTTGATCTAATAGAATAACTTTTGAAAAACCATGATGCGGAAAAATACACTTAATTAATAACTTACCATGATGAGGAAAAATACATTTAATAACTAACATTTAATTAATAACTTACCAAAATCCTATGTTGTATAGAACCAAAACCTATTACTAAGCATGTGAAAATAATTTTAGCAATATTGGAATTAAAATAAAAAATGGAAGGTTTTGTCTTGGATACATACATACATACATACATATATATATATATATATATATATATATATATATAAGAGAGGAAGAGAGTGTTAGAAGTTATGTTAAATATCAGTTAAAAGGAATGGGGTATCAATATGTGAAAATAGGCTAGTGTAAGTATATCTCTTGTAAGTGAGAGGTGGTGGGTTCAAATGCCCTACATGTTAACTAATTAAATAAGTAAGCTAACTAGAGAAGTAAGTAAGCTAACTAGGGAAATAAGTAACGTCTTATTGCCACTCATTAGTTAGAGATGGCCTATGCATAGCCAATAGCTGCCAATGGAACCAAAGGGAACCAAAGGGAACCAAAGTGAACCAAGAGAGCCATGAGTGCCAAAGAAGCCAAAGATGCCAAAGTTATGCCATAGTTCTATGCCTTAGTCGATGCCTTGGAGTAATCTGTAACAACATGGATAATCGAATTGATAAACGAACTTGATAAATGAACTTGATAACCAAACTGGAATAGGAACAGTGCACAGTGTGATAGTGAGCACAATGAGTATAGTGAGCATAGTGAGCATAGTGAGCATAGTGTGAGAAGATCACAGTAACATATTTGAAAAAATTCAAAAAAGACAATGACGAACCAAAAAGGAAACCTAAATTGACAAATGAAAACTTGGATCAAACGAGAATTAATGAACCAAAACATATACCAAATCACGAACGAATGTCATGAGTTACGACGAGACACTGAGAAGTACACCTCTTTAGACATGTGTAGATCGTAATACCACTTTTGATCGAATCTTGCAGATGCACATACACAAAGATAGTATAGACATGAAATATCACAAAAGCATACACAGAATAGAGAGAGATAAGAGACTGAACACAAGATTGGGTAGAATCTCCCTCCACATAAGTTGATGGATGAATCTATCAGAGTACATGTATTTATAGGTTTTTTTCATTACATCTTGAATAGATGATACATGAGGATAAAGCTTCGAAAAGCGTGCATTTACAAAAAATTATTTACTAAATCATCGCTTTCTAAGAGATCTACTACTTTTACAAAAACCTCACTTTCTAAGTGATCTATTATTTTTACAAAAATATCTAAAATGATATATTTTAATTATCTTAAAAAATATTTGAATAATTCCATGCACATTCACACCCGCATGATTCTTACCTTTAAATCAAAACATAACCACATTAAAAACCTCAAAACATTAAAATTGATGATATATTTAGGTAGTGATGTGTGTGAACACACTAGGACCACTGGGGCATTTTTTTTTCCTCTTTAGGGCACATAGGAGAAAGAACCTTGAAACAAATGTGCACATAGGAGAAAGAACCTTGAAACAAATGTGCAAGGACCAATGTGTGCTTGGGATACCTAATGTATCCAAGCAACATATGATTTACAAGTGTGGTGCTTGTCAATTTGGTAAGTCTCACAGGTTATCCTTCTCAAGGAAAGGATATGTACATGAAGACTACCTAGAGCTGGTACACATAGATGTATGGGGACCTAGCAAAGACCCCTCAATCTCAGGTTCAAGGTACTATGTGTCTTTCATTGATGATTATAGCAGATGGACTGTATTATACTTCATGAAGCACAAGGATGAGGTATTTAATTGTTTTAAGAAATATATTGCATTAGTTGAAAACCAAACAAGAAGGAATTTGAAGAGGCTAAGGTCAGATGGAGGAGGTGAGTACTTCTCCAATGAATTTGAAGATTTCTTGTAGGACAAAGGCATCAAAAGAGAGATAACCACAAGGTATTCTCCTGAATAGAATGGGGTAGCTGAGAGAAGAAATAGGTTAATTGTTGAGACAGCTAGATCTATGCTTAATGAGAAGAAATTACCTAACTATCTATGGGCAGAGAGTGTTTCTACTGCCACTTACCTCATAAATAGGTTACCATCTAAGTCACTTGATGGTATGACACCCTATGAAGCATGGCATGGTAAGAGACCATCATTGGATCACTGCAAAATATTTGGATGTGTAGCATATGTGCACATTCCTTCTCAGATAAGAGGTAAGCTAGACCCAAAGGCTGAAAAATTCATTTTCATTGGCTATGATTTAAATAAAAAAGATTACAGGTTTTATAATCCTACCAACAAGGGATTTATGGTAAGCAGAGATGTGATCTTTGATGAAAATGATTCTTGGTATGAGAATGAATGCAGGAAGGTCAAACTACCCTATGATTTGGAAGAGGAATTTCCAAAACTTGCAAAGGAGGAACCTACTCAGAATGAAGACTCAAGTTCAGATGATGAAGACACTATCAACCTCGAAGAATTCAAAGCATGGAAGTCCAAGGGCAAAATGAAGATGAAGAAGCTTGAAGACATACCGGAATCATCAACTCAATCAATCAGAAGATCTCAAAGAGAAAGCAAGAAACCTGTCAGATATGGGTATGATACATCTCTTGTTACTAAACATTCAGTTTATCTTGCCAAAGATTTGTCAAATGAAAAACCAGGTTCATATGAAGAAGCTATCACCAAATCAGAATGGAAAGAAGCTATGGATGAGGAGATTGAAGCACTCAAGGAGAGTGACACATGGGAGTTAGTACCCAAGAAGGATTCTATGAAGGTAATAGGATCCAGATGGATCTATAAGTTGAAAAGAAATTCTGATGGAACAATTAATAGGTACAAAGCCAGATTGGTAGCCAAGGGTTTTGCACAAACCCAAGGCATTGACTATGAAGAGACATTTTCTCATGTGGCCAAGATGCCAACAATCAGAGTGTTGGTAAGCATGGCTGCATCAAAGAATTGGAACATGTACCAATTAGATGTCAAGAATGCTTTCTTGAATGTATGGATTTCAGAAGAAGTTTATCTGTCACAACCTCCTGAGTATCCACTCTTTGGTAGCCTCTTCCTCTTTGATTTTTGTAATTCCTGAAACACTCATCTGTTGTATGATTTGATAAACCACAAATGTTACATGGTGATGAATTATAGGGTCTCCCCCTACCTTGCTTACCTCCTCTGCCCCTTCCTCTTGAAGATCTACCTCTCCCTGCATAGTTGACTTGGGAGGTAGAGCCTTCATCTTCCATCTTCTTACTCTTGCCTTTATCCTTAGATTTCTTATCAGTGTATAGGGCAGAAGAGTTGTTACCTTTGGATGTATCTCCACTCTTGGTGAGCTTTGCTTCATGTGTAAATAGTTGACGCATAGAGTTGTAAGATCTGGAGTGTGCATGTCCATGTAGAGATCCATTGCAGTGGTGAAGCTTTCCCACTTGTCATCAGCCTTGATTCCATTGATTACCTGCCTCACAATTTGTTCTTCTTCAATCTCTTCTCCTATGCTTGCTAACTGATCTGCAACATCTTTGATCTTGGTCACAAATTCTGAAACTGCTTGCTTAGGTTGCTTCCTTAGTGTTGTGAATTCAATCCACAAATGATTTTTCCTAGCCCTTGTATTGGAGGAAAAATATGATGACAGATGTAGCTCAGTGATGAGTAGCACCTCCTTTAATGTCAATCCGGGAAGACGTGAGGATGGTATGAAGACCTCGAGCAAGTGGAGGCACAAGTGCGTGAGTGAGAAGCACACAAACATGCACACACATACACACACACACGCGCACACGGCAAGACAAAGAGTGAAAAGCAATGGAGTTCTTAGATTACTTTCAAAAAGCTCTTACAAGTTCATTTCAATTACAATCTAACCCCAAAAATGAGCTCTCTAGCTCCTTTTATAGTTTTTGACTAGCTTTGGTCCTGTCCAAACCTAGTGTCCGGCCTAGTTAAAAATTAGGTTCTAGGGCTTATTTGAGGGCTCAAACGAGATCTAAAAAATACGAAAATTGGCAGGTAGATACTTCTAAAGCTCCTCAAGCTTAAGGACTCATTGGCTTGCACAAAATGGAGCTACAAAAATACGAAATGGTATTTACAATGGTGTTTAGTGATTAAAATCACTATTTGTGTAGGGATTTTCTCTGTTGATTTGTCATACACCTCTTTGAGCTCCCTACTTGCTCTTTCTTCTTGTGTGCTCAACTCCTTGATGTCTGAAAAATTTAGATGGCCTACTTGCCAGATCTTCTTTGGCTACCGTGTCTGCTTGTGCTATCTCTTCGTTCCGACCCTCTTTGTCTTGTGGCTCCTTCGGTTCCCTGACTGCTGCCAACACCCCCCCCCACTCTCGCGTCTGTCGCCCCTGACAGACCCTTGTCTAGATGTTCGTTGAACGTAATATTGGACAACGTCGGAAGCAAGGTGATGTTCTTCTAATCTGAGCCCCCGTGCTAGATCTGTTAGTAATGCATCCCAATTCACTGGTCCTGGTACATCCAGATGTGGCACCCGCAGTTGTTCTGAATGGATGGTTCTCTCCACAGTGAATAGGTGGAGGAGATGTGAGGGCCTGGGTACAAATATTTCTGAGTGATATTCCCAGAATCCCGTTATGAACATTTCCTCGAATGTCTGCTTAAAACAAGCTGGGAGGTACTTTATTCTGGCGTGCCAAGCATATATTACCTCGATGGATGGGATTGTGCTCATGTCGTAAACCAGATCTTGGTTTCCTGTAAGAAATCCGACACCTGAGAAGTGGGGGTCTTTAATATTCTTGAACGTCCTGAAGGTGATTAGCATTAGTTCAAAGATTTTCATACACATTTGTGCCATCACGTCGGGGGTATTCCGTAGTCGAGTGCTCCAGTGTCTGATGGTAGAAATCATGTAATTTACAGTGGGCGGGCCTTGTGGTGGTGCTAGATAAACATAATTTAACCATTTTGCGCAACCCTTGACGTTCTTGACAGTAATTGTAAACTCTGGCCAAGTGCGCCGGCGGAATACTGGAACATAACAAGGATTGTATTTAATAAAAAGGGGCATGTTAGTCCAGGTACGAACCATTTCCGGGTAGGTTTCAAGAAGATGGATTCTCCAGGTTGGTTGATGAATGGAGCCTTTCTTCGCACTTTCTGGGATATCCTCCGGCCCAAATTGTGTGGCAAACGTTGGGGGTTTGCCACATTTGCGTTGAATCTCTGCGTTGTAATCCGCAAGGAGCACACAATATGGCACGTATTGATCATCGTTTGTGCCGATCCATCTATGATGAGACATGCTTCGAAAGTATTCAAACTTGATGATGGTGTCTTCTTACTTTGCAATAGAATGGATTTGAATGGCCACTCTATCTTCATGGGTTGTTGATGTCTTCTCTAGTGCTTGGAGCCATTCAGGTACTTCAACTTCTAACGTGTCCATTCCTTCTGAGGTTTGTGCACCACCTGGCATCGGCATAGGAACGTATGGTTCCTCATATGTTTCATCCACCTCAATGGGTACTAAGTCCTCCGGTTCGGGTTCTACAACTGGGGAGGGCTGCCTTTCATATTCTAGTAACTTTTTCTGGAGCTCCGCCACCTGCTCTGTCAATGCCTTCACTTCCTCTGAAGTCGAGGCCGTTTCTATTACCTTGGGTGGAGCCTCGTGTTCCCGAAGCTGGCTACGTAGCTCATCTCGTTCCCTTTCCAAGTCATCATGTGCTTCTAATAAATTCGCATAACTTTCCAAGATGGTTTTCATTGTTTCTGTGGGAACCGCTTTGAACTGTTCTGGATCGATCTCATGGGGGGAACCTTCCATGGCTACTTCCAAGTTTTCTTCATTTTGTTTCTGCAACCATTTATTTTCTTCAAGTGCTGTAGCCATATGCTTTCGAAGTAGAGTTAAATTACGCTGGACTCTTAGGTTATCTGTTTGGTACACCTCTAGCAAGGCTTCGAGTTGTTTGACACCGGGTTCTGCTGATTGTTGGGGTGTCTCCAGGAGTGTTTGATGGGCTTGCTCGAGAGTGGTGTGGCATTGGTTGAGTTTCGCATTTTCTTCTTCTAGCTTTAAGAGTCGTGTTTGTAGTTGTTGATGGGTTGTTGTCAACTGATGATGGCGGCTTTCTAGATCCCTGTACTCGCGCTGAAGTTGATATACACAATGATGTAATGACAGGAATATACTATTTACATTGAAAGATGCAGGTAAAGAAGAAGATGCAGGGGGAATGGGAATGGGGAGGGGAGTTATGAATGCTGTGGAATCAAGTGGTGAAGTTGGTGGAGGGGGTATGGGAGATTGAGGTTGTGTGGGGGGTGGGGGTGGTACTGTGGCGGGTGATGTCTCCATCGTGTCAAATGTGGGTGTGACAGTAAAGAGGGGGACCGTGGGTGGGGTGGAAGTGATATTGGTGAAGAGTGTCGTGAAGGTAGGCATGGAAACTCCTCCGAATTGAATGCCAGGAGAGAGAGGAATTCCCATGACGACTGTGGTAGCGGTAGAAAAGGGTGTGGTCATGTCGGTTGGTGAGGTGAAGTGTGTAGTGAGAGGTGAGGTGGGTGGGGAGAGTTGTTCCTCCTGATGTTCTTTAGTTGGTGTGCGGCCTCCCGGTTCTGACACATTGATGTGTATTTGTTTTCCAGATCGCATGGGTCGGGCAGGCACCCGTTTCTCGAATCGATTAATGTATGTCATGGCTGCATGTATGGCTTCATCCAAGCCGACCGCCTCTGCGTGTAGGTTCATGGATTCGATAAACATATCGTCCACGCCTTCCTCTGCCAATAGTTGGCTCATGAGCACCTTGCATGACTCAAGCGACATTTTGTGTTGTTCCTGAACTCGCTTCATGGTTTGGTACAATCTTTTTATTTGTGCCGAATAAGCTGGGGCACTTGCTAGCTCTGAGAGTTCATCATATTCTTGATGTTGTTCTTCGTCAGCTTCTTCTTCTTCTCCTCCTGCCTCTTGTTCATCTCCTTCGATGTCTACGACGACTGGTTGTGTCGGGGCTGGTGTTGTTGTGGTGGGATGTGGTTCTTGGGTCTGGTCTGCTTCTGTTTCAAGATTAGATTCGTATATCAGCCTGGCAACTTCTTCATCCGTGAGGTCATTAAGAGTAAATCCCTGTCGAAATTCCAAATCTGATGGAATAGGGGGAAACACCAAGTTGGGCCCTTCTGTACTTGGTCTGGGCAGACGAATGGTGAATGGCCGAGCACGCCTAGTTTGAGGAGGGGTCACCTCAGGTGTGGTAGTAGCACCTCTTGGTTGGGCACATGGTAATTGGACGCCCCCTCTCATCTTCTTCGATGGAGGACCCGCTGTTGATAGTCGCCTTTGGAATTCTTGGGCCCTGGACACACTAGTGCCCGTTGAATAGGCACGTCATATGCTAGGCACCTGTAAATTATTCTTGTTAAGGCACAACATCCATGAAGTACATTTTTCTGCTTCTTATTCGAGCGCTGATGGGCTAGGTGTATCTGGTCGATGACCCAATGCGGTATGTTGAGGGTGAGGTTCTCTATTTCTACCAAGTATAAGCTGAACCAAATTTTCTTAGGGGGCATGGTGAATCGCTCCTGTGCAGGAAAAGCAAAATGTTGCATAACCGTTCGTAAGTGGAGAGCAATGGTAGGCGTCATTGCCACCATGTCCTTCAATTTATTGAGATCTTTATGCTTCATCCTACCAGGAACCATTGTTTCTTTCTCGGTTGGAATGTGCATACCTTGCATGTTCAATGTTTCCCGTACCAGATTGAGGGTCAGTTTGAATCTTTTGAGTTCGTGTCCTGGCAACAATGATGGTAGTACAAAGGTGCTATCGCCTCCCTTGACCCTGCTAGGAGTTATGGTACTTATGAAGTAGGAGCAGCATTTAAAATCAGGTTTAGGCAAGTGTGCCCTGAAATATCTATCCAGGCCTGCCTTGGTCCAAACTGATCACATTACCTCTGCATTCTGATAGTTCTCGAACTCCCGAGTGAAAAAGTGGTAGCGTCCCCATTTGCCATTAAATTCAATTTTTGCTTCCCAGAAGTAGGTGCCGTCACCCAGGGGCCCGACCACGTCACTAAACCAATGAGCATGTTTCCCCACTTGAGAAGTGTGTCCCTGAGGCGGCTCCTGGATAGGAAGGACATGCACTGCTTGAAGTTCTTGAGGCCGTTCGGTGAGTGGCGGTTCCAGAAGAATGGTTTCGATGTCCACAATCTGTGCGCTGGACCCTGCCTGGGAACTGGTGCCTCCAGCTTCTGCCATAGTTATTGCTTGCTACTGGTTCTGTCGAGAATATAGAGCATGCGTTAATATTGTAATGGACAAGGTAGAACATGTTTTGCCCCCGTTACAATATTATCGTGAGGTGAGTAATGCGTTAGTGGTCAGTGAGTGCACGATGACAGTGTGTGTCGTTAATGCCTGGATAGTCCTAGGAGCTAGATGGAAAATGCAGCGTCTGACTAATGGGGTTAGTAAGTGGAGATGAATTCACAAATTGGGGTCGGGGGGTTTATTACAAGTCTTAGGTTGCTAAACACCACGGATGGCTTTTGGTCTTGGTTTTGTGGAGACTCGGGAGGGTTGCATGAGTAATTCTGCTGGGAGTTGTTGTGTCTTTGGGACCCATTTACGAGTGAGTCTGTGCGTGCTTCTAGGTGGCAGTGTGTTCGAGTGTATCAGACAAGAGTGGGTGGCAGCTGCTTGAGCGAGTGAACCCTGTCGTGTATGATGTGAATTGTGTGGGACTAGTTGAGCCCGCAAGCAAGCCTTAGGCACCCAAATTTGTCTTGATTGTGGGTCAGCCTTCATCGACTTCCTGGGCACCCAGATAGATTTCACTTTCTCAACAGAGGTTTTAAGAGTCCTCTTATTAGTATGATGTCGTTGATTACTAATAGGTAGTTGAGACAGTTGTCGTGACTTGGCTACAGTCGTCAGCTCGTCTTTTCGCACCCACATTCATTTCACTGGCTGAGTTGTTCGGCTTTGCACGTTCTTTTGTTCTCCCGCATAGATAGTCTTCAGTAATTGATCTGCCCTTAGTTGCTACCTCCTTCTGGCCTTTGGAAAAGAAGGGAGTTCCGCCAATGCCTTGACTTTTCTATTGAGATCTCCATTCCTCTGCATCACATAGCTTTGGACAAGAACAGCATGGTCAACTTCATGTGTACCCCTGGAGGGACCAGGAGTTTGTGCCTTTCCTAGTTCCGGAAGTGCTCCATTCTCTAACTCGACTGTAATTCTACTCTGATTCACCCATACCTGAAGAAGTCCACTTCTTAGGTTTAAGTAGACTGCTTGGTCATAAATCCAGTCTTGACCCAAGACAAGAGGTTTAGTGAGGTCCTCATCTTGACACACTAGTACTTTGACTGTCATTGCCTCGTCATGAATATAGAGGGGAAGTTCCACCTCGCCCATGCAAGGGGTTTCCACACCTCCCAATCCTATGAGATATGCTTCTATAGGATTGACAGTTAATTTCAACTCTTGACAGTAAGTCAATTTAACAGCACTAGTGGCTGCTCCTGAGTCAATCAAGGCTCTTACAGTCCTTGCATTATTTCCTTGTCCTATATCTAAGGTTATAAAAGGACGTCGATCAATTATCCTATGAGAGCTGATACCTGAAACTTCACACATAGCCACGTGATATCTGTTAAGGAAACACTCACGAATTTGACACAACAAACAAGACAGAAACGGAATCTTCAGAAAAACGGCGCACAGGTGTACAGTATGCGAAGTTAGTGCGCGGTGTCCGCATAACAGAGCAATTAACCGCGGCGGACGCGTAAGGCGCGCATAACGCGAATTGAAGAATGACAGAGCAAAGGAGCGCCAAAGAAATTGTATATATATACAGCAAGATTTGAAGAAAAGAGAGCGGGAATACATGCAGATGTATGAGAGAGACACAGAGAAGTGAGAGAGAGCACCACACTGATACACAGAGGAGAACGAGAGACTGAGAGAAGACGCCATAGATAGCGTATGAGTGAAGAGAGTTAGAAGTTCTCAGAAGACGCCATAGATCGCGTATGTACAGATGAATAACACAATCCTGAAGTGTCGGGTCTTTTCATCTGAAGAGAGATGGTAATAAGAAACTACTCACTGTAGGAGAGTTTCTGTAACTTGAGCAAGAAGAGGCCAAGTTTACTTGTACACATCTTCTCTAATTGAAAACACATGTTCATGTGGATGTCTGCGCGCAATCTTTACTTGTGAAGAATCTGAAGTTATTTCGTGTTACGGTAGGAAGCTTAGTTTATCGTTAACTGTCACGACTCGTTACTAAACGTGCTTCAGTACCTTCTCTGTAAACGCATGTTTTCGGCGTATAACAGTTTACTCAGTAAACATATTTCAGTAACTTTTCAGTTAGTTACAGTATCTCAAAACAAGTTTTTTCGGTAGAACAACGAAGTATAACTCATAGCAGAGTTCGAAGCTTTGTATGAGAGATAGCTCATCTTGTAGCTAGACGACTCTACTTTAAGCTGATCATAGTTTCCGGTGGAATGAAGAGGTACACATGGTACAAAAGTTAACCGGAAAGTAGCAGTTCAGAACTGTGAAGTTTCCAGAAGGAAGTTCATTCGGTGAAGGAAACTCCACACCACTTCCTTACTTCACATAAGTTCATCTGAAGCAATTACGAACAGAACTAAGTTTATTTCGGTGAAGTTCCGGTACGACTACGGTGTCAGTCCAGTAACAGTCTGGTGAAGTTCCGGTGGAACCTGAGTCGCAGAATAACACAGTTTAAGCGACGTAAACTAGGCTGAGCTACTGATGATTACAGAGGTATTCTGAATCACTCTAGCTTAGCATCCTATTACGGTGGCGCGGCATTTTCCGCAGGCCTGACAGAGTTCAAGCCTTGTCGCGAAACCCATCTTCAGGGCGAAAGTATTCCGCAACAGTAGGCGTTAAAAGCCGAAGTTTTCGCCAACATTATCCCAACATTTGGTATCAGAGCAGGCTAGTTTTCCCAAGAATCGGTATAAGAGCCGGATCATTCCACGAAAGGAAGAAGATCATGGCAGATCATGTCCAAATTGATAAACTGGACAGAGATAATTATCCCGCATGGGTAATGCGCATGGAAGCCTTACTTATGAGTAAGGAGTTAATGATGTACGTAACCGGAGAAGAAAAGAAACCGACCTTTGAAGATGATAGCCAACCAGAAAAGGAAGAGATAGAAGCTTTGAAGCTATGGCAGAAGAAAGATGCAACGGCAAGAGCCTACATCTACAACACTGTGTCAGATCATCTACTACCGCACATTAGAGGTTTGGAGAAAGCGGAGGACATATGGAGTGCATTGGAAGATCACTTCCAAAATACTACGAAAGCTAGGAAAGCCAGCCTATGGTCCGAGTTCACAACGTTCAAAAAGAAGCCAAGTCAAAGCATCAGTGACTACGTCACTAAAATGAAGGATCTAGCAGATAGCCTTGGATCCATAAATGAAGAAGTCGAAGATCATAGATTGATAGCGCAAGTGCTCATAGGTTTGAGAGGAGATGAAAGGTGGAAACCTTTCGTACTATCAACTGAACTCTCCCTAAATCATTTTGTACCAGAGTTAAATCAGTTGCTTGGTTTGATGCTCACATATGAGCAAGACCTGAAAGGAGACGCAGACAAAGGACATAGCTCAGCAATGTATATGAAGAACAAGAAGAAAGACAAAGGCAAGTCAAAAGACGAAGAAGAGTCAAGCTCTCAGGCTTATTACGCAAGAGGTAAAGGCACTGGAAGAGGAAGAGCAAGAGGAAGAAGCCGCCAGAATACCACCAAGAAAGGTTGCTGGATTTGTGGACTAAGTAACCATCTGGCGCATGACTGTTGGCACAACCAACAGGGATCAAATCAAAATCAAAACAATAATAGCAGAGGCAGTAGCGGAAGAAATCAGAGTAACTTCCAAAGAGGAAGACAAAGCCAAAGAGGAGGCTACGGTAGAGGTGGAGTAAGAAGTTGGGGACAGAGCCAATCCTACAACACCACCTACAACAACTACGCAAATGACACACAGAATGAGAATCATACATCATTGATGATGAACTCAATCAGCACATCTGATAACGAAGATCTAAAGGTATTTTACATTGACTCTGGATGTTCTAATCACTTGTCAGGAAACATAGAACTGATGTCAGAATTGGAAAAAGGAAGTGCGAGTCACACTGTTCAAACAGGTGACAATACAAGACACAAAGTACAATCAATCGGGAAAGTGAAATGCAAGAGTGGAGCAGATTTGCTAACCAATGTTTTGTATGTTCCAACAATACCGAAAAATCTGATCAGTGTGGGACAGATAGTCGAAAAGGGTTTTCAAGTCAGATTTACAAATAAAGGAGTATTTGTAGAAGATCCCAAGAACGGATATTATCAGATCGTTTCTGGTAAGAAAGAAGGCAGACTCTTTACCTTAAGAGTACAAGGGAACATTGGCCAAGCGCTGCTCACGCATGATGAAAAGGTAATTACAGAACTTGATCTCTGGCACAAGAGATTAGGTCATTTTCACGAAAAAGGAATCAAAGCTATGATAGCGAATCAGTCTGTACTGGGATTACCGAACGTACAGAACCAACATATGATTCACAAATGCGAAGCCTGTCAAATGGGAAAAGCCCACAGGTTACCTTTCCAGAAGAAAGGATTCAAACATGATGGCGTGCTGGAACTCATACATACAGATGTATGGGGACCAACGAAAGAAGGATCAATCAGCGGATCAAGGTACTATGTTTTATTCATTGATGATGCCACAAGGTGGATAACTCTTTATGTTCTAAAAGAGAAATCAGAAGTGTTCGGAGCTTTCAGGCATTTTCATGCATATGCCGAAAGACTCACCGGACGAAAGCTTAAAAGACTGAGGTCTGATGGAGGGGGAGAATACTTCTCCCGAGAATTCAATGACTATCTTTGGAATGCAGGTATTAAGAGAGAAATAACCTGCAGGTATACACCACAACAGAATGGTGTAGCAGAAAGGAGAAACCGAACTCTAGTCGAGTTTGCACGGGCTATGCTAAAAGAAAAGAATTGCCCAGATTATCTTTGGGCTGAAGCCGTAAATACAGCTACATACTTGGTAAACAGATTACCATGTACAGCCTTAGAAGGAATGACTCCTTATGAAGCCTGGTGGGGAAAGAAGCCAACACTTGATCACTGTAAAGTGTTTGGATCAGTAGCATATGCTTATGTACCGTCTCAACTCAGACATAAACGTGAACCAAAAGCAGAGAAATATGTATTCGTCGGATATGATGAGAAACAGATGGGTTACAGGTTATGGAGTCCTCTAACCAAACATTTTACTGTTTCCAGGGATGTAACATTTGATGAACAGAAAAGCTGGTATGCAGATCAGAGTCATACAGCTGAAAAATTTGAAGAAGAGATAAAAAGAAAAGAGAAAGGAAAAACAATCGTACAGGTAAACAAAGAAGACGAGGCGAGTACGTCCAGAACCGGAACAGGTATAAGGAACGAAGATGAAGACGGGTACTCAGACACGCACGAAGAATATGAGCTAAGAAGGTCAAACAGAGTAAGAAGACAACCGGAAAGATACTCGTATGATACATCGTATATAACTCAACAAGATTTTGCATATATGGTTAAAGAAGAAGAAGAACCTCAGAGCTATGACGAAGCCAAAGGCAAGAAGCAATGGCAAGAAGCAATGGAAGAAGAATTCACCGCACTGGAAGAGAACAAGACATGGGAGCTTGTTCCTAAACCAAACGGTAAGAAAGTAATTGGAAATAAATGGGTGTTCAAAGTTAAAAAACTTGCAGATGGAAGGATAGCCAGACATAAAGCGAGACTGGTTATCAAGGGCTATGCTCAGACGCATGGCATAGACTATGACGAGACATTCAGTCCGGTGGCAAAGATGTCAACCATAAGAACAGTGATTGCTATAGCAGCTTCAAAAGGATGGAAGCTAAGTCAGCTAGATATAAAGAATGCATTCCTGAATGGATATATATCAGATGAAGTATATATGGAACAACCGGAAGGGTTTATAAGTTCCAAATACCCAAACTTTGTTTGCAGGTTAAGAAAAGCACTTTATGGACTGAAGCAAGCTCCAAGAGCTTGGAACTACAGACTCGTGAAGTATCTAAATGAACTTGGATACCAAAGTTCGAAGGCAGATGCAAGTCTACTCATCAAAAGAACAGAAGAAGGAATGATCTACATTTGTATCGATGTAGATGACATAATAATTACAGGAACCTCAGATGCAGGAATCACAGAAGTAAAGAAACTGCTAGAAAAGGAATTCAAAATCAGTGACCTAGGAAAGTTATCATACTTTCTAGGAATGGAAATCACATATACAGATCATGGTGTATATGTCACACAAGAAAGGTATCTCCTGAACTTACTGAAGAAGTTCAAAATGGAAAATTGCAGAGAAGCTTCAACATCGCTTGAAGTAAATCATAAACTCAGCAAATTTAGTGGAACAGAATTTAAAGATATGAAGAAGTATCAATCGTTAGTAGGAAGCTTAATATATGCTACGCTAACAAGACCGGATCTTAGTTTTCCGGTGGGAGTTCTCTCACAGTTTATGCATTGTCCGACAGATCAACATTGGGTTGCAGGACAAAGAGTTCTCAGATATATCAAAAGAACTATAAAGGAAGGATTATATTATCCTTTTACGTCAGATATAAAGCTCAGAGCATATAGTGACTCAGATTGGGCAGGAAGTCAAGATGACCGAAGATCAACGCATGGGTATATGATATACCTAGGAGATAAGCTGATAAGCTGGTGTTCGAAGAAGCAACACACAGTAGCCTTATCATCAACAGAAGCAGAATACAAAGGACTGGTAGAAGCATCAAAAGAAGTAATATGGATGCAGACCTTACTTAAAAGCATGGGTATAGATCAAAGTATACCGATCATACATGGAGATAATATGAGCTCGCTGTATCTTGCAGCGAATCCTGTGTTTCACGCAAGAACAAAACACATAGAGATTCAGTATCATTTCCTAAGGGAAAAAGTAATGGAGAAAGAGATAGAAATAGTCTACACTCCTACGAAAGACCAGATCGCAGACATTCTGACAAAGAGCTTGGATGGAACAAAGACAAACAGATTCAAAGAGATGGCAGGAATAAAAGAAAGAAAGATATATGAAAGACCGGAAGAGGTCAAATTAGTGATTGAGGGGGAGCTGTTAAGGAAACACTCACGAATTTGACACAACAAACAAGACAGAAACGGAATCTTCAGAAAAACGGCGCACAGGTGTACAGTATGCGAAGTTAGTGCGCGGTGTCCGCATAACAGAGCAATTAACCGCGGCGGACGCGTAAGGCGCGCATAACGCGAATTGAAGAATGACAGAGCAAAGGAGCGCCAAAGAAATTGTATATATATACAGCAAGATTTGAAGAAAAGAGAGCGGGAATACATGCAGATGTATGAGAGAGACACAGAGAAGTGAGAGAGAGCACCACACTGATACACAGAGGAGAACGAGAGACTGAGAGAAGACGCCATAGATAGCGTATGAGTGAAGAGAGTTAGAAGTTCTCAGAAGACGCCATAGATCGCGTATGTACAGATGAATAACACAATCCTGAAGTGTCGGGTCTTTTCATCTGAAGAGAGATGGTAATAAGAAACTACTCACTGTAGGAGAGTTTCTGTAACTTGAGCAAGAAGAGGCCAAGTTTACTTGTACACATCTTCTCTAATTGAAAACACATGTTCATGTGGATGTCTGCGCGCAATCTTTACTTGTGAAGAATCTGAAGTTATTTCGTGTTACGGTAGGAAGCTTAGTTTATCGTTAACTGTCACGACTCGTTACTAAACGTGCTTCAGTACCTTCTCTGTAAACGCATGTTTTCGGCGTATAACAGTTTACTCAGTAAACATATTTCAGTAACTTTTCAGTTAGTTACAGTATCTCAAAACAAGTTTTTTCGGTAGAACAACGAAGTATAACTCATAGCAGAGTTCGAAGCTTTGTATGAGAGATAGCTCATCTTGTAGCTAGACGACTCTACTTTAAGCTGATCATAGTTTCCGGTGGAATGAAGAGGTACACATGGTACAAAAGTTAACCGGAAAGTAGCAGTTCAGAACTGTGAAGTTTCCAGAAGGAAGTTCATTCGGTGAAGGAAACTCCACACCACTTCCTTACTTCACATAAGTTCATCTGAAGCAATTACGAACAGAACTAAGTTTATTTCGGTGAAGTTCCGGTACGACTACGGTGTCAGTCCAGTAACAGTCTGGTGAAGTTCCGGTGGAACCTGAGTCGCAGAATAACACAGTTTAAGCGACGTAAACTAGGCTGAGCTACTGATGATTACAGAGGTATTCTGAATCACTCTAGCTTAGCATCCTATTACGGTGGCGCGGCATTTTCCGCAGGCCTGACAGAGTTCAAGCCTTGTCGCGAAACCCATCTTCAGGGCGAAAGTATTCCGCAACAGTAGGCGTTAAAAGCCGAAGTTTTTCGCCAACATTATCCCAACAATATCCTTGATCTGCATATGCACCTGGCCTAGGTTGCTCTCTACCTTGTCTTCTTAATTTCATTCTCCGTATGCACTCTAAAGCTTCTGCTTGAGCTTCTTCTCGAATTCGCTTTTCTTCTTCTTTGCGTTTCTTAGCAGTGTTGAGTCGACTTAGCATTTCCTCTGTGAGAGGTTCCTGATACAACTTGACTCTGCATCCACTAATGTAACTTGGAAGAACATCACCTTCTAATGTGGCTAGCTGCACTGCTCCACTTGTTGAGATTCTCTTAATGATCATGGGTCCGTAGCCTCTCTTCTCTAGTTTCCTCGCATGTTGTTTCAACGTGTATACTAGTACTAGGTCGCCTGCCTTCAAACCTTTATCCTTAATGTGGGCATCAAAGTATGCCTTCTGTCGTTTCTTGGCTTGATATATCCCTACAGCCGCCCTCAGTCTTGTTTCTCCTAATCGTTCAAGGTCAAAAAGTCTTGAGGAGAGTTCGTGACCCGTCCATTCATGCTCATGTGCCACTTTCAATGTCGGTATTAAGAAGTCCAACGGTAGCATTGCATTTTGACCAAATACCATCTGAAAGGGGGTGGCTTGGAGTACCGTTTTGTAGGCGACTCGGTATGCCCAAACAGCATGGTGTAGCTGTTTGTCCCAATCAGAGCGTTTATTATTCACTAACTTGGTCAACACATTACACAGAATCTTGTTTGTGCTTTCGGCTTGCCCATTAGCTTGTGGGTGGTAGGGGGCAGACTTCTTATGAACTACCAAGAATTCTTGGAGTAGATTTTCAATCACTTCGTTCAAGAAGTGAGTGCCTCTATCGCTTACTAGCTCTATAGGTAACCCGTATCTTGTGAATACATTCTCAAACAAGAATTTAGCAGTTGTTTGAGCATCGTTCTTCGTCGTGGCTTTTACCTCTACCCATTTTGTTAGATAGTCGGTGGCAACAATGATGTATTCTGCATGGGAACCCTTAGCTGGGGGATTAATAGGACCTACGAAGTCTATTCCCCACTTAGAGAATGCACGTCCACCCATCATAGGTTTCAGTGGCATCTCATCTTTACGTATAGGATATTGAGTTCTCTAACAGACATCACATCGTTTCACATAGGCATGTGCATCCATGTGAAGGGTCGGCCACCAGAAGCCCGCAAACAGTATTACCTTGATCACCCGATCTGGTCCAAAGTGTCCTCCTGCTACACCTTGGTGAGCAGTTTCCAAGATCTTAAGATATTCACTCTCATGGACACATAGTCTCAGGTAACCATCTTTACCACGCTTGTATAGATTATCATCGATGAGTGAGTAATCCTGGGCTTCTTGTTCTAAACTCCTTTTCCTAACCAGGGTCATGTTCGGAGGGAATGTTTTCCTCCTCAGGAAGGATACTAGTGGTTCACTCCAATCTGGCTCTATGGACACTTGATAAAGAGTGGCATGTTCCACAGGTGGTTTAGTGCAACAGATTGGGCATTCCTTGCACAACTTTTGGACATCAGCTTCCATAGTTGGCCAATGCACTCCGAGTCTCCTTAGTGTCTGTAGGGTTCGTTGCTTTGAGTAGTGTTTCTCTAATGCACCTACATGTGCCAATTGCAACCATTTAGCATACTCATCCTCTTCCACACAACAAGCCAAGATCCCTTGATCTGTGTGCTTGTACATACTACCCGCCATGATGTGATATTTTTGGGCTTTTACTACCTCTCTATCTTGAGTGTTTATGACTGGGTGATTCGGCCCGTATGTCAATACTGGCACTAATGGCTTCGCCCACTGAGGTACTACTTCCAAATTAAACAAGTAAGCATCGGGAAGGTCATCTGACACTCCTTGTGGAGCTTCTCCAGATGTGAGTCTAGAGAGATGGTCTGCTCTCAAGTGAGTCCTACCTTTCCTTACCACAACCTCGAAGTCGTATTCCATTAGTAAGAGAAACCATCTTACTAATCTACCTGTATTGCACGGCTTGTTCACGAGATATAGCAGTGCCTGATGGTCAGTAAAAAATTTAAACTTATTTGCAAGCAAATAATGTCTAAACTTTTTAACTGCATATACCATGCCTAATCCTTCTCTTTCCGTAGTGGTATAATTTCGTTCAGCTGCATTCAATTGTCTACTAGCATAGGCAATTGGAAGGTCCATATTACCTTCACCGGTAGGCTGCGCGAGTACACACCCAATAGCATAATTGGATGCATCCACATGAACATGGAAAGGCTTATTCCAATCTGGAGTGGTCAAGATTGGTGCTGAACATAATTGCCGTTTAAGCTCATTCAAGGAATTTTCACACTCATCAGTCCACTCAAAGTTAGTCAAAAGTCCATACAGAGGCTTTGCTATGATGGCATACATGTGTATAAACCGTCGGTAATAACCACAATGCCCCATGAAAGCTTGTACTTCCTTGACATTCTTTGGCCTAGGTAACTCGGCTATGGCTCTAACTTTCTCTTCATCAGTGGATATGCCATTCTTTGACACTATGTGTCCTAGAATCTTGCCTTGCCTGACCATAAAAACACACTTTTCTGGGTTCAGGCAGACTTGATATTCCCTACATTTGTCAAAGATTTGTCTGAGTTCAGGAATATGGGTTTGTCTAATGTTGGAATGAGCACAAAGATCATCAACATAGACTTCTAAGTTTTTTCTCAGGAACTCTTTAAATACATGGTACATCAGCCTCTGGAAGGTAGCTGGTGCATTGGTAAGCCCAAATGGCATTACCCTAAAGGCAAAGATGCCCCACTCAGTGGCAAAAGCCATCTTATGCTGATCTTCTGGAGCTATGGCTACTTGATTGTAGCCCGAAAATCCATCGAGGAAGTTGTACACTTCCTTGCCTGCTACTCTTTCTAAGAGATGCTCTGTGATAGGAAGCGGATAGTTATCTCGAATTGTGGCTGCATTAACCTTCTTCAAGTTAATGCATACACGCAGCTCTCCATTTTTCTTGGGCACCACTACAATGGGGGATACCCATTCAGTGTGCTCAATTTCATAGATAAATCTAGCTTCAACCAGTCTATCTATCTCCTCTTTGATCTTGGCAGCGTAATTATCATTGTATGTATATGGCTTTTGCTTAGAGGGTTTGGCATCTGAGGTCATGGGAATGGTGTGTGAGCATATGTCAGGGTCCACACCCTTCAAGTCCTTGTAACTCCAAGCAAGCACATCTCTGTATTCTCTTAGCAAGGCTATCAACGCATGCTCTTCTTCCTCTGTTAGGTCATGGCCTATGTACGTGCATCTCTCTTCTCCTTCTTCTAAGGCCACAACTATCTTCTTGGTGGTTTCTTTGTTATCATAGGCCTCCCCTGATTGAGCCTCCCGTTTAGGCATTCTAATCATGACTCTCCTGTCATCTATCTCATACTTCTTAAAATTTTCTGGGACCTCAAACAAGGATTCTTCCTCTTCTAGTGCGACTGCTCTCTTCTTTCTTTTCTTCCCTTCTTCCTTTGGGGTCACATGTGTGGCTAGCCTTACATCATTTGTAAGCTCTCCGTGCCTTTGGGGTTGAAATTCTACTTCATAGAAATATTCTTCATCTGATGCAAAAGGTGGATCCATAATGATTGACTCTAGATCGGAGTCGCTCGCATCTTCAAATGCATCAGGGCTAGGTTCGCATTCTTCTAGAACTGCCTCCCCCATGATTGGCTCTATGGAGAAGACCGAAATGTCATAGCCATCTTCATCACAGTGAGGTGTCCATTGTTCTTCATTGATGGCTACATCCATTGTTGCTAGGATTTCTGCCCAGCCGTGGGGTTCAAATTCTTCGTCAGGAAAAACTACAGGCGCATAGGCTGGGTCTTGAATTGATCTATGTGTTTCTTTTGCACCTATCTCTCTGTCTTCTTCTCTCTTCTCTTCTTCTACTGCTACTTTGCACATCCATAAGTGGGTGTCTTCATGCATCCATGAGGATCCTGACCCTATGGAATGCACCGATTCTGTATCATCTTTAGCTCTATGGATGGGATTCCATTGGATAGGAGGGACATCTCTATGAGAGTAATCTTTGAGATTCACTTTGGTCGTGACACCTAGGTGTTGCAGATACAAGGAGTTGGTTCCCCAGTCTTGTACCACTTGCAACTTTCGCATAAATGGTCTTCCTAGAATCATCTCATAGGCATGGTTCTTGCTAAAGTCACATATGGCGAAAGTGTGCTCAAACTCAACACCACAAGTAGTGAGAGTTATTCCTTCTAGCAAGCCTAAGGGTCTCTCTATGTGACCATCGGCCATCTGCAATTTCATCCTCGTGGACCTGAGTGCTGGCTTGCCCCAACGCTTCCATAGGGAAGTGGTAGCAATTGCAACACCTGTGCCTGAGTCTAGAATGGCGTTGGTGGTGTATCCTTGATAGGAAGATATGTGTTTCCCTCTTCACCCTCACTCATGTCTCCTATCTTGTCCAATGGTATTTCTGGCACTGTTTTCTGGGATCCTACCTGGGAACGAGGTTTTGCTATCTCTAGTACTTGTTTGGCTACATGTTTCCATAGCTCTGGCCTTACTTTGAGTAGCTCTTCTAAGGTGAGGTTGCATTGTACTTTAGTGTTTTTCACTACCTCTGTGTTCCTAGGTATGATTGAGTCCTCATTTCGTACCATGACCGTGGGTGCTCTCATACATGTGGACTTAGCTTCCCATGGGCCTGTGAAGTGGGGTAATTCTTGTAGAGAGTTAGACTCAAAGTCTAATCTTTCCTGAGAGTGGGTGCTCTCCTGCTCCTCATAAATGGATGGGATGTCTTGTGGGAATTGGTCATGTGCATCATCCACAAGTTCAATGGGAGGAGGGACTTCACTTTCCTTAGCCCATTTGCCTTCTTGAATCTCTCGTAGGAATTTTGGTGTGAACCGATTCATAGAAGAAGATGTGTCTGGCTCCGTAGAGTTAGGCACATAGACTTCTTGGGCAGGAAGGCTTACTCTTTCACTTGCCTTGCCCTTATTTTTAGAGGAGGGTTCCTTTTCTGATTGTGCAATTAGCTTCTCTATCCTTTCTAACAGTCCTTCAAAGTGCAACTGCGTCTTAGCTGTACTAGAGATGTTAAAGAGGCGACTGGCTTCAAACATGGTTTGAGCCAATTCCACCATCTTAGCACAAATTTTGGTTCGTTCTAGCTCTATTTCTGCTCTAGGGTAACACTTTTCATGATTAGTTACGTTTGGCCCTTCTTGGATTCTGGCCTGATATGCTTTAAGCATCATGTTTAGGTCCTCGGGAGTGGGATCTGCTAGGACTGATCCTACTCTTGGGGGTGGTGGTTTTAGGTGAGGCGGGTTGGAAGATGGCGGTTCGGATGGAGTTGGGAATGGTGGAGGTGTTTGAGCTGTGAGTTTGGTTATCCTGGCTTTGGTTTCTCTTAGGCTTTCCTCAAGTTCACTCATCTTTTTTGCCCATTGCCTTTTCATTCTTTCACGACTATCTCTCCAAGCTCTAGTCCTTTTCTTGGTTATGCTCTCAGTTTCACTAACATCTGGGCTCTTTTCCTGGCCTACCCCTTGGTTTTGCTGCAATGCTTGAGCTCTAGTGATTACTTCTACTGGTGCAATGGAAGTCACACTCCCTGCGGAGTCTACAACTAACCCAATAATGTTGATAGGAGTGATTTTTGGCATATTATTAGGATTCTTAGGGCACTCTCGTAAGAGATGCTCCTTTCCACACTCTTGGCAGAAGCCCTGGATCGTCACTGATTGGGTTTGAGTCGGTGCAGGCATGGGGCAATCACGAATGAGGTGATCTCCCTGACATCTGTAGCATGGTCCTCTAGGGAATGGGGTTCTTACTTGTCTAGGTTGAGGTCTAGGGTTGGGGTTTGCATACATGACATTTGTGTAATCTGACTCCCATCTAGGTTCATTTGGCTCTTCACTATAGTAGGACTCACCATGTTCAAGAGATTGCATGTAGTACGCCTGGGGGCTATCAACATGTGTAGAATCGAAACTATGGTCACTGGGGTCACTTTCTGATAGCAATGGGGTTACTGGCACTATGGCCCTATTCAGGTTTTCTTCTGCAGCTGCATACTTTACAGGGATTACATTAGTAGGAGCAGATGGTTGTTGTGCTAGCACTGGCTGGGGTCTCAATTGGGCCTGATATTGCGGTTGGTAATTTTGCTGAGGCCTAGTATACTATTGTGGTGGGTAGTGACTCTGGTATCTGCCTTGTTGAGGGTATGGCTGAGGGTACATCTGCCTAACGGCTTGCTTATTGTAGGGGCAATCTTGCGCGGTGTGATTGGTGTACCTCCGTTCTATGGTGTAGTACTGGCTACTAGGATTTACTTGGGGTTGAGCCATAATGGGACATACATTCGCCAGGTGGTCGCCACCATAAGTATAGCATCTTTTCACTAGGGCAAACCTTGGGATTTGTTTGCTAGAGACACCTAGTTTTTGTGCCACTTTCTCAGCGAGTTCCTCAATTGATTTGGATTGCGTGGAAGAGAGGCTAGAGGCACTATCAGAATCTTTGTATATTTTGGAAAGCTCTAACTCCTCCCCTAGGTTATCCTCGATGTCAATACACATGCGTACACACTCTTCTATGGTCCTAGGGTCCTTCAAGTACACATATGTCTCAACTTGGTACTTAGCAATCCATCCAAGAATAAAGCCACTTGCTTAGCTGGTGTGGGTAACTCAGGGACAGGGCATCTCTCCAAGTATTGTCTAAATCTTCTTCCAGCAAGTCTCACAGTCTCTTGAGGGGTTTGCTTGAAGCTGTGAATCAGCGAGGAAGTGTTATGTCTTATGCCACTTTTAGAGAATTCGATAATGAATGCCTCTAGAAGTTGGTCTATGCTCCTGAACTGCCTCTCGTTTAGTGGCTCAAACCATGTCAGGGCCGTGTTCCTAAGGGTTAGACCAAAGGCATTGTATTGCATGAAAAGATCTTCCACTTGTTCAGCTCTCAAGACTTGCCTAAACTCAGCCACATGATCGTATGGATCTCCAGTGCCATCGAAGTAGTTCTTCATGGACTTAACTAGCTGAGTCGGTCTCAGAGTCCTTGTGTGCTCTCTAGGTCGTGGTAGAGGAAACTCATCCACATTTCTTTGATTCCTGGGAGCTCTAAGTACCTCAGGTCTCGTTCTTTCTCTGCCCCCTGGGTTGGCAAAGCTTACTTCTGGCCTATCTCTACTTCTGTCTCTTTGAGTTCCATGAGCTTGGGATGTTCCAGCTCCAGGGTGACCATAGGACACATTCGATCTTGGTTGGGGGAAAACGAATTCACCTTTCCAAGTGTAAGCATGCCTATCATTTTCTGTAACCACAAAGATCCTCTCTGAAGCGTGATCTAAGTAGGTCACTCTGCCTGGGCTATCTGGATCTTTAAAGTCATAGATCATGATTGTTCCTACATCATTTGGTCAATCAGATTTATACCTCCAAAAGGCTTCATCAGTCTCTCGGTTCAGAAGCAGATCTATGCTCTTGTTATCATGAGGAATCCACTCTGGTGTGATAATCCTAGTGAGAACCGATTTGCCTCGAGGGGTTCTAGGTTCTATACCCATGTTTCCTTGCTCTAGGTCACCTAAGTCCGCTTCTGGGATCACATTTCCAAATTCGTCCGTCCTATCTGGGTGACTGGTGACTACGTATATGGTTCCTTCTTTGTCCAAGTATACTCCGTTTTCAAACTTGACAGCTGGGTGCTCTAGTCCTATGGAATGGTCAGGGTTTTTAATCTGGACCACGGATCTTCCTAGACCGTCCTCATAGATGCTAGCACCTAATCGGTTGGTCCTAAGGTATTCCAACTGCGTCTTGTACGGGCCTTCTACCCTGTGCAAGTATGGCACTATTGAACTTCCCGTAGGTCGGTCCATGCCTTGAGACATCTCTGACTCACTGGTCTCAGAGCTAGGGTAGTATGAGTGGTGGTTCAACTGCTGGGCCCAAGACCTAGCGGTGTGGTTGACACTAGCCTCTGAAGACCTAAGGCTTTGACTATCTCTCCCTAGATGTCGCCCTGATCTAAGGTTCATAAGCCTAATTGAATAGCCCAAATTTTTCCCAAGTACAACCTCGTTGCTGAGTTCTTTTGTATCAGTTACTTGATTCTTTTTTAGTGGTTACCGTGTTTATGCTCTTGTCAGAAATCACGTTGTCAGGAATACTTGAGTGTATTTTCCGCACTTGAAGTTGATCGTTCCACGTTAGATCCTTTCCTTTAAGGTTATCGCATCATGAAGAGATTATGTTTAATCTTGAACTTGAGTGCATAGGTAGTCTTCAACTTGATTGAGGCCTATCGTCGCCCTGGCCTACTCCTATCACTAGTCGTTCTTAGCCTAAGCTAGGAATTGACAGAGGGAGTTGAGGATTTTCCAACCTTGAGTTTCCTTCCTTGTGTTGTTGCCCTGGTGTGCCCAGGATGCGTATTCCCAAGCTTGCACTTACTCTTGCTTGAATGCCCTCAAGTGCTCTTACTGGACCTGTAAACGTCCCACGGTTAGCTCAAGACTTAGATTCAAGTGACACAATAGACCACATTCATGCATGTAACTCACAGAACAAATTATCCCTTGCCTTTATGAAAACAATCCCAAGGATCCCTCAGGCTTCTTACCTCGGGGTATGGTTAACAAGAATCACAGCAAATGGATTTCGTATGAGGAAGTTATGTCAGTTCAGGCTTCAGGGATTAAGACAGGGTTCAAAATAGTTTAATCAAGCAGGCAGAAATTCTTGAATTACTTGGGTTGCGGCCTCAACATGCAATGCTAACCCTGAGTATTTGTCCCACACATTGACCAAATTAGCCCCCTATTCTTTGCCCTAGAAAATTGGCCAAATTTGCCCTTCTAACGCGTTCGCAAGTTCTGTCAGTCGCGATTGACAGGTCAATCGCGATTGATGTGTCAATCGCGATCGACAGGTCCGTCGTGGCTGTCAGTCGCGATTGATGGGTCAATCGCGATTGACACGTGGCTCAAAAAGTCAATCAATCATGGTCAAAGGGCCGTTGACTCTGTCAGTCGCGATTGATGAGTCGATCGCGATTGACAGGTCAGTCGCGAGGGTCTGTCCGTCGTGGTCAAACAATCGTGGACTATGTCGGTCGTGATTGACAGAGCCGTCGTGGGTTGTCAGTCGCGATTGATGAGTCAATCGCGATTGATGACTCGATCGCGATTGACACGTGTCACGTGTATGATCCGTCAGTCGTGGTCAATCGGTCGTTGACTCTATCGGTCGCGATTGACAGAGCCATCGTGGGCTGTCAGTCGCGATTGACTGGTCGATCGCGATTGACAGAAATCTGATGAATTCCAAAAATCTAAACACCGTTTTGGGAAGCTCTAGGCCTGTAGATCATGGTTTTGTACTTTGTTTGGCAAATGGAGCATTTTTTCTGTCAGTCGCGATTGACAGAGATCGGCGACACAGAGACAGTTGCCAAGATTTTTGTACTTGCACGGAGTGCTGGAGAAGATGATGTAGCATGTACCTGCAAGACAGCTCAAGAAACATGCAAAAACAGCACACACAATATCGCTCTCTCGCTCTCTCTCAAAAGTGAAATGAGGGAAATGAAAGGAGAAAGAAGATATAGTCAAAAAACTGAATTTTTTTTCGCGATGATGGAGATGGAGGTGGGAGATGGTGATGATGATGATGGTGATGATGGTGGTAAGGTAAGAAAAAGAAAAATAGGAAAAGTAAAGAAATTACCTACAACGCCAATGTCTCCAATCTACGTCTTACCATCACACGCTCGTCCTCAAAGCTCGATCCCCGGCAACGGCGCCAAAATTTGGTGTAGCTCAGTGATGAGTAGCACCTCCTTTAATGTCAATCCGGGAAGACGTGAGGATGGTATGAAGACCTCGAGCAAGTGGAGGCACAAGTGCGTGAGTGAGAAGCACACAAACATGCACACACACACACACGCGCACACATGGCAAGACAAAGAGTGAGAAGCAATGGAGTTCTTAGATTACTTTCAAAAAGCTCTTACAAGTTCATTTCAATTACAATCTAACCCCAAAAATGAGCTCTCCAGCTCCTTTTATAGTTTTTGACTAGCTTTGGTCCTGTCCAGACCTAGTGTCCGGCCTAGTTAAAAATTAGGTTCCAGGGCTTATTTGAGGGCTCAAACGAGATCTAAAAAATACGAAAATTGGCAGGTAGATACTTCTAAAGCTCCTCAAGCTCAAGGACTCCTTGGCTTGCACAAAATGGAGCTACAAAAATACGAAATGGTATTTACAATGGTGTTTAGTGATTAAAATCACTATTTGTGTAGGGATTTTCTCTGTTGATTTGTCATACACCTCTTTGAGCTCCCTACTTGCTCTTTCTTCTTGTGTGCTCAACTCCTTGATGTCTGAAAAATTTAGATGGCCTACTTGCCAGATCTTCTTTGGCTACCGTGTCTGCTTGTGCTATCTCTTCGTTCCGACCCTCTTTGTCTTGTGGCTTCTTCGGTTCCCTGACTGCTGCCAACAACAGAGTTTCCCAAGTCTCTTGGGAAGTCTTGCAATTTCTGATATGTGGCAAAAGAAAATCAGATATAGAGTTGAGTAAATAAGACCTTGCCAATGCATCCTTTGCACACCATGTGTTGAGCTTTTCTTGTTCTTCCTTGGTTGGAAATCCTCTTGCTTTGAATGAGGGCAATTCTTCATCTCCTGAGATGTATCCATAGAGACTTCTTCCTTGTAGGTAGGTCTTCATTCTTAGAGACCAAGCTTGATAGTTGTTCCTGTCCAATTTATCAATAAATGAAGGAAAACCATCTCCCATTTTACCTTATTTGCTCTGATACCACTGTTGGGAAAGATGGATGGATGATCTAAGAGACTGAGTAGGTACTGCTAAACCTGCTTTGTACCAGCCCTCTTTTGCTTCAGACTTGATTAGTAGACTTCCTTAGCATTCCAATGACACCAAGAAATGGCCTATGTCCTTTGGAAATGATGTGTGCAATGATTGAATCAAAACAGATAACTTTGAAAATCACAAACTCAAGAAGACCTTCTATTTTGGTCTTGACACCTACTGGATGTTTTGCTCAGTGTGACCAGCATAGTAGCAATTGATAAAATTCCTTCTAGGAGTATTTAATTAGCTTAGTAAGCTACCATTTGCAAGTGGAATCATGTAAATAGATAAACTATGCTAAGAGAAATCAATTTAGCAAGATTAGCTATACCCCTGACTTTTTATTACTATAGCAAAAATAGACCAGTGAGCACCTCGATGCACATTTCTCTGCATTGGCTGAATAGAATGTCTTCAAATTTTGGCAGCATGTAGTAGGCTTCAAGCTGAATCCAACAAGCTTTGAATCACTGAATTTGGTGGAGTATTGACCGAGATATGCCCTTGACAAGTTGACAGACTTTTGAGTAGACTAGCAAAGAACACAGAGATGAATGATATAAATGTATCTATAAATTAACACTTGTGTACAATCCCATTGGCATGAATAACATTGCTTAATGGTGTAGAGAGGTGTAGGCTATGGTATAGTCCTCACACACACTCAATTACAGTAGAATGAAGCTCGGGAGTGAAGTGATCTACCCACGACTTTTTCATATCCATTTTTATAGGAAATGACTAAAAGTTTGAATTCAAATTCAAACTTTTGGCTCCCTATGATCAAGCTCCTAAATGCTTGGAGATATTCTCTCAATCAAGTGAGTTACTTTTTCCACGAATCACTTAGGTAGGTGATTACAACAGATTCTAAGTCAATTTGACTTTTACAATGAGATAAAGTGGTAATTAACCACTAGCATATGTTCCTATGATTCTTCATGTATGTAGAGTCTTCATGATACCTTCCAAGCCAAATGTGTAGGCTTGTGATTTACACCAACATTTATCATCCATAGACTAAACACATTTTGGTTAGTCGTGATGTTGTTTTTGTGGAAGATGCAATTCAGCCATTACTTTCATGTACTAAGGAGACATCAGTTAGCTTGAAAGATGTGTATGAAACTTTTTTGCCTCTTTTTACAAGTGGACAGTCTAGTGTTGGTCCAAATGAGGCAATTTCTCAGTCTTTGCACATTTCACATGATGATGCAGATCAATATGTTTTTTATGCAGATTTACATGATGCACTTGTTGATGAGAGGTCTGATATAGAGGAGGAAAAAACCATGCCTAAATGGCTAGTGAAGGCTTTGCAAGATAGAAAATTAGATACACCTCTATCATATCATACTTGTTTATGCTCTCATAGTGCTTCCTTTGCATCAGATTGCTATGCTATAGCTCCCTCTAGTTTTTTTAATGAGAATGAGCCTTTTTTGTTTGATGAAGCAAAAAATTCAAAAAATTGGATGGCTACCTTACAATCAGAATATGATGCTATTATGAAGAATGGTAATTGGTCTTTATGTGACTTGCCTCTTGCCAAGAAGGTCATTGGCACTAGTGGGTATACAAGGTGAAGCGTAAGCCTGGTGGAATAGTTGGGAGGTATAAGGCTAGGCTTGTTGCAAAAGGTTATGCTCAAAAAAGAGGCATTGATTTCGATGAAGCCTTTGCTCCTACAATGATGATTGGTCATAGCATCTGTGCACTTGGAGCTCATCATGGTTGGAATGTACATTAGTTGGACATTAAAACTGCATTTCTAAATGGTGTTTGCATGAAGAAGTGTATGTTTTTCAACCCCATGATTTTTACAGAAACGGCATGAAAACAAAGTGTGCAAGTTGAAAAAGGTATTATACAATTTGAAGCAAGCACCACTTGCTTGGTATGAAAAGATACATGTCTACTTGATTGCACATGGTTTTGAGAACAATCCAACTAAGAGCACCTTATATGTTAAGTGTGGAAATGATGTGCTTCTGATCATTGTTTTCTATGTTGATAACATACTGCTCACTGGTCCTAATACAAAGCATACTATTGATTTTAAGATTGATTCACATGCCTCATTTCAAAGATTTGAGGCATTTGCATCATTATTTGAGCATTCAATTTATGTTGAGCCTCCATGATGCTAGAGATGTATCTGATGTAGTTCTCTATTAGCAGGCTATTGGATGCTTGATTTACTTATGCATAAATTGGCTTGATATTTAATTTGTTGTCTCACAGATGAGCAGGTTTATGCATTGCCCAGGTGTCAAGCATTGGTAGGTGGTTAAGCGCATTTTTCACTACTTGAGTGGTACTCGGCTATGGACTGGTATCAATCGCGATGGACTGGTATCAATCGCGATGGACAGGTATCAATCGCGATGGACTAGTATCAATCGCGATGGATAGGTATCAATCGCGATGGACTGGTATCAATTGCGATGGACTGGTATCAATCGCGATGGACAGGTATCAATCGCGATGGACAGGTATCAATCGCGATGGACTGGTATCAATCGCGATGGACAGGTATCAATCGCGATGGATTGGTATCAATCGCGATGGACTGAATTTTTGGGTTTTTTCCGTGTTTATGTGTTGATCGGGCCTCTATATGTCGCGATGGACAAGAATCTCAGCGAAATGGGGTGTCAATCACGATTTTTCTATCGATCGCGATGGACAGGGGTGTCCGTCGTGATGGACACGTGTCCGTCGAGGTCTGTCAGTCGCGGTGGACTGGCTGTCCGTCGCGATGGACAGTGTCAATCGCGATTGATGCTATCAATCGCGATGGACTGAAAAAATGCAATTTTTTCAAAATTTTTTGTGGATCTCTGATGTGCAAGGTCCCTAGTCTACTGTGATGCACTTAGTTTTACCAATAGATGAAATTTTCTGTCAATCGCGATTGACAGAGGCCTGCGACACAGAGACAGTTCTGCACATTTACGTACCTGCGCAACGTGTTGGAGGTGATGGGATAGCCAATACCTGCAAGCAAACTCAAGAAAGATGCAAAAAATAGCACACAACAGTTTGCTCTCTCGCTCTCTCTCACAAGTGAAATGAGGGAAATGAAAGGAGGAAGGAGATATAGTCAAAAAACTGAAATTTTTCGCGATGATGGAGATGGAGGTGGGAGATGGTGAGGATGATGATGGTGATGATGGTGGTGAGGTAAGGAAGAGAAAAATAAGAAGAGTAAAGAAATTACCTACGATGCCAATGTCTCAAATCTATGTCTTACCATCACACGCTCGTCCTCAAAGCTCGATCCCCGGCAACGGCGCCAAAATTTGGTGTAGCTCAGTGATGAGTAGCACCTCCTTTAATGTCAATCCGGGAAGACGTGAGGATGGTATGAAGACCTCGAGCAAGTGAAGGCACAAGTGCGTGAGTGAGAAGCACTCTAACATGCACACACATACACACACACGCACACACGCAGTAAGACAAAGAGTGAGAAACAATGGAGTTCTTAGATTACTTTCAAAAAGCTCATACCAGTTCAAAAATATTACAAGCTAACCTCAAAAATGAGCTCTCTAGCTCTATTTATAGATTTTGACTAGGTTTTGGATGTGTCCAGACCTAGTGTCCAGCCTAGTTAAAAATTAGGTTCTCTACCCTATTTGGAGGTTCAAACGAAGTCTAAAAAATGTGAAAACTGACAGGTAGGTACTTCTAAAGCTCCTCAAGCTCAAGGACTCCTTGGCTTGCACAAAATGGAGCTACAAAATTATGAAATGGTATTTACAATGATTGTTAGTGATGAGAATCACTGTTGTAAAGATGTTGATTTGGAAAAAATTGAAGGGCCTATCTGCCATATTTGCGTCGACTGCTCTGTCTACTTAATCCTTCACCTCGCTCTGACTCTCTCCGCTGGCTTCCTTGTCTAGTCAGTCCTTGGGTGCCCCTACTGCTCTCTACAAGCATGCACAACTTTATCCACCCTAAGGAAGAAGCTCAACAAGAAGACGAAGTAAGAATCAACAAGCCCATCTTGCCAGTGAGGGTTATTGCCGAGCCATCTTCCATGGATTTGCTTCATAACGGTAGTAGTTCAAAAGAAATTCCAAAAAAGGAGGTTGAACTGCATATTCAAGTATAAATTCAGTAGCCATTCAACAAGACTATAGACACAAACAAAGGAAAAGATGTTCTAATAGGGGAAATTTTGGTCATACATCAAACATGGTTGAATGTGGATGTAGCACAACTAAAATCGATGGTCAGACATATGATTCAAACTGCCATGGAAACCCAATGAAAAGTCATATAAGCATGCAAAGAATACGAACAAGCACATGTAGAGAAAAACCAATTCAAAGCATTAAGTGAAAATTTATCAGATCAAGTATTGAAGACTCAAGAAGAGCTCCAAAAGATGAAAGCAGATTTGGTAGTAGCAACTAAAGCAATCAACACATTAAAGATGGAGAATGCTACTCTAAAGATGAAGTCGATGAGTTGAAAAATAACCATGAGAAGCTACAGAAGGAGAATATACAGATAAAAAAGAAGTATGATCAAGGTGAAATGGAAAAAGCACGTCTAGCAGCTAGAAGGAAGATTCTTGAAACATAGATAAAAGGATACATGGAGGACGCAGATTCATTAAGAAATAAAAATAAAGAACTAATGACATCTCTCTTATTGAATCAAACCATGGAAGCATCATCAACACTAAACGATGAGATTCAAAGTCTCAAGAATCAATTCAAAACATATGCAAATTAGTTAAAAATAGAACAAACACTTGGTGTGCAATGGGAGTCAAACTATGCTCAAGACACAATGGAGTTAAGAAGAAAATGGAGAAAAGCAAGGGACCGATAGATAGAACAGTGCAAACAGGATGCTGAACAACTCAAAGAAATATGCGAAGATAAAGTGAAAATGACCAAAGAGCTCAATGAAGCAAAGAGACAGAGTGAAGAAAAGGAGCAACTAATCAAAAAATTTCAAGATCAATTAATACAAGCTCAAAATAATCAAGAAAATCAGCAAACGAACATGGGGACACCAATAGTAAAAGGTGAAACTCTGACTACTGAGGAGACTAAGGTATGCTCTCTTTCTCGCCCCATTGTTCAATCACCAATGAGAGATCAACAAGAGGTATCTATTGATGAAATTCCAATGACATACAATACAAAGCTAGATTAGAGAGAATGAGCACTACTGGTGACTTGCGTGAAACATAATTTTGAAGATGCAATTGTATGAGTAATGAAGGAAGCCAAGATCAACAGCAAAGATCTGGATAAGATAATAAAGTCATTTAATGTACCTTATGGAATTATGAAAGAAAAAACACAAAGTTATATCAAGAAAAAAAACCAGAAGGATCCAGACCAAGACCTGAACTTCAAGGCTACAACCTTTACTTATACTCAAGAGGAGTTTGAAGTAGTCGATTGTGTCTAGAGAAGAAAATTTTTGGAAAAGACCCTTACATTGTAGGTACATTCACAAGAGGCACCATATTTACTACAGGTTAATACTTCTTTTTGCCTTGTGCCAAGGCACAAATGATGGTCATAATTTAGGGAAGAGCAACGGAATGGCTCATTAAATAAACAATGGTTAAATTTTCCATTACTACTGAGTTGGCCACACAATTATCTTACAACTGAAGAGTATATGGTTAAAACTATTGAATTTTGTTTACTCAGACATACTCATGTCCTTGATTTAACGATCAAGCTAATGAATAAAATACTCAGCAACTCACAGTTTTGAAAGTCTTCAAGCATGCAGAGTATACATTTTTTAACTTTATCAGCATTAACCAAGGCACAAATGCCTTGATTTTTTATCTTTTAGTTACATTGAGCTGATTATCTATGATGAGCTACTATTCACGCCTAATCTTCTTACCGAGCCCCTACTTACAAACATTCAAAGAAGCACTTTTTATGGGCTTTTTTGAAATTGATTTAGAAATCTTTTTGAAAATGTCTTCCAATCTAAATGCTAGACTCGTAGCTTATGAACTAAGATTTTTTGTTGATCATTGCCAAGCTCCTCATGATGGAGTTAAGTCTCAACAATGGAAGAAGGTTGTGATCCAAGAAGCAAATATGATCAATAAAAAAGAACAACACATATACCAGACCTGCTCACATCGCCAACAAAAGCTTGTTGAGGACAACAAAGTTTAGGAGGAGCGACATGTGGAGGGAGAAACCAGTAAAATAAAAAGTAAAAGATAATTCATTGAATTATTACTCTCTTCCTAGAGCCTCGTAGGGGCATGAATCAGTCCAAAACTAGATACGAGCTGAAAGAATGCTTCAAGCACCAAAAGATGCAATCAAAGAAGAATGACAAGGAATTTTGAAGCATCAATTGTAGGACATATAAGATATGCCACCTACTAGTAGCATGTGTGGCAACCAAAATTAATGTAGTAACCCTAGTGTATGAAGATAAAGAATACCAAGGGTTAAACAGAAGCATTGGATTGAGGCTCAAATAAGATGAAAAATTGCCTCTAAGTCTTGAAGGCTTCTTCAATCACTCGTTGCATACACTTAAAAGAAATATGCAATAGGAAATTATAGCATCAAGTCGAAGAAGAACAATTAGGCAAGAGGTGAAGCAATCGATTCATCCCCAACCACCAATTGCATGTCAGGAAAACCCACAGAAGCCTATCAAGGGAAAATAGAGACTAAGAGGGGGAGATTTTTGCATAGGACTAAAGACAAAGAAGCAAAAGAAAGAAGTAAAAAAAAATTAGGCCCCAAAGTTTTCAATAAATGGCTCATTTCCTCTTTCCAAAATCCATTGTAAAACTGTGAGAAGCATTGTAATTTCTCTTGAGGAGTCCTCTTGATGCATGATCCTTGAAGAATGTAACATTATCCTTGTACAATAGTAGGAACTTAGTGATTTATAGAGAAAGTGATGGTCTCTTATGTGAAAGAACCAAATTTAGGGCACATGTACATAAGTCACTTGTGACTCTTTTGTAAGGACTTTTTGCCATTGTGAAGAACTAACTTTGCAAAATTTTGATTTTGCTTCTTCTTTTCTGTGTATCTTCTTCTCGTTGAGCTTGTACATTTGTTAGAGGCATGGAATGTGTGTCTAGAGGTGTTGTCTACCCCCTCCTGTGTTGGGTGTGTGTAGAAGTGCGAGAGACACACGAGAAGCACACACAAGGAGCACAAACACAGCAAGACACACGGAGAAGACGATGGCTGGAATAGCTCTCTCTATTGATCGATGAACTCAACTGAAGTAAGAGCTGAATAATATCCCTAAGTACAAAGTACCACCACATATGAGAGTATCAAGTATGTGGTAACATGGGGAAAAAACCTCTAGCCAGCACTAGAGTAAAAAGTGCCCATGTATAGGGAAAAGGTTCACATCAAAGCTACTCGAGGAACACATAAGTGTAACAAACCCCCCTGGATCGAATGATGTGAACACATACAGGGAGTGACAGATCAGCCCCCACAAGGTAATAAGCCTAAAGCTTTGCGAAAAGCTTCAAACTTTTCCCGTGGAAGAGCTTTGGTGAATATGTCTGCCACATTATCTTGTGTAGGCACATATACCAAATCAATATCTCTTGCATGAAGGCGCTCCCTCACATAGTGATAATGCACCTCAATATGTTTGGTCCGTGCATGAAACACTGGGTTTCGTGCAACAGCCAAAGCACTCTGACTATCTGTGAGAATATGCATAGCAGCATCAATCTCCATGCAAAGATCCATCAATAGGCATCTCAGCCATATACACTCCACTGTAGCTGTGAAAACTGCCCTGTACTCAGCTTCACAACTCGATGTCGCCACTGTAGGTTGCTTCTTACTCAACCAAGATATGCATGAGTCTCCAAGGAAAAAGCAATTACCACTAGTGGACACGCGAGTATCATAACAACCAGCCCAATCACTATCTGTAAAAGCATGCAAGCATGGATGAACATCTCTGCCATAAAAGAGACCTAAGCTCAAAGTTCCTCGGAGATATCTAAACACACGTTTCACCGCTTGCCAATGCTTAGTGCCAGGGCTATGCATGAATCGACTCAACTGGGAAACTGCATACTGTATATCCGGCCTTGTGTTGCATGCATATATAAGACATCCCACAGCTTGCTGATAAAGAGAAGTGTCAAAAGCATCACTAGAATCCTCAACTGAGAACCTGAATCCTGTCTCAATTGGTGTGGAAACTGGCTTACAATCCTCAAAATCAAAACGCTGAAGTAGTTTTTCAACATACTTTGCTTGATGCATAACAATTCCCCCCTCAACGGATACAAACTAGATTCCAAGATAGTAGCTCAAAAGACCAAGATAAGTGACATCAAAAGTATGCTGCAAATCAGCCATAAGAATGTCAAGTTTTGCATCACATGGCCCAGTCAAGAGTATGTCATCGACCTAAAGAACAAGCACTATAAGATCAGCCCCATTTTTGCGTACATAGAGTGTGCTTTCAATCGGACTACATGTGAAGCCAAGAGCAATCAAGTGCTTATGTATTTTGTCATACCATGCACGTGGAGCTTGCTTGAGACCATACAAGGCTTTATGCAAGCGACAAACCATATGCTCTTTCCCTTTCATAGCAAATCCAGGAGGTTGCTTCACATAGACCTCTTCTTGCAAATCTCCATTCAAGAAGGCTGTTTTTATGTCCAATTGATGCACTTTCCAACCTCGATGGGCAGCCAATGCAACCACGGTACGAATGGTAGTCATGCGTGAAGTAGGTGCAAAAGTTTCCTCATAGTCAATGCCATATTGTTGTGCATATCATTTGGCAACCAATCTAGCTTTGTAGCGATCAATGCTACCATCAGATTTTCTCTTAATCTTGTAAACCCACTTTCTACCAATGGCATTCTTTCCTTTTGGCAATTCACATAACTCCCAAGTACCATTCCTATGTATGGAATCCATTTCTGATTGCATAGCACTCATCCATTGTGGATCGTCACATGCATCTTCAAAAGAAAGTGGCTCTTCATTACATGTTGTAGCAATAAGAGAATAATCCACAAAATTACTTGATGCATGGTGAGAGCTTGATCTTGTTCTACCAAGTAAAGGTGCACTCAATTTGCTATCCTGCAAAGTTTGTTTCAGCCACTTTGGCATAGATTGTGCACTCTTGATAGACATACATTCATTATGTAATACATCTTCAATATGTACATCATGCGTGGGCTGAATTTCATGCTCAGTTTCAGCCATATTTTGACGCAAATGTTCAGCCATATGTGGCTGGAAATTTCCAACAATTTTGATAATTTTTGGCTGAATTTTTTCAGCCATGTTTGGCTGGAAATTCTCTGCATTTTTAGCCCGATTTGGCTGGAATTTTTCAGCCCTTTGAACCTCAGTTGGCTGGTCTACATGGCCATAGTCAAGCGCACCATTTTGGAACAAAGGCATGAGTGTATCGAACACATCTTGTGAGCTAAATGTTGGCAGTTTTTTGCATTCAAGTAGAGGGAAAACTGAATTTTCAGCAAATACCACATCTCGACTCACAATAATTGTGTTCGTCAATGGATGGTACAACCGATATCCCTTACTTTCAGCACTATAACCAAAAAATATACATTTTTTTGCCTTGTCATCAAGTTTGTGATGTTGTTGTGATGGCACAAGAGCATATGCCAAACAACCAAACACACGCATATGACTAACCATAGGCTTATGACCATTCTAAGCCTCATAAGGAGTGATGACTCTTAATGCTTTTGTAGGGCAGCGATTCAACACATAGTTTGCACACATGACCGCTTCCATCCAAAACTTATGAGGAAGATGCTTTCCTTTAACCATACATCATGCCATTTCAAGTAAAGTTCTATTTTTACGCTCAGCAACACCATTTTGTTGAGGTGTATATGGCACCGTATATTGGTGTGAAATACCTCTTTCACAAAGAAAAGCATTAAACTCATGTGACATGTATTCACCACCACGATCCGTGCGTAGAGTCAAAAGCTTTTGTGAAGAAAAATTTTTAGCCATAGCTAAAAATGCTTTGAAGCAAGAAAATACCTCATTCTTTGCTTTCATAGGATACACCCATGTATGGCGAGTAGCATCATCAATGAAGGTAACAAAATATACATGCTTCCCAAAAGATGGAGTCTTGACCGGACCACATACATCACTATGAACAAGTTGCAATTTTCTTGTAGTGTGTGTATGACTATCTTTTGAAAAAGAAGCACGATGCATTTTTCCAAGAATGCAACCTTCACATGCATGCTTTTCAATGGACTCAAGTGTAGGCAAGCCAATAACCATGTCCTTCTTTTGCAAGTAGAGCAAACTATTGAAGTTTAAATGACCAAAACGAGCATGCCAAAGCTCCATTTCAGCCATGGAAGAAGTATGAGCAACTAAGGCATTCGAGGCAGCCCTCTTGTATGTATCCATGCGATACAAACCATTACATAATGTACCGGACATCACGATAACATCGCCATTGCTGAAATCATGAACCATACACTTATCATCAACAAAGTGTACATGAAGTCCAGCTTTGGCAATCAACGGAACTGAAATTAAGTTCTTCTTGATACCGGGCACATGCACTGCATTTTTCAAGAGAATCACACCTCCATTTGCAGTCGTAAGCTCAATTTCTCCTACTCCAATGATAGGATAAGAGGCATTGTTTGCACACACCACATGTCCTCCTTTAGGTGCATCTTTCAAAGAGGCAAAAAATCTTTTGCATGATGTTATGTGCTTTGAAGCACCACTATCAAAGAACTAATCGGAATCAGCCTCACTCACAACCATACATTTAGAATGTAAAGAAGCATCATAATGACATGTAGCAACACATGCCCAAAAATCTTGAGCCATGTTAGCTTCATCATTCTTTGCATTTGCTGAATTTTCAGCAATAGACATGCCGGATTCCTTCTTCTTTTCATTGCGTTTTGCAAGCTTTCTACACTCATCAATAGTATGACCAGCCTTCCGGCAATATTTGCATCTCGTCTTCTTTTGCAAATCACCATCATTAGAGGAATGAGTGGAAGAGGAAGCTTGAGGCTTTGGTTTTGATGAACCCAAAGCTGAACCATAATTGTTTTTCCCCTTTTGTGAGATAGCAAGTGCTTGCGTTCCCTCAATCAAACCACTCCTATTCACTCTAGATTGCTCTTCTTGCAAAAGAAGAGACACAACCTCATCAAATGCATACATATTAGGATTTCCTTTTGCAACCAAACGGACTGTAGTAGCAAAGCTTTGAAAAGATTCCGGTAATCCTTTTAACAATGTAGAAATGAGTGATGCATCCGGAATGATCTCATCTATGTTTGCCAATTGCTCTTTCAAGTCCTTGATGCGTGTCACATACACATCCACCGACTCATTTTCAGTCATACATACATCCTCAAGTTGCTTCCTCAAGTATGCAACACGTGCTTCATTACGCACGGCATACAAAGAAGCAAGAGTGTCCCATGCATGTTTCGATGTAGAACATGACCGAATGTGTGGAACTATATGACGCTTCACTGAAAGTGCAATCAAAGCATGAGCTTGAGCATCTTTTCCATCCCATCTAAGCTGCTCCTGTGTAGGTGGAGAAGGAGAAACCACTTTACTCGAAGAAGAAGCTCCATCTGTGACAGTAGACTATGAAGTAGAAGCACCTGCCGGTCTTCGATCTACATCTGCCACTATGTTCCAAAGTTGTTTTGCAACAAGAACATGCTTCATCATGTAAGACCACATCGGATAGTTGGTCCCATCAAGCTTATCTTCATCTTGAAGCATGCCAAACAAGTCATTGCTGCCCGCCATTTCACTAAGGAACAAGAATGTGACAAATCCTTCACTTCGACGAAAGCTAAAATGAGTGCTGAAATTTCAGCTCACAAACCGTCACTCTGATGGCGATTCTGACTGCACGAATGGCTTCGAAATGGGGGTAAAACCCCAGCGCACCTGCTAGAAATGTTTCCGGGCTGCTGAAATTCACAGTTCTATGCTCCGAAGTCAATTTGCACTGTTAAAGTGCGCGCGCGCCGCGACGCGAAAAATCAAAACTTGAGAAGAAGCTGAACCTGCTCTGATACCACTGTTGGGTGTGTGTAGAAGTGCGAGAAACACACAAGAAGCATACACAAGGAGCACAAACGCAGCAAGACACATGGAGAAGACGATGGCTGGAATAGCTCTCTCTATTGATCGATGAACTGAACTGAAGTAAGAGCTAAATAATATCCCTAAGTACAAAGCACCACCACATATGAGAGTATCAAGTATGTGGTAACATGGGGAAAAAACCTCTAGCCAGCACTAGAGTAAAAAGTGCCCATGTATAGGGAAAAGGTTCACATCAAAGCTACTCGAGGAACACATAAGTGTAACATCCTCATCTCTTTTTGTTGTTTTGTTGTGTGTGTGTGTATGTGTGTGTGAAACATAGGAAGTGTAGAAGCAGGATTTGGTGTTTCCCACCACTCTGTATTTTGGTCAAAACATGAATCACAGATGTTTGATCGAATTGAAAATATGACCATTGGATGAGTCCCTTCAAGAGCTTTGAAATAAACCTCCTTCTCACTATATTCGGGTATCGAAGCTGAGAGAAATCGCTAGATTAGTATATGCTAGTGCACCAAGTATTGATACATGCTAGTGTGTAAGAGGTGACGTGTGGGGTAGATTTAGCCTAATTTGCATGCATTATTTATCCCTTACCTACATTAACTATCACATGTGCACATGTTTCATACACTTGATAAGGTTAAATTCACAAATTGATAATTTAATGAGTGTATCAATACCACCACTATATGCACTTGGTTGATGATCAAGATTTAGTCTCCTTCATCACAAGTCCCTAAGACATTGTGATCTTAGGTAAACATAATGGTTTTTCACATGTCAAAATATGCAAGATCAATTCTACATCTTCATCTAATGAACTCAAGTATCTCATATGAGTGTGAGCATATGCATATGACTATGCAAATCAACCACCACATGGAAATCTCTTTTTCTATACCCAAGCGCATAATCAAAATCTTGAAGGATCTCTTTCCATCAAGCCTTATTGATTTTAAGGTATGTTTGATTAGAGAGCCACTAAATGCTCTCTGATCAAATGCTCCTATGACTTTAGCACCATATAATTAATGACATCACTTTTCCCAAGCATGAATAATTAGATGAAGTAATTGACAGATATACTCAATACTCTATGCTCAAGTGCTCACAAATGATCCATGGTGCTCTAAGTGGCAAGACCCCCATTATGAGGATAAGCCATTATGAGAGGCCAAATGTTTATGGAACCCTAACTTCCAAGTTCGATGAAGTCTATGTGTGATGGCTGATGGTAATAGATGATCTTTGTGAGCCTCTGCATAAATAAAGGCCTTGTTGTGTTGCATGGTTTCCCCATAGAACCTTAATGGGGGGAGTGCAGAGGGGAGCTTGCCCCCTTTTGCAAGCTCCAGGGGACCTATCCTCTCGGCCTCTATGACCACGAGAATAGGACTTTCAGGCATGGAGATATAGTTGGATTGTATATTTTGCCAAGTATTTTGTCTCTCTTGGCTATGCTTATCTAAGCATGAAGAAGGTGTAGCTCTACATAACATTGCACACTAGTAAGCCCTTCATCTAGATTCTATCTAGATCATCATATAAGCTCCACATTAGGAGCTCATGGGTGGAAAACACCATCTTTTTTACTGCATTAGTCTTGGCAATTTGTGAATTTGAGTTCTCTATCTCTCAGTCTATGTTTCTCTTTGTTTGCATTATTTTCTTAACTCTGATTACTAGCCTATTCCATTGTGCTATTATTCCTTACATGGTATTAGAGCTCAAGAGGCTCTCAGTGGCACAAAAGAAGAAACCTAGAGATTATAGAGGCTTCAACTCCAAAAGAGAGAAGATTTCAAGCCGAGTGTCATCATCTACTAGTGGGAATCAAGGTGGTTTGCCAATAGGAGTAGGTGGAGCACAAGGAGTAGCAATTATATCAATCATCTCAATGTTGTAGATAGAACCACCAGTCTTCACAGAAGGTAAGCTTGATAGTACAAATTACACCTTGTGGAAGTTTAAAATCAATTTTATCCTTGATTCATATGAGCTTTTTGAGACTCTTCTTCAAATTGATCATGAGCCCCAAGAAACATCTGATCCAAATAATCATGGTCAAATGATTCCTCCTGCTGCTGATTTTCTACATGCTTGGAAACACAGAAATGCATATGCACTCTGTGCTCTAGTTACAAGTACTACTGATAGTGTTCTGACTCTCATTCAACATAATACCAAGGCTTGTGAAGCATGGAACATATTGAAAAAACAATATAAAAATCGTTATCAAACATGGATTCAAAACTTGAAGAATTAGCTAGTACTAGGAAGGATTGCTGGTGAGGAGATTGTAGAGGTGTTTATCACGACATAAAAAATCTAAGGGATCAAGGTGGGAGCAGATGAACAAAAGTTAAGTGAGGAGCTAGCTGGGCCTTGTCTTTGAATTTTTCCACTAAAGTTTGATGGTTTGGTAATTGCTCTTAATACTCAAATCAAACCTAAACCTCTAACTTTTGAAGAATTCAATGCCTTACTCATGGAGAAGGAAATGTGGCTCAAGGCAAGGAGTGGCGGCAACAAAGGAGATGTTGCATTCACAGCAAATGCCAAAGGAGGCAAAGAGGACTTTTCAAAAGATGGAGAAAAAAAAAAGAACAAAAAAAAAGAAGTTCAAGGGAGAGTGTTTCAACTGCGACTGTCACATTAAGAAGGCGGAAGAGAAGAATGGCTCTTAATAAAAGGTGGCAAGGGCAAGGAGTCTGCCAACACAACAGAAACAAAGCTTGAGTTATTTGTTATGATAGAGGAGGTATGCTCCTTGACTTAAGATTCAAGAACAGATGACTCATGGGTATTGGACAGTGGTGCCTCTCGTCACATGACAAGTAGAAAAGACTTTTACAATTTCTTACAACCTCCAAAGGAACCCATCACAATAAACATAGGCAATGATGCAAGATGTCCTACAAAGGGTGAAGATAGAGTTTCTTTTGTTAATTCTAATGAGGATATGAGAAAACTTTCAAATGTGTTGTACGTTCCACAAATCAAATGAAATATGCTTCCAATAGCTTCTATAACTCATCAAGGTCATGAAGTATCTTTCATCAAAACAAGAGCTAAGATTACGGATAGTAACAACAATGCTCTTGCGAATGGCATAAGAAAGAACAACTTGTATGAGTTGCATGCTCTTACAGCCACACAAGTGTGGGCATAAGTAAGTTATGGCATGAGAGATTTGCCATATGGAATACCTTGTACTAAAGGAGACGCATCACAGAGGTATGGTTGCATACCTATCATTGATTGCAGAGATCGAGGAACCATGTGAAGTGGGCAAGCAACAAAGGAAGGTGCTTCCACAAGAAAGTAAGAACAGAGCAAGCTATCCTCTAGAGTTGGTGCATGTTGACTTGTGCAAAAAAATGCCTACAAAGACCTTGGGTAGATCTTCCTACTTCATGCTACTCGTCCATGACTGTAGCACGAAGATGAGGGTGTACTTTCTTCACGATAAGGATCAATCTTTTGGTAAGTTTGAAGAATGGCTTTAGCTTGTTGAAACTAAAACAAGGAAAAAGATGAAGAAGATGATGGTTCACATCAACAACGTTTGAAGATTTATTCAAGAGTGAAGTAATCAAGCATCAACTCACAATGGCACACAACCCTCACAAAACGGTTTTGTAGAACGTTGAAATCAAACCATCATGTAGATGACAAGGTGCATGTTAAAGGGAAAGGGTTTGTTAAATCAATTTTGTGTAGAGGCCATCAACACCACTATCTACATCCTAAATCGAAGTTAATCCAAGGCACCTGATGGAAAGACTCGACAAGAGGCCTACAATGGCAAAAAGCCATATGTTTCCCATTTCAAAGTATTTGGACGTGAATGTTATGTACTTGTTCAAGATAGGGAGAGAAACAAGCTTCAACCAAAAAACATCAAATGTATGTTCTTAGGATAGAGTGAAGATAAGAATGCTTATAAGTTTTATGACCTTAGAAGGAGTAGCCACATGCAATGGAGGAAAAGAGAGCTTCCAATTTATCATCAGACGAAGGGGAAATCCACTATGAATTTGGCCAAGGAGCTATAACTTCTACACAAGAGAAGGAAGCATCATCTTCACATGATGAGTCTAAAAGTAATCAACTCTCGTCACCCAAGCAGAAAAGCCATTGCCAGGTTGGGTGAAGAAGCTCTATGATTCCACAAACCCCATCTCACAATCACTAGAACAAGTAGATGGACCAAGGTGATAAAAATGAATAGAAGAACAAAGATAAGCAAATGCCCATATTGTAAATATGGCCATGATGGTTGAGCTCATTCAAGAACAAGCGAAGGAACCGATCAGTATGGAAGAAGCACTCCACGATCGGGATTGGAAGGCCGACGTGCAAACAAAATACAACAATATCATGAAGAATGGAACTTGGGAGCTAGTGGGTGAACCCCCTAAGTGCAAAGTCATTGGCACCAAGTGGGTTTGGAAGCTAAAGTACAAAGCTGATGGTACTTTAGAAAAGTACAAAGCAAGACTTGTTGCACAAGGCTACTCACAAGTTGGGATTGACTTTTGTGAATCATTTGCCCTGACTCTAAGGATGACTACTATCCAAGTAGTACTAATTGTAACTACGCATAAATGATGGCCAATCTATCACATGGATGTCCAATCAACATTCTTGAATGGAGACCTCAAGGAGGTATATGTGTCTCAACCACCAAAATTTGAGGCTCCCCATTTAGAGAACAAGAAATGTAAGATGAAGAAGGCATTATATGGGCTGAAACAAGCCCCTAGAGCATGATAACAATGGATAGATAAGTATCTCTTGGATCTAGTTTCAAAAGATTTGCTTCTAATTCTAACTTGTATGTCCTAAAGAGAGGAGGGAAGACAATTGTGCTTGTACTCTATGTAGATTACCTTGTAATTACAAGAAATGATGATGCTCTTCTTCAACAAATGAAAGATGCCTTGAGTTTAGAATTTGAAATGACACAATGGACTTAACGCATTATTGCTTAGGCCTTGAAGTATGGGAGGAACCTGGGAAGATTTTCATCTCCCAACAAAATTATGCAAGACAAATTTTAAAGGCATTCAACATGGAGGATTGCAAGAAGTTTCTACACCTATGGAGGTCAACACAAAGTTATGTATTGAAGATACTTCACCTCTGGTGGATATTAAGATAAAACAAATTAGTTGGAAGTCTCATCTACCTGTGCAATAGCAAACCAAACATCTTGAATGTTGTTGTTAGTAAGCAGGTTCTCTAATAAGCCTTGCCAAACTCACTGGAATGCAAACATGCATACAATCACGTATGTGAAAGACACATTCTGATTCTTTTCCCCTTCATTCTCAAGTAGAAACTCTTTTAAGACAAGAGCCTCAAAGTGGATCCAATCCACAAGAATAGTCCCTTCTTCCACCAAACTCATCCACCATTTGTATACTCGTGGCCTTAGGGAGAGACCTTCCTCAAGGGTGCGATACTATGGTGGGGTGCCCTTCCATTGATGCAAATCTATCCACTTTTGAAGAAAAATGTAAACTTCATCCTTATTATGGTCTAAATCATCCTCCATAAAACTAGGTGGTTTCAAGGCTTTTAGAAGTGGCATTTTCCTAAGACTTTTCCCCTTGAACTTTTTAGATTGTTCGGCTGGACATGGCTTCTCTTTCTCAGCTCCTGGATGGCTGAACAATTACTCTATAGAGGAGGCAGCAGTGCATGCTTTTCACAGGCCTACATAATGAGGAGCCGAACCATAACCTTGGAGAGAAGGGTGAGAGAAAGGAAGGGAGGTCTCCTTGCATGCTCGTGGGCAGTCATTGGGGCTGTGTGTAAAGTGTCTTGTGCCTATTGTATCCTTCTTGGTTGTGTGGATGGTCACCCTTGTGGGCAGTCATTGCGTCTGTGTGTAAAGTGTCTTGTGCCTATTGTATCCTTTTTGGTTGTGGATGGTAACACTTGCTCTGATACAGTATGATGCCTAATTCTCAGTGATCCCACCTTTTTGGACCTATGTACAGAGAAGGTCAACGAAGATCCCATACGTGTCAAGGAATAGAGAGATGTGTATGTTGAATGATCCTCGCCAGCACACGATCTATAGCACATAAATGTCTCTCTTCCTCCCTGCATTTGAGGCATCCATATGGATGTCCACATGACTCAAGTAGGACGAAGTTCCCACTACCTCCCCTGTCTAACAACAAACTATATAAAAAACCTCCATGAGTTAGAACTATAGATTGAGGATCTAGAGATACATACAAGATCTCCATTTAAGAAAGTGTTCCACATTTCATTTGTCCAAAGCTTAAAAAATATTTCTTGGTCACAAAAAGAACAGACCAAATGTGACTAAATCCAGACACAATGAAACCACTTGGTTGTTAGCCCATAACAGGTACACAATATCCCAAAACCCAAGGCACCAATGCTCTTTCCTAGCAATATCAAAACAGAAAAGGGAGATTTTGCTAAGAGTGCCGTCCCCTCCTTTTGTAGCAACTTCAGCTGTGTCAACTATTGAAGGATGCAAGAAAGTAGTTTGTTGGAATGATGATGCCTGAGAAACCATGTGGATTTTCCACATAAGATTCAACAGATACAGTAAGCTTGTCTAAAACTTAGCACTAAAGAAAAGAAATCTGAATAATGTACAAGCACAAACCTGTGCTAGAATCAGGTATTTTACCTTGCAAACAACCCATTATAGTGTAGGGGATACATGCATAACAAAAGCAGAGTAATTGCAGCATCTCCCATGAGAAGGCTTATGATTGGGTAAAAACTAAACTTTTGTAAATGGTACAAATATGAAATGCACCCAAGCTAGAAATGGATGGCACAAGATATCTCCATAGCTGAGGAAAATGTGGCCTTGAAAAAGGGCCAAAGAACTGAAATGTGCCCTGCACATGCAGGATGGCTGTTTATAACTGAGCCGTGTGATTGGTTGCATTAACCAGTATAGTAGCTGCTGCCTCAAATAATTGTGACTTCTCCCTTGTATCCCCTAAACGTGGATCACGTAGCAGAGCAGACATGGGAAACTTTCGATATAAATAGTCTCGCCAGAAACCAATGGTTTCTCCATCACTTCAAAGCTCTATCTTCAATGCGTAATATAAATATCAAGAGTAGGCCACATAATCTGATAAGGTTTGAATCTCACTTCCAGCATGAAATGGAGAGTTGGGGGTTCTTCTTGGTTTTGGAGATGATGTTGGTGATGCGTTGGGTGTTGTAAATGGAGTGGTATACGAAGTATGTGGTGCAACATTGTGCGACCATCCTCGTCTTTGATATGCAGCCCTAGCTCTCGCAGGTGATGGTGCTGAGAGTCGGGAGTGTTTGGTCAAATAGTCAATATAGAGAACATCTTCAATCCGAGACACAATGTTGAATGCCAAGCTTTCTATTACCCGAGAATAACTCTCAAGTATAGATTGTCCCACATCCTGCACAGCACTAAGAAGTGTGCATCATGTAACGACTGAGAGTCTGGTATGGAGATGCATATTAAAGATGACTTACTCTGTTGTGCTGGATTTTTGTAGTGTCTAGGAATGATTGCCTCAGACATGGAAATTTCTGCCTCAAGCCTGAGAGAATTCTCTCTGCACGCCCCAAGAAAAGTTCCTTCCTCTCCACATCTGACGTTATTTCTTTTGCAAGACCCCAGGAGGTCTTACTGTTATGTTGCTTGCTTCTTCTCTGAACCCTCTGCAAATTTCGGGCATGGCTCTGGCACCTCCACAGTTGCAAGGCACCCTCAATTCTGTTAGCCAAATCAAACGCTTTGTGCTCACTTGAGAGGTCAAGGGTACAAAGAAGACTATCCACAGAGAAGCAATCTGTGGTGATTTGTCTGTAAAGAGATTCTCCAAGGCTTGCTTTGACATTCTGTCATGATGAGAAAAATAGAGTCAACATGTGGTCTTCTGGCATGGCACGAATACACAAATGCACCTATCAGACACTGAGGAAAATTGTGATCTTTTTCACTCTCCCAGGACCCAAACAGAAATTGCAATAACGTGATGAGCTTCTATGCAGAAGAAACTGTGCATCTATTTAAGTGCAGTTGGAGAGTCAGAGCTGTTAAATTGGCTTGATAGAAAAACCAGCAATGACCATATTAGGATAAAATGCAGCACAGGACTTCAGATATTACACCTTACTAGGGAGTGCAACTGCTGAATGATTTGTCTCTGCAAATGTGGCTTTATGTCTCAGAATGGTTTGTACCAGATGGTTCTATAAATGGAAAGACTCATTGTGGATCACATTCACTCTCCTGTGCTTTCCATCTGCAGATGCATGTTGTATTCAATGCCATAGCTCAAAGAATACATCATCCATATGCAGAAGCATCAAAATACATCCCAAACATTATACATGATGTACAGGAGAATCGAAAAAGCCTTGCTAGGATTAAGGTATGCAAGAAATTCTGACAATGATCATAGTTATGCATATCTTCACTCAAATACGATTGCCAACTCTGCATGGCAAACTGATTTAAAAACCTCTTTTGACATGTGAGTGAAGATGCAAGGGAAGAAGAAAGGAATGCCCTCAAAGCCAAAATACCTTGGGCAGTGCATCCCAATAAACATCTGGAATCTCCATCTCTGCAAGAACCTGTGTGTTGATTGCCACTGCAGCCTTGAGCACCTGCTTTATACACTCACATTGATGCTGCAGCCGCTTTCGTCCCTCATCGGAGAGACCAGTCTTAGGTACTTTTGGAGTTGGAAGCCACCACTTCTCATTTTCTCTGTGTAATGACACCCTTTGAAGCCCTTGACTAACATCATCAATAATCATTACCCCATGCTCTGCATATCTAAACTCTGTGTCCCGAAAGCTTTCTAAAGTATCCTGTAATCAGATGAAGAGCAATGGGTCACGGTATTGCTCTTAGAAAATTGAAATTAGCAAGGACAAAATGAATTGATACCAAGAGTATTGCATCCAACTTCCTGAGTGCAGGAAGATTGAGGTGAAGATCAGACCTTTGCCTGCTGACCATGATCTACAGAACTCGAAAAATTAGAGATTGGCTCACAATGTAGCTGAAATTTTGAACCAAGCAGAATAAATGCACATGCAATACGGAATTTATACGAACAGTAATATGTTTTGCCCTCACCTCAAACTTGCTGCCATCTGGCAATGTCTGCCAAGATGGAACAAGCTCTACAATGCAATCCGCCACGGATAACAGCCAGTCCATATCTCTCCTCCACAATGATTTCCGCTCCTCTGAAAGGGGTTCTAGCTTCCATAACTCTCCAAACACAGAAGCTATCAACAATAGACACAATTGCAAGTCGATTTCAGTCCCTTGAAACTTTCAGCAAAGCACTTTACAACTTTTCAAACTGGTATCATCATTCCTGACCAGCAAAGCACTAGCACCCTATCTATGTTCAAGAAAGCAAGAATCACCATTCTGAAGAAACAGTGCTGCAGATAAATGGCGTGCCCTACCGTGAGGAAGTCTACCTTTCTAAACAATTACTCCAGACGGTTAATTCAGACACAAATTCAGCGTTGGACAGTACAGATTATAGCAGGAGACTTGAGAATTAGCCACACACCTGAGAGGTTAGTGATTGCGTTGGATATGGCGAGGGCAGAGGAGACGCCCTTCCCACCGCCTGACATGTCTTCCCCCAATAGTAGCTTGGCGAACTTTTCTTTCATGAGCTCGATTTCTGGCAATTATGGAATATCTGTGAGTCGAAGGCTGCAAGATGCATGCACCCCAACTGCCAGTCTCGAATACATGCAGTAACTTAAGACTACGTATGTACCTGAAAGTTTTGTTTTACTCTTCAGATCCCATGCAGACTTAATGGAAAATTCAGAAGAAGCTTCAGGGGCTTGAAGAAGATTTGTGGAATACTTTGGCCATGTCGAGGAGCCCTCTGCACTAAGCGCACTGCTGGACCCATCGTCTTCTTCATCCTGCAAAGCGCTGCTTCCCAAGTCGCTGCGGAACTCACCGGAGCTAAGACTAAAAGCTTCAGTAGAGCTCAGATGATCTCCGTTTACGGTCGAACTTCCATAGTCAAAGATCATCTGCTCGAATTGTTCCGCGAGTGCCGCCATTTCCACATGGATATCAGAATTGCCGTCTAATTCCTCCATCTTCATTCATCAAACGCTCTAGTGATACATTCACGCTATCTGGAGAAACAGAGGACGGCCCCTAGGGATAGCGGAACCAGGGGAAAATCGATCAATCTGAGTGATTCCCAATCATTAAGGCGGGAAATTTGCCAATAGAAGAATAAAACGGTATGGGTAATATAGAGGGCTGCTTAAGCTCATGCGGACGCGCGCGCGCGCGCGAGAGAGAGAGAGAGAGAGAGAGAGTTGTTTTGAGAACCTCTGGAGAATAATTGCTGAGCGGATTGAAAGTCTCGTCAAGATGTATGTTGCAGAAGTAACATACATGCCCCTTAAGGAGCTATGGGGACTGGCGAGGAGCGAGGCAGAAGACGGCGAATTAAGAAGCAGAACTCTCGGCTGCTGCGCCGCAAACCCAAAAGACAGATATGCTTGTCCAATTTGCAAGAGCAAGCATAATGAGAGGGAAGGAAGAAGAGATAGAGAGAGAAACTTGAAAGTAAGACTAGAAGAATATGGAAGAGCCTGTGTGAGTTCTCAAGAATCTCAACTTCTCAACCAGGCCATGGATCTACTGTTCATACTGCGTGTGCGTAGGGTGGCATGGGATATGTGAGCAACAAGTAGTAAGGACACTCGGCGCATACACTTACGCCGAAAGACCGGTCACCACATCCCGAGGCAATGATAAAGACTCTTCGCAAAAGAAGTGAGGAGAAGTATGTCTGCTTTCCCTCGTTCGAAACCTACTTGCCAGAACAGAACATCTGATCCCCTTCTTCCCTTTCGAAAGCGATCGGAACAGAAGAAGCTTTGTTCGTTTCTCTTCTGTCTTTTGAGGCGGATCTCTTTCACCCCCTCAGCCCTAGAAGGAGAACATTGTAAATATGCAGCAGCTTTTTTGTTTTTTTAATTAAAGAGCCTTGCGGCCAAGCTGTTGCATGACTATCGCGCAGGATGGAGCAGACGATGGACGACCCCTTGCCCGCCCCTTAGAAACCCCTGTTTTCATCACTCCCACGTACGTCTTTAGTTCTGTAGTACATTCTCTCCTGTTTTTGTCTGTGATCATTGCTTCAGCTCTTGGTCGTTAGGAAGCTTCGCAGCTCCTGTGACAGCTATTAAGCTTTTCATCTATGGAGAACTGCTCGTGTGTACCAAGAAAGAATGCATACAGAAAACGGGAGATTCGCCTACCAGGCACGCACTATGGCAGTCACTCAAGATTATCAACGTCCTACAGAAAATTAAGATCAGCAAGCACTCTTCCATTCATTCGTAAAGACACCATTCTCCTGTTTACATGAAGCTAGATATACGCAACTAGAGAAGAAAAGCAGTAACGATGAATACATAATTCTTTTATATATAGGCCCGCTCAGAAGTTAATAGTCGCCATTGCCCAACAAAGCTCAGACAGAAGCGGGAGACTCATGTGCCCAATATAACGGAATGCAGAATCTCCCATATAAAAATGGAGTAAAGTTCCGGGAGGATATCTATATGAAAATGGAGTAGAACCTTCGAGCCCGCGTAATCTAGTGGTTTGACCAGTTGAGTCTCTCGGAGAAAGTCTTGAGATCAAGTCTTGGCGGGACATAAGATGGATGCCTCTACCTTACGAGGTCGAGGAGCATGTGAGTGTGTTTTCAATTCATTGTACTGTCAAAAAAAAAAGGGTAAAACTTTCAAAAAATACCCAACGCAAGCATCACTTGAGATCTAGCAGGAAATAGCAGAATGGAGAGAGAGAGAGACCACACAAGCATCATATGGAGAGAGAGAGAGACCACACAAGCATCACTTGAGATCTAACAAGGAAATAGTGAAGAATGTAAACAGAAACAAATATGTACCTTATGTCAAGTTATGAGGAGTGGAAAGGAAGACTCTGAGTAAAAAAAAGAAGAGAGAGTGTCCTTTGTGGGATGTAGGAGTGCTAAATACACAGTTATAAGATGGAGGGCATACACCGAATAGCTACATTTTTTTCCCTCACACAAGTATTTTCTTATAGACTTTTGATTCGTGAATCCCCAAGAAACCGAAATGCCCTTTCGAGTTCCAAAGCATCTAGTAAACAATAGATATCGAGTACCAAGGATCACTTGAATGTTGGAACATTGGTAAGATGGCACTTCTCTACCTCCGAGGACATTGAAGCTGATATGCAGGGTTTTAGTCTCTTGTTCTTCATTGACAAGGGAGTGCTATACTCATGGTCTATGCTAGAACCGAGGACATAAGGAGCCTTAGAAAATCTTTGTAAGCTCTTCTTTAAGAAGAGAGAGAAAGATAGAAGGTCATGGAGTCCATAAAAAGTGCCACATAGCAATGATTTAAAATCAGTCATGTTCTCCACATTATCTTTGTCATTGTGGGGTAGGATTTGATAGCCATCTACCTATGCAAATCTGTTAAATATTTCACATGACATGACATGGCAAGATTTCAGCTCCATGATGAAAGATACTCCAATCTCAAGCCACTCATATTAAACAGGAAAATTCTTGGCTCTTGGAAATTTATTCTCCCAATGTTTTTTTTTCCTTAGTACTATCATATGCTTAAATATAACATTCTTTACCATTACATGACAATGTTGCTCTTTCATGTCTCTGCACACATATCTTCATATGTGGGATGCAACATCATGCTCTTTTTCTTTACATATAAATGCTTCTCCTATAAGATTTCTATGTCAAATATGAGATTTTCTAAGTTCAAAGCTCAACACAACTAGGCTTTGACTTGTACTACTTCTTTGAAGTGAGGTTATGTACAAGTTGCAACCAAAAAGAAAAAATGTGTGTGATGCTGAATTGCTATATGGCATTGGAAAATATGGCCTATCAATGGTTATGCATGAATATCATGCGGAGTAATTTCTTTTTTAAGGCAAGTACCTTTATGAAATATGATATGGAGCACTTTTTCAAAGTTTGTGAACGATGCATTTGGGAATTCAATGTGTTGGACAAAGACCTTGGAAGAAAACATGTGAAGATTTCAAGTGTTGCAGATCAAAGACACTGCATATGAAATAGAAAAAGTTACAAGAATGTTTCCGCTGTGTTCAAGGACATTAGATTTTATAGTGCTATGAAATTGAATATTGTAGTGTTATATATATATATATATATATATATATATATATATATATATATATATATATATATATATATATAACACTACAATATTCAATTTCATAGCACTATAAAATCTAATGTGTGTGTGTCTGAAGATATATATATATATATATATATATATATATATATATATATATATATATATATATATATATATATATATATATATATGTGTGTGTGTGTATATGTACACATTATATATATATATATATATATATATATATATATATATATATATATTATCAAAAGCATATTTTATGGTGATTTCAAAAGATGTGATGCTTATTTTAATAAGGACAATCTCATCAAACATTTTGGACCAAGTTCGTTCATGAAGAGGGCAATAAAATCCACCATAGATATTCATTTATTGCAGGATTGTACAAATTTATTAATGATTGTACAAATTTATTAATGATTGTACAAATGTATTAAGTGAAAGGGTATGCATGTGGCATGAATGCACACAAACAATTACGGTAAGTGGTAGCATTCAATGGAGAGCTCTATTCATTTTATCACTACCAAAGAAACTCATTTATGGAGGGTTGCTACTCCCTTTCATGATCTTATTATCTCCATACCGAGAATCAAGGTCCAATAATGGCTACCAGCTCATGATCTTCTTGTCCCCATGAACAGTTTGGAATGTATTAAAACAGGTTCAATTTTGGAATGTATAAAAACAACCTCAATTTTCTAATTTCTGATTGCCCAGAAAGGATGAGTAAAACTCATAAAAAGAGGTTAATTTAATGCCATTTTCATGTCTTCCTGATTTCCATCATATCAGAATTTCATAAAGCACCATTTTTTTGGTATATTTTAAGATTTTTCCGAGCATCCCATTTCTTCTTCCAACAATTCTAATCCCCTACTAATGGTTTCTTATTGAGGAAAATGTTTTCAAGCCCTCTCCAAACCAGGATACTATGAGATCAAGTGAAAAAAGATGAGCGATATCTTTTTTGTTCCCCTTCATGTTTTGCAACATGGGTTTTCTCATTGATTTTTTTTTTTTTGTCCTAGCAATGTTCAACATGGGTTTTCATTGTATAATGTTGATGTCATATGATTGAGAGCTTTAGTTTGTACCTACTCTTCCATTTGCATGAAAAGCACCTACATCTGTTGAGTTTAATGCAGAGGTTAGATTCTTGGCATAAAGTTGAAACGTGTGTGCTGTTATGTACTTGATGAATTTGCATCTTTGTAAGTCATCTTCCTCATTAAAGGTAACCAATTTTCATGAATAATTTCCCCCTAACAATCTCTTGTTTCAAAGCTTTATTGTTCTTTTTTATAGTAAATGTTGATATATTTAGGTAGTGATGTGGGTGAACACTCTAGGACCGTCGGGGCACTTTTTTCCCTCTTTAGGAGGTTTTTTCCCCCGGCTTGTATATACGCCTATTGCCCTAATGGGCTACTTATCTTTTGTACATCTTGTAGTAATACATTCAATTTTGTGTGTTGTGCTCCAAGCCTCTTCTCCTTCCTTGTGCTTTTCGCGTGCTTCTGCAGACGTCTAACTCCAACAATTGGTATCATAGCATGTCGTCGCTTCATCTAGGGCGCCATCGACACTCCTCCGTTTGCAGTCTCAGAATCGCACGAATTTTGGTGAGCATACGCAGTGTGTTTCCGAGATCAAAATGGCTTCGCTTTCTAGTGCCGAAATCGCGATCTGAGCTCGTTTCGGCCTCCGAACGCACTATCATAGTGCTTCTGCAGGCTATTTCGTCTTTTTGTGCCAAAGGTATATACTAGTTTCTATTCGCCAATATAAGCATCTCAAAGTCTCCTACAGGTCTAGCAGAATTCGTTTGGGCAGTTCTATTCAACTTTTTGAGATACAGTCAATTTTCTGGGTATTTTAGTCACCGGCCATGGCTGAAAGCAATGATGTATTCTGTATGTTGGCTATTGAGGATAAGTTGGATGGTACCAACTACCCATTATGAGCTTATATGATGCGACATGTATTGGTTGCAAAAGGACTATGGAACATTGTGCAGGGTGTTGAAAGACGTCCTGTTACACCTGCGACTACAGATACTGCAAATACAGGTGCTGAAGCTGATGGAGATGGTATCGAAGATGATATTCTGCAAATTCCTGTTCGTGCTATTGTTTCTGTTGCACCTACTGCAGAGCAAATTCGTTGGGATGGCAGAAATGCTCAAGCACATGCATTGATAGCTTTGTCTGTCAAACATGCTATTATCCCTCACATTCGTTCTTGCAGAACAGCAAAGGATGCTTGGGATACACTTACCACATTGTACCAGGCTAGGAATGAGGCTTGTGTTGCTTACCTCTGAAAACAGTTGGAGAGTGAGCACATGAATGAAGGTGATTCTATGGACAGTTTTCTAACAAAGATCAAAGACTTGAAGGAACAGTTGATTTCTGCTGATGATGTTATACCAGATAGCTCACTTGTGCAGACCGTTCTGAATGGTCTTCCTGATTCATATCAGAGTTTTGCTTCTACTCTTCGATTGATGATGAAAGGCAATCCAAATGCCTTGTCATTTGAGGAGTTAGTTTCTCTTCTGTTACAGGAAGATCAGTCCAGGCAGAATAGGTCCATTATGCGTGTTGCGGATCAAGCTTTCCTGGCTAGTGAGAAGGGCAAAGGAAAATGGAGATCTTCTACTAGTAAGCAGAAATCTGCAAATGCTGCACATTTGAAGAACCAGGATAAAGATGAGAAGAAATCAAAAAAGCAAAAATTGTTTTGCAAGTACTGTAAAGGGAATGATCATATCATAAAGAACTGTCCAAAACTGGTTGCAAAAGAGGCAAAGATAAAGGAGGCTGGAATGGTTGTTGCAAAAGCCTCTACACCAAAAGCAGAGTCTGCTAATCTTGTGCAGGAAGAAGAATGGGCGTTTACTACTAGTAGTTTGCAGTTTTGACCCATCTTCTCATGAGCAGTGCATGTCTATAGTGGACTCAGATGTTTGATAGTTTGACAATGGGGCGACCAAACATATTACCTCGCAGCGCAGTTTCTTCTCTTCACTCGAGCCTGCCCCTACAGGGAATACTATCACATGCGCCAGCAACTCCTCTTATCCTATTATGGGAGTTGGTAAGATCATTCTGACTACTGTTGATGGTAGTTCTTTCACCTTCTCAGATGCCTTATTTGTGCCAGGGATCTTGCTTCTAGCATTTTATGTCGTGGGTTGTATAAGCTCATAGACTATGAAAGATCTGTAAATGAGTTGGCATGTGTAGTAAATGATTCTCATACTATGTCAGATGCAAAGCTTTGGCATGCATGCTTTCGTCATCTGAATTTTGCTAGTTTGCTACGCCTACAGAAATCTGAAATGGTGTCCTCTTTGCCCAAACTTGAGGCACCTGGAAAACATGTTTGTGAAGGCTCTATTTTGGGCAAAATGCAGCGTTCCTCATTTCCAAAAGATGATTCTCTTCGAGCTACTCAAAAATTGCAGCTTGTACATAGTGATGTCTGTGGTCCTATGCAGACACCTTCTTTTGGAAATTATCTTTACTTAGTGACTTTCATTGATGATTTTCCCAGGCATGCATGGGTATATCCATTGAAGGCAAAGTCCGAAGTGTTCATGTGCTTCAAACAGTTTTTGGTTTTGGCTGAAAATCTGTCAGCATATAAAATGGGCACCCTCCGTTCTGATCGAGGGGGGGAGTATATGTCTTCTGATTTTAATGCATTTCTGGCTGAACGTGGGATAAAACACCAGTGTACAATGCCATATACACCTCAGCAGAATGGAGTTGCTGAACGAAAGAATAGGTCACTCATGGAGATGGCGAGGTGTATGGTCAAGAGTCAGGCTCTACCACATAGTTTCTAGCTTGAGGCTGTCATGTGTGCAGCATATGTACTAAACAGGTGTCCCACTAAAGCACTGCAGTCTATCACTCCATATGAGGCTTGGCATGATCGCAAGCCATCTGTTGCTCATCTGTGTGTTTTTGGTTGTTTGGCATATGCATTAGTGCCTGAACAACATCGCAGAAAATTGGATGATAAAGCAGTAAAATGTATTTTTGTTGGATACAAATCTAAAAGTAAAGGCTATCGTTTGTATCATCCACAGACTAAACACATTCTGGTTAGCCGTGATGTTGTTTTTATGAAAGATGCTATTCAGCCATTGCTTTCATTTACTAAGGAGACATTTGTTAGCTCCAAAGACATGTATGATACTTTGCTGCCTCTTTTTACAGGTGGACAGTCTAGTGTTGGTCCCAATGAGGCAACTTCTCAGCCTTTGTAGGTTTCATGTGATGATGCAGATCATTCCATTTCTGATGCAGATTTACATGATGCACTAGTTGATGAGAGAGCTGATATTGAGCAGGCAAAAACTATGCCAAAATGGCTGGTGTAGACTTTGCGTGACAACAAATTAGATGCACCTCTGTCATACCGTACTCGTTCAGGCTCTCATAGTGCCTCTTTTGCATCAGATTGCTATGCTATGTCTGCATCTAGTCTCTGTGATGAGAATGAGCCTGTTTCGTTTGATGAAGCACAAAATTCAGAAAATTGGATGGCTGCTATGCAATCTGAATATGATGCAATAATGAAGAATGGTACTTGGTCTTTATGTGACTTGCCTCCTCGCAAGAAGGCCATTGGCACTAAGTGGGTATACAAGCTGAAGCGTAAACCTGATGGTACAGTTGACAGGTATAAGGCTAGGATTGTTGCAAAGGGTTATGCGCAGGAAAGAGGCATTGATTTTGATGAGACCTTTGCTCCTACATGCCGTATGACTACTGTTCAGAGCATTTGTGCACTTGCAGCTCATCATGGTTGGAATGTACATCAGTTGGACATTAAAACTCCATTTCTGAATGGTGACTTGCATGAAGAAGTGTATGTTTTTCAGCCCCATGGCTTTGTGCAGAAAGGGCATGAAAACCAGGTATGCAGGTTAAAGAAGGCATTATATGGTTTAAAGCAAGCACCACGTGCTTGGTATGAGAAGATACATGCCTAGCTGATTGCACATGGTTTTGAGAACAGTCCAACTGAAAGCACCTTATATGTTAAGCGTGTTAATGATGTACTTCTAATCATTGTTCTCTATGTTGACGACATGTTGCTCACTGGTCCTATTGAGAAGCATATTGCTGATTTTAAGGCGGATTTGCATGCCTCATTTGAGATGTCTAATTTGGGGCATTTGCATCATTATTTGGGCATTCAATTTATGCAGGTTGATGGTGGAATGGCTTTGTGTCAAACGAAATATATTGACACATTATTGCAGCGTTTTGGCCTTGAAGACTGTAAGCCTATTGCTACTCCTATGGAGACAGGTTTACGATTGAGTCTTCATGATGCTGGAGATGCATTTGATGTTGTTCTCTATTAGCAGGTTGTTGGATGCTTGATTTACTTATGCATTACTCGGCCAGGTATTCAGTTTGCTATCTCACAGATGAGCAGGTTTATGCATTGCCCAGGTGTCAAGCATTGGCAGGCGGTTAAGCACATCTTTCGCTACTTGAGTGGTACTCGGCTACTTGGGTTGTTTTATCCCAAGGGGGGATCACTACCGCCAGATTTGTATGCTTTTTCTGACTCAGACTGAGTTGGTTGCTATGACACTCATGTGTCCACTAGTGGCTTTTGCTTCATGCTTGGTAGCTCATGTATATCTTGGTTAAGCAAGAAGCAGCCTACTGTGGCCACTTCCAGTTGTGAGGCTAAGTATAGGGCAGCTTTCACAGCGACTGTTGAGTGTGTGTGGCTTAGACGCCTTATGGCTGATTTGGGTGTTGGTCAGACTTGTGCCACCACCATCTTCACTGACAGTCAGAGCGCATTGGCAGTTGTGAGGAACCCTGTGTTCCATGCTCGCACTAAGCACATTGAGGTGCATTATCACTATGTCAATGAGAGGTTCTCTACTCGGGAGGTCAGCTTGGCATATGTGCCCACACAGGAGAACATTGCAAACCTTTTCACGAAGGCTCTGCCTAGGGAGAAGCTTGAAGCTTTCCGCAAAGCTTTGGGCTTACTTCCTTTTGTGGAGTGATTTCTACATAGCTTGGCACTTCCTTATACATGAGTGCCAGCTACTTGTTCACCGCATCACTCCCAGGGGGGATTTGTTGATATATTTAGGTAGTGATGTGTGTGAACACTCTAGGACCGCCGGGGTACTTTTTTCCCTCTTTAGGAGGTTTTTTTCCCCCGGCTTGTATATACGCCTATTGCCCTAATGGGCTACTTATCTTTTGTACATTCTGTAGTAATACATTCAATTTTGTGTGTTGTGCTCCAAGCTTCTTCTCCTTCCTTGTGTTGTTTGCGTGTTTCCGCAGACGTCTAACTCCAACAGTAAAGGGCTAGTAGATTGACTCCAAATATGGGGACACCACATAAAATCCTTCTCAAAATTGGTTACTAAACTCATTTTAAACATGGGGAACCTTTCAAAATCTTTTCCAAATTCTTTCATTGAGTACCTTGATTCAAAGTTCACACAACCCATTTCATATAGTTGTTCCAAGAATATCATAAGATTCGGAATAGTTGTGATTAATTGTATTTCATTTCTTGCATTTGTAAGTGCATTGGATATTGTTAGCCATAGCTCAAATAGGGGGGTTCTCTCAATGAAATATTGGGGTTTCTCACAACGAAATACACATGGAAGTCTCTTCTTATGGTTGGAGAAAAGTTTGTCTGAATTTATATGCTACACATAAATTAAAGAAATCAAGGAATCATGCCAATATGTATTATATCCATGAATCTATGTATTATGTGTTTAAGGGGAATCTTATATATATATATATATATATATATATATATATATATATATATATATATATATATATATATATATATATATATATATATATATATAGAGAGAGAGAGAGAGAGAGAGACATACACACATGCATACACACTTGCATTGATACATCTATACATGCATTGGTGTAGATACTACAACAGATGAGCAATTTTTTTACAACAGATGTCCAGGTATGCATCGAAAGGCTTGTTGGTGGAAATTGATTGGTATATGTATCAATAGTCTTATTGGTAAAATAGTTCATATGCAATCAATAGGTTCTTTGATAGCAAAATGTTTATAAAAAATACAAACTAAAAAAAAACGCTAGCAAAGGTTTCTTGTGTAGGTTTAACACATGCATACAGACAATTTAACCGATACATGTATTGCTGAATGGATAGCAAATTCATTCATAGTTATGCACACATAAATAATGCACACACCTAGATAGTTGTTCACTTGCACATTATGTGAGATACATATGTATACATCAATACACCCACCTATACATCTAGTCACATAGACTCACATACTCATACACATATACATTATACACTTACACAATCATACATGCACAAATTACAATAGACACAACTAAAAACTTTCATTCACACATGTTGTACAGCTGCAAAAGAAAGTCATAAAGAATGGTAGAATTAATCAATGACATAACATCAATTTGACAAAAATAATACATGTCTTAATAATACATGACAGAGATACAAATCATGTCTAAAATAATGCATGTTTTCAATATTACATATCTTAAATAAAAACCATGTGTGTAATAATACATTTCTGCAATAATACATATCTTCAATATTACATGTTAGAAACATAATACATGGTTGAAACAAATCATGTATGAAGTAATACATGTGCAAAATATAATACATGGCTAAAAATAAAATCTAGTAAATATTTGATCGTCATATGTGAAGTTTATCCCAATGAAATATATAGTCATGCCTTCTCTTCTAAGTCCAATTTTTCTTCATAATTCAAAGCCTTACTAGTCATATATTGGTTTCAAAGGAGTTGACCTAGCTGTATGCCAAAGCAGATTCAACTTGAAAGCATATGCAATACTAGTCAAGAAAAAAAGCTACAAGATGAATCCCAACTGCATGCAAAAGGTGAAGGAAGAGCTAGATAAGTTATGGGAAGCGGGATTTATTTATCCAATTGAGAGGGCAACGTGGCTTCCCCTTATTTAAATGGTGCCAAAGAAAAAAGGAAAGTAGAGAGTGTGCATGGATTACAAAAAATTGAATGCAACCATGGTAGTTGACCCTTTTCCTTTACCCTATTGTTAAAATGGCCCTTGAAGATAGAAATAAAAATACTTTCATAATAGAATGGGGAGTATATGAATAGGGAGTAATGGATTTATGGTTTGAAGAATGCACCCCAAATTTTCAAAAGTCGGTAATGCACACTTATTATCTATGTTTCACCACCTTTAAGAAGTATTCCTCTATGATTTTAGTGTTGTGGGAAAGGAAGTGGATCATCTCCATTAGGTGGAATTTTGTTTCTTCAAGTGCATGGAGTTTTGATTATCCTTGAACCTTTATGTTAGAAGAGGTATATTGGTAGGATATATTCTTAGAAAGGAGAAGCATGTGACATGTCTGCTTTCCCTCGTTCGAAACCTTTGCTAGAATAGAACATTTGGTTCCCATCTAAGCACGCACAACCTAGTGGTTGATGCTTTGAATCTTAAGGAGAAAGTCCTGAGTTCAAATCCTGGCTGTACTTATCTATGAATTCCCAAAGATGAGTGTCTATGAATTCCCCAAGATGGGTGCCTCCACCTTACGAGTTCGGGTGTGTGTCTTTCCAATTCATTGTACTCTCCAAAAAAAAAAAGAACATCTGATCTCCTTCTTCCCTTTTGAAAGCGGTCGGAACAGAAGAAGCTTTGTTCGTTTCTCTTCTGGCTTTTGAGCGGATCTCTTTCACCCCCTCACAGGGGTAGCACATGGATATGTTTTCACGTGGCCGGAGATCACTTTGCAGATCACCCGAAAAATGTTCTAGGAGCACATAGATGTTTGGTGGTCGGATTTTGGGTGGTTACAGGTCGATTTCAAGTGGTGAATAAATAATAATAATAAATCTTCTATTTTAAGTGATCTATCTATCATATATGTCTAAGCCATCGCTGTGCAGCTTTTGAAAAAGGCAAAATAAAATTAATATAATATTCATGACTGGATTTCAGGTCATCCGAACGGATTGGTGCTAACGGGCACCAATCCGTTGGGATTTTCACTTTTAGGTGACCCAAAAAGATCAAAACATCCCCGAAGTGTCTGAGCCCGTGTAGCCTACTGGCTGACGCCTTGAAGTTGTAAGAAGATGTCCTGAGTTCAAGTCCTGACTGGACATGTCCATGAGTCTTTCATGAGGGGTACCTCTACCTTAAGAGGTTGTATTTCCAATTCGTTGTACTCTCAAAAAAAAAAAAAAAAAAAAAAAATCCCCGAAGTCCGGTGTAGTGAGCTCATGTGCTAGGGTATCAGCGCTAGTAGTAGGAGAACATTGTAAATATGCAGCAGCTTTTTGTTTTTCTAATTAAAGAGCCTTGCGGCGAAACTGTTGCATGACTCTCGCGCAGGATGCAGCAGACGATGGACGAGTCGCGACCCCCTTGCCCGCCCATTGTTTTCATCACTCCCACGTCCATTTTTAGTTCTGTAGTACATTCTCTCGTGTTTTTGTCTATGATCATTGCTTCAGCTCTTGGTCGTTAGGAAGCTTCACAGCTCCTGTGACAGCTATTAAGCTTTTCATCTATGGAGAACTGCTCGTGTTTACTAAGAAAGAATGCATACAGAAAACGGGAGATTCGCCCACTCTGGCAGTCACCTCATTAGCATCAACTTTCGACAGAAAATTAAGGTCAGCGAGCACTCTTCCATTCGTTCGTAAAGACACCATTCTCCTGAAGCTACATATATGCAACCAGAGAAAAAAAAGCAGTAGCGATGAATACATAATTCTTATATATATATAGGCCCGCTCAGAAGTTATAGTGGCCATCACCCAACAAAGCTTAGATGTCCAAGCCCGCATAGCCTAGTGGTTGATGCTTTGAGTCTCAAGGAGGAAGTCCTGAGTTCAAATCCTGACTGGACATAACCATGAGTTCCCAAAGATGGGTGTCCATGATGTTCCCCAAGATGGGTGTCTCTACCTTACGAGGTCGGGTGTGTGTGTCTTTCCAATTCATTGTACTCTCAAAAAAAAAAACAAAGCTTACACAGGAGCGAGAGACTCATGTGCCCAATATAACGGAATGCAGAATCTCCCATATAAAAATGGAGTAAAGTTCCGGGAGGATAGCTCATGTGAAAATGGAGTAGAGCTTTCACAAAATACCCAACACAAGCATCACTTGAGATCTAGCAGGAAATAGTGCAGAATGGAGAGAGAGAGAGAGAGAGAGAGAGAGAGAGAGACCACACAAGCATCATTTGAGATCTAACAAGGAAATAGTGAAGAATGTAAAAAGAAACAAATATGTACCTTATGTCAAGTTATGAGGTGTGGAAAGGAAGACTCTGAGTAAAAAAGGAAGAGAGAGTGTCACTTGTGGGATGTAGGACTGCCAAACACACAGTTCTAGTCCAAGTCTACATAACCAGATGGTTTGATGCCTTGAGTCTTAAGGAGGAAGTCCTGAGTTCAAATCTTGACTACTCATGTATTTATGATTTCTTCATCTTAGATGAGTGCATCTACCTTACGAAGTTGGGTGTGTGAGTGTCTTTTCAATTCATTGTAATCTAAAAAAAACACACACACACAATTCCAAGATTGAGAGAGCATACGCCGAATAGCTACATTTTTTTTTCCCCTCACACAAGTATTTTCTTATAGACTTTTGATTCATGAATCCCAAAGAAACCGAAATGCCCTTTCGAGTTCCAAACCATCTAGATATAAAGTACCAAGGATCACTTGAATGTTGGAACATTGGTAAAATGGCACTTCTCTACCTCCGAGGATATTGAAGCTGATATGCAGGGTTTTGGTCTCTTGTTCTTCATTGAGAAGGGAGTGCTGTACTCATGGTCTATGCTAGAATCGAGGACATGAGAAGCCTTTGAAAAATTTTGCAAGCTCTTCTTTAGGAAGAGGCAGTCCATAAAAAGTGCCACATAGCAATGATTTGAAATCAGTCATGTTCTCCACCTTATCTTGGCCATCTATCTATGCAAACCTGTTAAATATGCCACATGACATGACATGGCAAGATTTGAGCTTTATGTTGAAAGATACTCCAACCTAAAGCCGCTCATATTAAATAGGAAAATTCTTGGTTCTTGGAAATTTATTCTCCCAATGTTTCTTCCTTGTTACTATGATATGCTTAAAAATAACATTCTTTACCATTACATAACAATGTTGCTCTTTTAGTCTCTCCACACATATCTACATATGTGGGATATAACATCATTCTTTTTTTCTTTACATAATATAAATGGTTCTCATATACGATATCTATGTCAAAATTGAGACTTTCTAAGTTCAAAACTCTATACATATAGGCTTTGACTTTTACTTCTTCTTTGAAGTGAGGTTATGTACAAGTTGCAACCAAAAAGAAATTGCTATCACTGGATATGTGGCATTGGATGGATATGCATGAATATCATGAGGAGTAATTTCTTTTTTAAGGGGAGTACCTTTATGAATTATGATATGGAACACTTTTTAAAAGTTTGTGAACGATGCATTTGGGAATTCAATGTGCTGGACAAAGAAATTGGAAGAAAACATGTGGAGATTTCAAGTGTTGCAGATCAAAGACACTGCCTATGAAATAGAAAAAATTACAAGAATGTTTCCACTGTGTTCAAGGACTTTAGATTTTATAGTGTTATTAAATTGAATATTGTAGTGATATATATATATATATATATATATATATATATATATGTGTGTGTGTATATATATGTGTGTGTACACATTATGTATATATGTATGTATAGATACACTCTCTCTCTCTCTCTATATATATATATACATATATATATATATATATATATATATATATATATATATATATATATATATATATATATATATATATATATATATATATATATATATATGTGTGTGTGTGTGTGAGAAAAAAAACTCATTTCGGTATATTTTGTTAACAGCTCTCGAAGACTATTTTCTCATCATGTTTGAGGCATCAAAATGCACTCATTAAAAGCATATTTTATGGTGATTTCAAAAGATGTGATGCTTATTTTAAGAAGGACAATCTCATCAAACATTTAGGGCCAAGTGCAAATAAATTCGTTCATGAAGAGGGCAATAAAATCCACCATAGATATTCATTTATTGAAGGATTGTACAAATTTATTAATGATTGTACAAATGTATTAAGTGAAAGGGTATGCATGTGGCATGAATGCACACAAACAATTACGGTAAGTGGTAGCATTCAATGGAGAGCTTTATTCATTTTATCACTACCAAAGAAGCTCATTTATGCAAGGTTAATACTCCGTTTCATGATCTTATTGTCTTCATACTGAGAATCAAGGTCTAGTAATGGCCACCCAGCTCATCATCTATTTGTCCCCCACGGTCATCATCTATTCACATGAACATTTTGGAATGTATAAAAAACAGGTACAAATTTCTAATTTCTGATTGCCCACAAAGGATGAGTCCATTTCTTCTCCCAATAATTCTAATGTCCTACTGATGGTTTCTTATTGAGGACAATGCTTTCAAGTCGGTTTCTTATTGAGGACAATGCTTTCAAGTCCTCTGCAAACCAGGGTACTATGAGATCAAGTGAAAAAAGATGAGCTATATCTTTTTTGTTCCCCTTCTTGTTCTGCAACATGGGATTTCTCATTGATTCCTTTTTTTTTGTCCTAGCAATGTTCACTATGCTTTGATGGATAAAATGTCACACGAGCAGTTAGTTTTCAATGTATATTATTGATGTCATATGATTGAGAGCTTTAGTTTGTACCTACTGTAGAAGTTAGATTCTTGGTATAAAGTTGAACTATGTGTGGTATTATGTTCTTAACTATTTTACTAATATTACAAAGGGTCATCTTCCTCTTTAAAGGTAACCAATTTTCATGAATAATTTGCCCCTAAAAAATCTCTTGTTTCAAAGCTTTATTGATTTTTTTATAGCAAAGGGCTGGTAAATTGACTCCAAACATGGGGGCACCACATAAAATCCTTGTCAAAATTGGTTACTAAACTCATTTCAAACATGGGAAACCTTTTAAAATATTTTTCAATTTCTTGCATTGAGTACTTTGATTCAAAGTTCACACAACTTGTTTCATACAGTTGCTCCAAGAATGTCATAAGATTCGGCATAGTTTTGAGTAATTGTCTTTCATTTCTTGCATTTGTAAGTGGAGTGGATATTGTTATTCATAGCTCAGGGGGGGCTCTCACAATGAAATATAGGGGTTTCTCACAATGAAATAGACATGGAAGACTCTTCTTATGGTTGAAGAAAAGTTTGACTAAATTTATATGCCCCTAGTGTATGGGATTTTTGCTAGATATGCTCAATACTCCACCCTCAAGTGACCACACATGATCCATCGAGCTCTAAGTTGTAAGGTTTTTATTATGAGGAGAATGCATTGTGAGAGCCCGGACATTTGTGGAACCATAGCTTCTAAGTTAGATGAGGTCTATGTGTGATTGTTGATGGTTACCGATGATCTTTGTGAGCCTAGCCATTAGGTTAGGCAGGTGGTTTCCCCATAGAACCTTAATGGGGGGAGTGCAGAGGGGGGCTTGCCCCCTTTTGCAGGGTTCGAGGGGCCTATCCCCCTAGCCTGTAGGGCTGAGATGGTAGGATGTCTCATCATGGAGATATTGTTAGATTGTATATTTTGCCTACTATTTTGTATCTCTCGACTATGTTTATCTATACCGACCCCCCTTGTAAAAGCTATATGAGCATGGCCCATGTTGAGCACACTAGTAAACCCTTCATCTAGAGTCTGTCTAGATCGCCATCTAAGCTCCACATTTGGAGTGCACAGGTGGACAACACCATCATCATAATTGCATTACACTTGGCAATATGAGAATATGAGCTCTCTATCTCTTAGTCTATGTCTATGTTTGTCAGTGTTCTTCTCTCAAATATGTCTACTGGTCTATTCCATTGTGCTGTTATTTTCTTATATGGTATCTGAGTTCAGGAGGCTATGACTGGTGCACAAGCAAAAACATAGAGGTTGCAGAGGTTTCAACGATAGAAGAGAGAAGATGTCAAATAGTACTTCATCATCTATAACTTAGAATCAAGGTGGTTTGTCAAGAGGAGTAGGTGGAGCACAGACAAGAGCAACAATGATGCCAATCATCCCAACACTGCGGATATGACCACCAGCCTTCACAAAAGGTAAACTTGATGGTACAAACTATTCCCTCTGGAAGTTTAAAATCACTTCTATCCTTGATTCATATGAGCTTCTTGAGACTGTTCTTGGGACTGATCATGAGCCCCAAGAAACACCTAATCCAAATAAGCTTGGTCAAATGATTCCTCTTCATGTTGATCTTTTATGTGCTTGGAAACAAGAAACGTAGATGCACTATGCGCTCTATTTACAAGTACTATTGATAGTTTTCTGACTCTCATTCAATACTACCAATGTGAGTGAAGCATGGAACATATTGAGAAATGAATATGAAACTCATAATCAAACACGGATTCAAAACTTCAGGAATTAGTTAGCAACATAAAGGTCTGCTAATGGGGAGACTACAGAGGTGTTTATCACTCGCATAAAGAATCTACGAGATGAAATGGCAGGAGCAGGTGTACAAAACTAAAGTGAGGAGTCAACTCGGCTTTGTCTTTGAATATGTCCAACTAAGTTTGATGGTTTGGTAATTGCTCTTAATACTCAATTCAGAACTCAAACACTAACTTTTGAAGAATTTAGTGCCTTACTCATCGAGGAGGGGCTGTGGCTCAAGGCAAGGAGTGGTGGAAGCAAAGGCAATGCTGCATTCACAACAAATGCCAAAGGAGGCAAAGTGGACACCTCAAAAGATGGAGACAAAAAGAAGAATGACAAAAAGAATTTCAAGGGAGAGTGTTTCCTCTACAAGACCAAAGGACACAAAATCCAAGACTATGGCATCAAGAAGGCAAAAGTGAATAATGGATCTTCAAAACGTGGCAAAGGCAAGGAGTTTGCCAACACAACAAAAATTGGTCTTGAGTTATTTGTTACGATAGAGGAGGTTGCTCCTCGGCTGAAGATTCAGGAATGGATGACTCATGGGTGTTGGAAAGTGGTGCACCTCATCACATGACGAGCAAAAAAGACCTTTACAGCTCCTTACAGTCTTTAAAGGAACCCATCATAATCAAAGTAGGCAATAATGTAAGGTCTTGCAGATGGAGAAGGTATAGTTTCTTTCATTAACTCTAATGGGGATGTCAGAAAGATTTCAAATGTGTTGTATGTTCCACAAATCAAATGAAGTCTACTTTTTGTAGCTTATATAATTGATCAAGGTCATCAAGTATCTTTCAGTAATACAGGAGCTAAGATTCTGGATAGTAACAACAACATTGTTGGGATTGGCATAAGGAGGAACAACTTGTATGAATTTTGTGCTCTTACTGGCACTACAAGTGTGGGCACAACTAAGCTATGGCATGAGAGATTCGGCCACATTGGATACCCTATAATAAAGGAGATGCATCATAGGGGTATGGTTGCACACCTACCATCGATTACGAAAATGAAGGAACCATGTGAAACTTGCATGACTAACAAGCAACAGAGGAAGGAATTTCCACAAGAAAACAAGAACGAGGCAAGCTATCCTCTAGAGTTGGTGCATGCTGACTTGTGCAAAAAAATTCCTACACGGGCCTTGAGCAGATCTTCCTACTTCATGTTACTTGTCGACAACTATAGCATGAAGATGTGGGTGTACTTCCTATGATAAGACTCAAGCTTTTGGTAATTTTAAAGAATGGCTTTAGCTTGTTGAAACTGAAACAGGGAAGAAGATGAAGAAATCTAGGATAGATGGCAGTGGTGAGTTCACATCAACAGAGTTTGAAGATTTCTACAAGAGTTAAGGAATCAAACATCAACTCGCAGTGGCACATAGCCCTCAAGAGAACAATGTTGTAGAACATTGGAATCAAGCCATCATGGAGATGGCAAGGTGCATGTTGAAGGGAAAGGGCTTGCCTAATCAATTTTGGGTAGATGTTGTCAACACTGCTATCTACATCTTGAATCAAAGCTACACCAAGGAACTTAATGGAAAGACTCCACAAGAAGCCTATACTAGTAAAAAGCCTTCTATTTCCCATTTCAAAGTATTTGGAAGTGAATGTTATGTACATGCTCCAAATAGGGAGAGGAACAAGCTTCAACCAAAAACGCATCAAATGTATCTTCCTAGGGTACAACAAAGATAAGAAGGCTTATAAGATTTATGACCCTGAGGCTAAGAAGATCATGGCGAGTCACGATGTGGTGTTTAAGGAGGAGCAGCCACATGCAATGGAGGAGGAAAAGAGAGCTTCCACTTTATCATCAGGTGAAGGGGTATTCCGCTATGAACTTGGCCCAAGAGCTATCCCTTCTACACAAGAGAAGGAAGCACCATCTTCAGATGATGAGTCTCAAAGTCACCAACCTTTCATCACCCATGTGGAAAAGCCATTGCCATGCTGGGTGAGGAAGCTCTATGATTCTGCAAACCCCATCCCACAGTCACTAGAATAGGCCCGACTGCAAGGATGACTACTATCCAAGTAGTACTAGCTATGGTTGCACATAAGCATTGGCTAGTCTATCACATGGATGTCAAATCAGCATTCCTAAATGGAGACCGTCAGGAGGAGGTATATGTATCTTAGCCACCAGGTTTTGAGGCTCCTCATTCAGAGAACAAGGTATGTAAGTCAAAGAAGGCATTATATGGGTTGAAACAAGCCCCTAGAGCATGGTATTAGTGGATAGATAAGTATCTCTTGGAACTATGTTTCAAAAGATGTGCTTCTGATGCTAACTTGTATGTTCTAAAGAGAGGAGGGAAGACAATTGTGCTTTTACTCTATGTAGATGACCTTGTGATTATAGGAAATGATGATGCTCTTCTTCAACAAATGAAAGATGCCCTAAGTTCAGAATTTTAAATGACACACTTGGGCTTAATGAATTACTGCTTAGGCCTTGAAGTTTGGCAGGAACCATGAAAGATTTTCATCTCTCACCAAAAGTATGCAAGAGAGATATTGAAGGCATTTGACATGGAGGATTGCAAGGAAATTTCTACACCTATGGAGGTCAACACAAAATTATCTATTGAAGATACTTCACCTCGAGTAAATATTGGAAGATACATGAAATTAGTTAGAAGTCTCATCTACTTGTGCAATAGCAGACCAGATATCTCTTATGTTTTTTTTTTTTATATAAAGGAAGTTCGGCAATAGCCTACTCTCCCGGACTTGTATTAAATTAAGAAACAAAGGTACAAAAGAAGGGGACTAGTGCCCACGGGACCCCCCAAATCCCACAAAGCAGGGGAAGCTTAATTGACACCTAGGTTGCACTACAGAGAAGGTTAATCACCCTCTCATCGCCCTCATGCGAGGCCCACTTGGGTTTGAGCTTGTTGTTAATCAGAAGGAGGACTTGATGGTGCCTGAAGGGGGGGGATTTCTTACTGTTGACGATCCTTTTGCCAAGGAGGAAAAGGGATTTCTCGATCGACCACTCCCTGGGGGGATCGCCGGAGTTGTGAGCACACCTCTCCCGCCAGATTTTCCACAGGACTTCCCCTCTGATGGCGTTCCAGAGTGTCGCAGAGCAGCCAATCGCTTCTCCCAAAAGGACTTGTTTCCAACTAAGCTGTTTTTGAAGTCTGATTATCATTCCAACCGTCTGCCAGATTCTGTAGGAGTTGGGGCAAGTAAGGAAGATGTGTGGGACATCTTCGATAGCACTGTGGCAACGTTTGCACCAAGGAGGGATCCCACAAAGCTTGCTAGCCTTATGGTTGGTCCAAATTCCACGATGAAGAATTTGCCATAAGAGGACAGACTTCTTAATCTCAATTAGGGGGTGCCAGATACCCATGAATTTCATGTCCCACCGGAGCCGAGTCCAAGACAGGCACCACTTCTTGTTGAGGCTGATCTGGAAGTCAGCCGTTTCTTTGATGTTCGGGATTTTGAGTAGGCTGTTTCCATTTTGCCATTTGAGACCAAGCGAGTTTGGTGTGTCGTGTCCCATGAGAAGGCGAGTCTTGTGACGATCCCAAGCGAGGCATCTGCTTTGCAGAGTGTTCCATTCTTCGTAGGAGATGTTTATGCGAGGGTCAATATCCTCGAAGTTGATCCAGCTGTTGGTGTCATGTTTCCAGAGGTGTTTCCATTTTTTGAATCCTTTATTCCATAATTTCTTGGCATTTTGAATGTTCCACGACTCCACACTCCTGATGCCATGTATCGGAAACCAGATAGAGTCATTTTGTCTGATTCCGACCGCCCACTTCCAGTCCTCGCTAATTCTTGTGAAGCTTTTGACTTTATTCCAGCCCTTCCAAAGGGAGCACACGAGATTGGAGCCTTTCGGGAAGACGGGGATCGGGGAGAATAGCAGGGTCATGATGTTAAGGTTCTTCCAGTTCGGGAACCCCATGAGGGCCAACTCACTCTTGTTTCTGAAGATCAGCTTGGCCCACGAGGCCTCCCTATTGCACCAAGCCTTAATCATCCATTTTGCTGCCAGTTTGTTAGCCATACACCCGATGTCCAGGATACCAAGCCCCCCAATATCTCTAGGGCTAGTGCAGATGGTCCATTTGATTTTGGGCACCCCCCTTCTGTTATGATCGCCCGTCCAAAGAAAGTTTCTACAGATACTATTCAGTTTGGACATACCTTGCTCATTCGGTCTCCAACAAGAAAGGAAATAGATGGTAGAAGATAGGAGGAACGTGTTGATAACCATCGCCCGTCCAGCGAGATTGATTTGCATACCTCTCCAGTAGTTAAGCTTGTTTTCGAATTTGGCCAGCACCCAGTTCCATCGTTGCTCCATCGAGACGCCAAACCCCAAAGGGATTCCAAGAAGTCGAAAGATTTGGCCCTGCGGGATGATTTGACAGCCATGATCAATGAGAAGGCCAGGATGATGTCCCACAATAGCCCTAAAGGCGGTCTTAGAGTGGTTGATTTTGGATCCAGAGGCCTCACAAAAGGTAGCGAGACACCTCCAGAAAGTCTCCAGGCTGGTATTATCATTGTGAACGAAAGCATTCATATCATCGGCAAAAAGTCTCATGATGATTTGATTGTGGGCGTGGGGCAGCCGGAGGCCTTTGATATTGCCAGCCTCCACGTGATGTGCCACAAGTCTGCTTAGACCCTCAGTGGCGATGGCAAAAAGAAGGGGGGCCAGAGGGCACCCTTGTCTAATAGATCTTTTAAGATGGATCGCCTTCGAAAGTTTGCCGTTAACGTTAATTTGGGTCGTTGCGTTTCCGAGAAGGGTCGCGATCATCTTGGTGAATTTCTGACTACATCCGAGATCTTGGAGCGACTGCAGAATATAGTCCCATTCTAGCCTGTCGTAGGCCTTGTCAAAGTCGATCTTGAGGAAGACCACATCTTGATTAGACTCATCTGCAAATTGGATACCTTCCCAAATATCCAAAATGGTTTCCAAGATAGACCTGCCTTTGATGAAACCTTTTTGGTCTTCACTAAGCCAAGATCTCAGGTGGCACGAGAGTCTGTTGGCGATGACTTTGGCGATGATCTTGTATCCAGTTTGTAGCATCGTAATAGGCCGCCAGTTCTCGATTCTGTTCTTTTCCCCCTTCTTGTGTATCAACTTGATAATTCCATTGTTTAGACAAGAGGGAAGAGCACCAAACTTTAGTGCTTCTTGCCAAACCATCCGAAGAGGGGTGGCAACCACCAGCTTGAAGGATTTAAAGAACTCGTTAGTGAGTCCGTCGGGTCCCGGGCTTTTACCGAGAGGGAGGGCGTCGATGACCTCAATGATTTCTAAATCAGAGATAGGGGCATGAAGCAGGGAGTGGATGTTGGGTGGTATTCTCCGGGGGGAAACCCTAGAAATGGCAGCCATACAGTCCCTTCTATGGTGGGAGAGGGGGTTCGAGGTTCCCAGGAGTCTCGTGAAGTGCCCTTCGATGATGCCAAAATTATCTTCTTCCGAATTGCATACATTGCCATGTGGGTCAAGCAGTAGGGGGATCGATTCTCTGTTGTGTTTCCTTTTAAGGATACGGCACATCTCTTTGGTAGGTTTGTCGGCTTTGCCAGCCCACCACTCCTTGAAGAATATTTGCAAGTTTTTTCTTTGTATTTCTTCCTCGTATCTCAACACTGCTCTGATTTTTCGGAGACCTTTCTGTGCTTGGTGTTTTCCTTTGTTCACTTCCTCCTCGAGCCGCCAGAGTCTGTGGTAAAGAGCTTCCCTGCGAGCCCGCCGCACAGTCTCGAGCATCTTCTTAGCTTTGATCATGATCTTACGAGACTTGTCGACCGCACTTCTCCAGCACTTGGCAGGGGCCAAGCCAGAGGCGAACGCCACCTTCCACACATCGGCAATCTCTTGATGGACGGAGGGGAGAGAGAAGGTGGTTGCATTGGCATGGAACCACGGAGCCTTGCGGGTCTTGTTGGAAGGTTGAAAAGTGATAACGATCGGGTAGTGATCAGAGATAGTGAGGTCAGTGCGTTGTGAGATGGTAGGGTGGCCCCACTGATGATTAAGACTCTGAGAGATGTAGCATCTATCTAGTCTAGCTTTCCTCAGGTCCTCGCCCGCTTGGAGATTCGACCAAGAAAAGCCACTCGAGTCTTTGAGTTTAACCAAATCCAAGTGGAGTTTGGTCATGTCCCACGTTTCCTTCTCCCGACTGTCGATGATCCTGCCCTTGCCCATCCATCTGTCCATAGGGTCCTCCACCATGTTGAAGTCTCCACAAATAAGCACGTTGTGAGGAAGCGAGCCTAAGGAAGCCCATGTGTTCAGTCTCTCCAAATCACCGTTAGGGGCGTACAGAGAAACAATAGTAGCACAGAGAGGAGCACCAAAAGAAACGGCAATCCAACGATGGCCTACATCTTCAATGGAGTTTTCGAGCTTTTCAAACCACAGTTGTCTGACCCCGATAACCGTTCCTCCAGACCCCCGCTGGTGCTTCGTTGAGATCCACACATGGGCCGAGGAGACCTGTCTGAGCCGCTTCTGGAGGTCTTCTCCGTCAACTTTAATCTCTTGAATACATATGAAGTCTGGGTTTAAGCTAATGTCGCGAAGCCATTGACCAATAATGGTCGCTCTTGAGGGATCGGTTAGCCCTCTAGCATTTAGCGAAATAATGATCATTGTCGTAGTAATCCCTCTTTGCGGGAGGGAGCTTTGTCCTTTCTTTTCTTGGGTTCATCTTTCTTTTTCGCTCGGATCGGATCCCGAGTTAGCAGTAGGTTCTTGTGGGGGCTTTTCCACGGTAACTCCATAGGTTGTTTTCCTTTGCGGGATGCCTCCTGCTGGGAAGAAAAGGACACCGTTTTCAGCTCCGTTTCCGGAATAGTCGATCCGATGATGGAGCTTTCACTATCCATGTTATCTTCGTTGCTGGTAGTAAAGCCGTCTTCTTTGCTTGTAGTGTACCCCTCCTGCAAGGTTTCTATACTGTCAGGGATCTCCTCCACAAGTTGGTTCCCACCTGGGTAGTCCAACTCATTGATTTCCTTTTCTAGATTGCAATACAAGTTGCTGGAGGGGGAAACAGACTTGTTGTGTCGCTCAGAGGTTGCCCTAGGGCTTCTTTTCCTTCTTCTTCTGACTTCGATGAACCCGTCTGCATCAGCTTCTGGATTACGGGGACCCTTGAATTCCTCTTCTTTCGTCGAGTGATTCAATGCTCCATTGTTGTCTTGAGCATTTTTGGGGGCTTCTTGAATTGGCTTACTTTTTCGTCTCAATGGGCAATCTTTGATCCTGTGACCTTGTTGGCCGCAGCGGAAGCACGCGTTGGGAAGGTTTTTGTAGCTGATGTCTTGCTCCCATACATCCCCTTCGCCCAAGTCCAGCTTGATCTTCGATGGGAGAGGCACACTGAGGTCAGCTTCGACACAAATTTGAGGGTGCCACCTAGCGTTGAACGAGTGTCTTGCACCTTCATAGATGAGACCACCAATGTCCTCGCGTGAAGCCAACGGCTTGCCGATGGGAGAGACGATGTCCCACACAAAGTTATACAAGAAGTAAGGCAGGTTAGGGAGCTCAACCCAAAGAGGGTACCGAAGCGATTTCGACTTGTTGGGAGAAAAATCAGGGGACCATCTGAAGAGGCACAGGGTCGCCCGGCCGAGGTGCCAAGTTCCGACACTAAGGGCACGGAACGCCATATCTTCATTCTCAAATACAAGGAGCAGGTGGCTCGCCGGTAAGAACTGACACTTACAAACAACAAGCCCGCGGGGGAACCATTCGCTGCGGAGCCACTGTCGCACAGTTTCGAGCGGGGGCCTAGGGCCGAACACTTGGCCGACGAGGCAAACTTTCTTGAGCTCCTCCTGAGCTGACAAAATTGCGGATCTATTGAGGGAGACCAAGGGGGGTTCGCTTGGGGCGGCACAAGAGCCCCCCTCCAACAAAGCGGCCAGGCAATCGGTCTCCCCGGGAGGAGGGGCCAGGTTGCTTCTCACAAGAGAGGGGGACGCCAAATCCATGGCAAAGGAGGGACGCCCCGAACACACACAGCAGCGATCTTTCTCACTTCAAATTCTTAAACACCAGGGGAGAAGGAATAATCCGTCTTAGAAGGTCTTCTTTTTGTATCTATTACCTCTTTTAATTTTCGATCGATTTTTTTTTTCTTTTTTTCTTCTTTTTTTTTTTTCTTTTTTTCTTCTTTTTTTTTTTCTTTTTCTTCGAAAGGCTAGGCACACACGGTTAGCAAGCTATCACTCCAGGAACCGCAAACTTAAGAACAAAAAAGGCACGCGATCCCGGGCGGGAGAAATCTTTCTTTTCAGTCAACGATCAGGGAGCGGGCAGCCATCGAGGAGGAATGAAGGACGCGCACTCCGCCAGAAAACCTGATACTGGAAGATACCCCTAGGCACGATACCCGGGGAGCGAAACGACAGGCGATACTGGTCACCGGGCAGGGACGAAACTTAAGCGCCCCGGGCAAAACTTAGGAAGCGATCGTGAAACCTCCGCGAAACCCTCCACGATACTGGGACCCCGAGCGATACTTAGGAAGCGATACTGGACAGCGATCGCGCCCCCGAGCGATACTTAGGAAGCGATACTGGACAGCGATCGCGCCCCCAAGCGATACTTAGGAAGCGATACTGGACAGCGATCACGCCCCCAAGCGATACTTAGGAAGCGATACTGGACAGCGATCGCGCCCCCGAGCGATACTTAGGAAGCGATACTGGACAGCGATCGCGCCCCCAAGCGATACTTAGGAAGCGATACTGGACAGCGATCGCGCCCCCGAGCGATACTTAGGAAGCGATACCGGACAACGGTACCGAGGGAGTCCAGTCATTGTGACGTCTCAACCCCTCAACCCCATAGGGGAGGGGGAGAAGACAACGACGACACCCCGGGCAGAGCGAGCAAGAACAGCACGAACAAGGACACGAAAAAGACAACAGCTTGCCCACCCACACACAGACCAAGCGGACCCAAGCTAAGACGCACAGCTCACAGACCAAGCGGACCCAAGCTAAGACGCATAGCTCCCGTCGTCATGCTCTTTTCTTGCTGTTCGTAGGAAGCGTTGAGGAACAGAGCGACGCACAGCCCTCCCTCTCGCCATATCTCCTTCACACTTTTCTTGCTGTTCGTAGGAAGTGTTGAATATCTCTTATGTTGTTGGAGTAGTAAGTAGGTTCTCTAATAAGCCTTGCCAAACTCATTAGAAGGCAAGCATACGAATACTCAAGTAAGTGAAAGGAACCAGTGATTATGGTATTCTTTATGAAGAAGGATCATGTTTGGTCAGATACTATGACTCAGATTGGGCACGAGATATTGATATGAGAAAATTAGTTTCTGGATATTGTTTTCCTTTAGGATCAGGGATTTTCTCTTGGATCAGTAAGAAGCAACTGACTGTAGCATTATCGTCTATTGAAGCTGAGTACAAAGCTTCATGTATTGCAGCATGTGAAGTAGTATGGTTGAGGAGGATCCTATGGCATATAGGAATACAAGGACAAGAGGCTACAGAGTTGAAGTGGGAAACCAAAGTTGCACGGCCATCACCAAAAATCCTGTTCTCCATGCACATACCAAGCACATAGAAATTCAGTATCACTATGTGCATGAGTTGATTGAGGATGGGGTGGTCGAGATAAGCTATTGTCCAACTGAAGAAAATGGAGCAGACATCTTCACCAAGGCTCTTGGGCAAGAGCAACTTCTTCGACAGTTTCCAAAGCTTGGGATTGGACCAAGGAGGTAGTTCATCGCAGGGTGGACATTGAGGGGAGATGTTAGATATGCTCAATACCCCACCCTCAAACGACCACAAATGATCCATGGTGCTCTAAGTTGTAAGGCCCGCATTATGAGGAGAAGCCATTGTGAGAGCCTTGACATTTGTGGAACCCTAACTTCTAAGTTAGATGAGGTCTATGTGTGATCGTTGATGGTTATAGATGATCTTTGTGAGCCTAGCCATTAGGTTAGGGAGGGCATAAACTTCTGGGCCATTGGGTTGCCATTCATAGCAAAAATAAAGGCCCTATGGCATTGCATAGTTTTCCCATAAAATCTTAATGGAGGGAGTGCAAAGGGGGGCTTGCCCCCTTTTGCAAGGTCCGGGGGCCTAACCCCTCAGCTTGTAGGGACAATATGGTAGGACTTTTGGTCATGGAGATATTGTCAGATTGTATATTCTGCCGACTATTTTGTATCTCTTGACTACGTTTATCTATACCATCTCCCCCTGTAAAGCTATATAAGCATGGCCTAGGTTGAGCTTTACACAACATTGCACACTAGTAAGCCCTTCATCTAGAGTCTGTCTAGATCGCCATAAGCTCCGCATTGGGAGCGCATGGGTGGACAACACCATCGTTGTAAGTGCATTATGCTGGGAAACATGAGAATTGAGCTCTCCATCTCTTAGTTTGCGTTTTTCTCTCAACTTCGTCTACTAGTCTATTCTGCTGTGTTGTTATTTTCTTATAATTTTTACATGTGGAGATTCCAATAGATTGACCTCCATTAACACATAAATTAAAGAAATGAAGTGATCATGACAATATATATATCCATGAATCTATATATTATGTGTTTGAGGGGAATTTATGAAACTTCAAGTTAATAAGTTTATATAAAACAAATTTATTCCAAATACATTACACACTTTAGCGCTCACTGCTATGGTTAGCAAGTCCACAAGAAATCAACAAAATAATTGAACAGAACATTAAGATTGAATATTCAAACTTCTATTATTGATAAGGATGATCCACAACACTGATTCACACAAAAAAAAACATCATACTACTTCAGATTGTGAGATTTTTGATGGGATGTACTTTCATCAGGAATCGTTTTTGTCAAAAACTTGCTTTCAAAAAATTGTGTGATACAATAATCAGCATGGGCATTGGTATATGCTTCTCAATACTCATGCCAATGGTCCAATGTGTATACTGAAAATACTCATGCCAATGGTTATATGGATTATCATTACAACATGTGCATTTTTAAGATTTTTTTTTTCAATTTGATGCAAAAAAGTGATAGAAAATTTATGCAAAACCATTCGTGGAGTTATGCTAAGGCCACACACATTATCCACCTTCCAAACACAAGATAAGTGTTTTCTCCTCTCTCCTTACTCTATTCTCTTTCTCTTTTATCATCTTTCACTCATCTCGCTCTTCAGTTTCACTTTCGTCTCTGATCTTTCGCTCATTTTTCTCTTCCATTTCAGTTTCTTCAATCTAAATTCTTCCGTGTTCATAGATATACATAAATATACAAACTTATTCACACATATACACAAATCCAAACTCTTGTCTCTTGAATTTTCACTCACGTACACTCATATGCACACATGTATACACATCCACACTAATATATACACACACACTTACACACAAAAATATATGCATCTGTGTGTATGGATATATGCACGAATATGTGTGTGTGTCTGTATATATATATATATATATATATATATATATATATATATATATATACACACACACATATATATATATATATATATATATATATATATATATATATATATATATATATATATATATATATATATACATACATACATACATACATACATATATATACACACACACATTCGTGCATATATCCATACACACAAATTCAGCATGCATACACACTTGCATTGGTGCATACATACATGCATTGGTGTAGATACTACAACAGATGAGCAATTTTTCCACTAGTCTTCTGATGGGTGTTGTCCATATATGCATCGAAAGACTTGTTGGTGGAAATTGATCGGTATATGTATCAATAGTCATTGGTAGAATAGTTCATATACAATCAATAGGTTCTTTGATACCACAATGGTTATAGAGTATGTGAATATTGCAAACTAGGGAGGAGACATAGATGAAGTACCCATAAAAGTTGTTTGCTGAATGGATTATACACATTTATTCACACATATACACAAATCCAAACTCTTGTCTCTTGAATTTTCACTCACATACACTCATATGCAGGCATATATAAACATCCAAACTTATATACACACACACAAAAATATATCTACGTGCATATATATATATATATATATATATATATATATATATATATATATATATATATATATATGTATATATATATATATGTATGTGTGTGTGTGTGCGTGTGTATATATATATATATATATATATATATATATATATATATATATATATATATATATATATATATATATATATATGGATATATGCACGAATGTACGTGTGTATGTGCATTATATGCGTGTGTATGTATGTGTGTGCGCATATATATATATATATATATATATATATATATATATATATATATGCGCACACACATACATACACACGCATATAATGCACATACACACGTACATTCGTGCATATATCCATACACTTGCATTGGTGTAGATACTACCAAAGATGAGCAATTTTTCCACTAGTCTTCTGATGGGCGTTGTCCAGCTACGCATCGAAAGACTTGTTGGTGGAAATTGATCGGTGTATGTATGAATAGTCTTATTGGTAGAATACTTAATACACAATCAATAGATTCTTTGATAGCACAATGGGTATAAAAAATTAAAAATAAGAAAATTCTAGCAAAGGTTTCTTGTGTAGGTTTCACACATGCATATATAGAATGTAACCGATACATCTATTGCTGAATGGATAGCAAATTCATTCATAATTATCCACACATAAATATGCACATTATGTGAGATACAGGTGTATATTTCAATACACACATCTGTAGACCTACTCACATAGACTCGCATACTCATACACATATACAATATACACTTACACAATCATGCATGCACAGACACAACTAAAAACTTGCATTCACACATGCTATACACCTACAAAAGAAAGTCATAAAAAGTGGTAGAATTAATCAATGAAATAACATCAATAGGACAAAAATAATACATCGTAATAATACATGATTGAAACAAAAATCATGTCTAAAAGAATACATGTTTGCAATGTTACATATCTTAAATAAAAATCATGTGTGGAATAATACATTCATGCAATAATACATATCTTCAATAATACATGTTAGAAACATAATACATGGTTGAAATAAAAATCATGTATGAAGTGATACATGTTGAAAATATAATACATGGCTAAAAATAAAATCTAGTAAATATTTGATCGTCGTATGTGAAGTTTTTCCTAATGAATATAGTCATGCCTTCTCTTCTAGGTCCAAAAGATATGTGTGTAGTTTTTTGGTAGCCTTCAACCCCCTCAACATGGCTAGGTTGACATCCTACTATAAGCTCTTGAATTAACGTTAAAAGTTATATATGAAAAGAATCAACATGTACAAAATAAAGAAAAAAATCAAGATATATAACACTTAGGACACAAAATGTCGACATGCTTTTAATACCTAGATATGCCCCATAGTCGAGCTTCCATGGCCCCCAAGATGTATGAGGTGTGGCTCTAAGTAGATGAAATACATCATCAATAGAGCCACAACATCCACCATCATCACCACTAAATTTTCTACAACATGCATGATGTCCTCTAGCATGTGATGGAGAGACCATAGCTAAAGTATGAAAATGTAGTGTACTATGATGAGACACTAGTGTCGTAGGCATTGTATATATATATATATAAAGAAAAACATTAAAAAAAAGAAAAGAGGTCTATCTATGTGTGTGTGTGTATATATATATATATATATATATATATATATAGCATACCTGAAACCCGAATTCTATACCTATCCATGTATGCAGACAAATAAAAGTACTAACTGTTAAGTCTTTTATATATTTATGTATATACACTAATCTAAATCATAAACCCTTGTTTTTTCATGTAGTTTTGAGAAAATGGTGCATCTCAGAATTTGAGATACTATGAGGTGTATTTATATAATCCATTTGTACAAAAACCTAAAATTAAATTAATATATATAAAGAAAAACATAAAGAAAAAAGAAAAGAGGTCTATCTATGTGTGTGTGTATATATATATATATATATATATATATATATATATATATATATATATATATATATATATATATATATATATATATATATATATATATATATATAGCATACCTAAAACCCTAATTCTATATCTATCCATGTATGTAGACAAATAAAAGTACTAACTGCTAATTCTTTTATACACTAATCTAAATCATAAACCCTTATTTTTTCATGTATTTATGTATATATACTAATCTAGATATTGTAAACTTAAATTCCTGATGCATTTATGTGTATGTGTATATATATATATATATATATATATATATATATGTGTGTGTGTGTGTGAATATAAATCCTAAAAAAATATTTTTTTAATGTATTCATGTTTGTATACTAATTTAAATCATAAAACCCCAATTTTCTATATATTTATGCATATAAACTAATGTAAATCCTAAAACCCTAATTTTTATCTTTTTATGTATATATACTAATCTAAGTCATAAAACACTAATTCTTTGTGCATATTCAAAGTTAAGTTTGAAGTAATGAGACTTATAGATTCTACATGTACTGACACGATGATTTTGGGAAGACCATGGCATAGAGCACCTAGGTAAAACAACTTTGGGGAATTAATATGATAGTAATAAAGAGATCCAAGAAAATGATTTGTCTAGTGATGAAGGAGAAAAGAATCATATGACCAGGGTATAAAACTTTATGTGCTAAAGTTATAGATATGGGAGAAGCATTAGAAGATGATGAAGAAGAGAATTTTTGTACAAACAACTGCAACAACAATCAAATTTTAGAAGTAATGTGTTGAAGATTGTAGAAACAATGGGTAAAGAGGATAAATTGGAAGCTGATTAGGGGAATTTGGAGGGTCATATATAGCAAGAGGATAAAACTATTGCAAATTAGGGAGGAGACATAGATCAAGTACGCATAAAAGTTGTTTGTTGAATGGATTACAAAGAACCAAGGAAGGAGGGCTTTTGAAGATAGGGACTTAGGAAGTTAGGAACTTACAAAACACATCATATTGTCATAGCTTCAACCAATTTGTTCTCATAATTCAAAGTCTTATTGGTCATACATTGGTTTCAAAGGAGTTGACACAGATTCAACTTGAAAGGGGATACAATACTAGTTAAGAAACAATGCTACAAGATGAATCTTAATTGCATGCAAAAGGTGAAGGACGAGCTAGATAAGTTATGGGAAGCGGGATTTATCTATCCCCTTGACAAGGCAACGTGGCTTCCCCTTCTTTAAATGGTGCCAAAGAAGAAAGGAAGGAAGAGAGTGTGCATGGATTACAAAAAATTGAATGCAAACATGGTAATTGATCCTTTTCCTTTACCCCATTGTTAGAATGGCCCTTGAAGATAGAAATAAAAGTGCTTTCATGACAGAATGGGGATTATATGCATAAACAATAATGGATTTATGGTTTGAAGAATTCACCTCACTTTTCAAAAGTGGGTAATGCGCACTTTTTATCTTTATAACACTACCTTTTGTTGGAGTTTGAAGTCTACAAAAGCATGTGAATAGCACAAGGAAGAAGAAGAAGCTTGGAGCACAACACACAATAGTGAATGTATTACCAAGAGAAATGTACAAAGGTATATGATCCATTAGGGTTATAGGCATATATACAAGTCGGGGGAAAAAACCTCCTAATTAGGGAAAAAAGTGCCTCAGTGGTCCTAGTCTATTCACACACATCACTACCTAAATATATCAATAAATCCCCCTTGGGAGTGATGCAGTGAAAAAGGAGTTGGCACTCATGTATATGGAAGGGCCAAGCTATGTGGAATCAACCCAGAAAAGGAAGTAAGCCCAAAGCTTTGCAGAAAGCTTTGGGGTCTTTCTTCAGTGGCTCCATCATCACTGTTCACTAATACCACGAGCATGGCACCCATAATACCTATTTTCATGGTAGAGAGAACATGCACACTTATCACCAATCCTATGGATATCTCACCACCTATAGCACCACCTCCACCACCCACAATTCCACACTCCCCTCCACCCTCCACCAACATCACGTGCACCAATACCACCATCAAGCACAACATTCACTACTCCTTTTCCCATTTCCCAACCCCCTGCACTCTCAACTATACATATTGCATCTAATAATGTAAATAACGCATTAGATATTGTTCAATGTACTAATCAGTTTCGAAAAGAATATCAACTACTTGAAGAATGCAATGTGGCACTTACAATAGAATCCCTCTGACTACAAGAATGAGTGGCTGCACTAGAAGAGTAGAATGCAAATTTACCAAGATTATATGACACATTACTTCAAGCCCACAACAAGCTTGACTCCAAGATGCAAAACAAGGATCAAGAGGTTGTCAAGGATATGGAAATCATGCTGAATCACTAGATGGAGAGAAATGATAAGTTACAAAGAAACATGGGTCTACTAGGAAGACATATGGCAGTAATCATGGAAGAAAACAAGCACCTTGAGCAATAGAACCAAGATAATCTATAAGTTGTTATAGAAAGTACACCCGACACAATGATTAGCCCCACACGATTTTAAGCGATGCCTTCAGATACCATCCACATTTTATTGGAAGAACATGCAAATTTCTTAGATTCTTATGAGAGATTAGAAGATGAAATCAATGATCTATGCAACCAACAAACCACCACTAGCATCTAAGTGCCAGAGGCCATCCCACTTCCAACCAACACACAAGAGATCAAGGCACTTTCGAAACAAATAGATGAACAAGCCAAATTTTCACAATATGAGTGATCCCCATCCCCACCAGTGGAGCCTAAACTAGAGGAATTGGTAGAAATTCCCATGGAGGAAACATTTGAAGATGCTTATGAACCACAACCAGTCCCTAGGGATAGAGTCACCAAGGAAGGACAAGAAACATATGAAGCATCAGTCCCTCAGTGGCCAAAATAGGTCAAAGAAATTGGGCATGTGCACGATGATACAGTGATTATACAAATTTAGTGCTTGTCCAACCTAGAAGACACAGTACTCAAATCTAAATATTTTCAAAACCTGTCCCATTGATAGCTAATCACCACCTCCAAAATGAAATGTGTGCCATACTTGGTGCTCCTAACTTATTATAACATAGAAATTAAGAGATTCATAGGAGAGGCACCAACACTCGTCACACAATTTCAACCAAATGACCTACCAAAATAGGCTAAGAGAGGGACCATCTTTCAACCAAAATGGAGAGAAAGATTACTAGAAGCCTACCTTGAAATGATGACGACATGGTCAAATGCTCCGTTATACATCAAGTACAACCCATGTTATGTCCAATACCCTATAGGCACCCATGGCCTAAAATCACTGTCAAGGTAAGCACTAGCAAGGGATGTTGAGATTGGATAAATTATCCATACTTTGCTCTACCAAAAGGGCCTCCTACAATCGCATCCATGGTATCAACTATATGGCATTGGATCCCTAGGCCAAAGAATGTACTTAATCATGTAGCCAATATGAGCATGAAAATGTTTGAGCTCATGAGAATAGTTTTCAAGACATTCAAAAATGTCAAAGCCCCATACATATTAGCTCGAAGATTTAATGAAGGAAACCTTGACCTCATCCATGACATGAGTAAAACCCCTTCGGTCAACACTATCTATGTGTGGCATGGACGAATTAAATACATGCCCGCCTGTTATAAGCAAACATTCAAAAAAATATTTTCAACATGATTCTGGGAGTACCATTTAGAAATCTTCATCCCAAGACCAACACATCTCTTTGCAATGGAGCAAGCTCTACATGTAGATCAGTTACATATGCCACATCTAGAGGTTCCAACACCCATAGATTGGAATATACTAATGTCCAATTTAGCTTGTGACCATAGGTTGAAAGAACATGAAGTGGCAGCTAATGTAGTTCAATACTATACAACGCGCCCTCCACATCAAGGGTCTGTCAGGGACAGTAGACGTGAGAGAGGGGAGGTGTTGGCAATCAAGGAGGACTAACATGTAGTGGTAGCCAAGGAAGCAGCCCAAGTTGCCTTACACTCCAAAGTAGCTTGAGACAAGGAATCTAGGAGGAGCAAGGGCAGAGAGAAGGCCCAACAGGACTGAGCAGACATAGTAGTAAATGAAGATTCAACGAGTAGGCCTAACTAAAAATTCCAAGGATTTGTTTTCAAACAATAGTGATGGTCATCACTACATTACATTATAAATATCATTTTTTTATAATTCCAACTCCATTTTGTTCAAGCCAAGGAGTCTTGAGCTTGAGGAGTGTTAGAAGTACCTACTACCAAATTTCATAATTTTTAGAGTTTGTTTGACCCTCAAATGATCCTAGGAACCTAATTTTTAACTAGGCCGAGGACCAGGTTTGAACAAGGCCAAAGCTAGTCAAAAAACTATAAAAAGAGCTAGAATTCTCATTTGAGGGGTTGGCTTGTTCAAGAAAGATGCATCTCTAGAATGTTGTAAACTCATTTTTTGATAATTAAAGATTCCATTGTTCCATCTCTTAGTCTTACCTTGTATGCACGTGTGTGTGTGTGTGCATGTTCTCACTTATGCACTTGTGTGATCACTTGCTCATGGTCATCATACCACCCTCATGTCTCCTCAGATAAAAAATTATGAGGTGGATCTCCTCACATTGGTACTTGCCAATGTGCTAGAGTGACAACAATCTTGGAGGGTGATGTCTTGCCCAACTATATTGGTGGATGTCATGTCAAGAGGTATCTTGAGTCTTTGATGGAAAGACTCCAAATAGCTAAAGATAAGAAGGTTGAGGTACATAGAATTCGAAAAGAAATACATTGCCACATGCCATCGTAGGACCAGATTTCAAGGAGTGAATCATGGTGGACATAGAATCAAACGTAGCAAAGACATGCTATGCAAGAAGCCATCTATCAAACAAAATTTTCTAGAGTCAACATAAAAGGAAAAAAGCTAGCATACATATGAGAGACCACTATACTAATAAATATTGAAGATTCAAAGTAGTCTTAAACAAGATAATGATCCCCAATTCCTTGTAGAGCTTGAGTCTAGAGAGTGTCAACCATATAAGAACTTGGAGACATGGAGCATGGAGATCTGTATTGAAGGTATGAATGAGAGCTTTCTTAAATTTGAAATGAAATCCTTTCTAGCAATCTGGAAAATGCATTACTGGCCAAGAAAGTAGTACATCTTCTATACCCAAGCCCACTCCATTCATCTTGATGAAGGAACATGAAAGTTAGTATCTCACCCAACGAGTTGGCAAGGCATCAGACCAGAACATACTTGATGATGTTGAAGACCTTGGCTATCAGTAGAGTGTGTACAATGCTTTGTGAAAGAAGGCTTTTGTAGAAAACAATCTTAACTATCATGAACATTTTGAGTTTCTACCACATTTCATGCATAAACATCCAAGTTACTATCCTATCCAAAGATGCAAGAGTCCTTATGAGTTCTTTAGAGAGGAGAGAGACTGAATAATTGGTAAGCCATGGTTAAATTATCCATAGCTCCCAACCCCAACAAAGAATAGGCAGATCCATGACTACATGCTCAAAGTGATCTGATATCCATATAAGTTGGAGCATATACCTTATATTGCACTCTACATGATACACAATATGCCTAATATGATAGAAGTGCATATGACTCCATTTGAAAACCTACACATGGTAGAAATAGAGGCCATCAAGTCTTAGAGTGGCACAGATTGTTTGTTGTTTGCACCTAGTTTGGATTATTTATGTGCTTCCTATTCAAGATTCATTTTCCTTCTATCCCACCATATGAAAACTTTTGAAATGCTTTTGTCGTTGGTTTTTTTTAAGCATAGTTCTCCCCACGTCCTTTGGCCATTGTAAAACATTAGTAGGTTATGTGCTAATGGAAAGGCGGCACAAAAAAGTATTGTACGACAAACCAAGGAAGTGGAACTAGCTTATAGTCTCTTTGGAGAAGATAATCTAGAGTATTGTAGAAAACCTTATGATCCATGATGATCAATGAATGATGCACATTCTCAATCGGCTCAGAAGAAGATCAAAGAAACTTTCAAAAAACACCCACTCATGAAATTTGTGAGATGCTTTCATGTATGATGCACACTAGGAGGGGGGAATAGAGGTACTTATAGTCTATTTACCACACTTCTTGGAGCATTTTTGTAGAATTTTTATTCACAGTGTTATGTTCATGATGCACAAGAATTTTTTCGTGTAGCATTTCATTTAACTTTTATATTTTTGGAGAATTTATATAGAGTATTTATCAACCTTGTAATGCTTATGATTTAGGTGTATTTTTCATGTAATATTTCATTAAAAACAAAATATCAAGAGAAAAAAGAGATAAATAAAGAAAAAAGATCAAAAGAACAAATATATAAAAAGAAAAATGAAAAAATAAAGGTACTATTTTATTAAAAATAAAATATCAAGAGAAAAAAGAGCTAAATATAGAAAAAATATCAAAAGAACAAATATATAAAAAGAAAAATGAAAAAATAAAGGGCAAGAGCATATGGTTTGTCACTTGCATAAAGCCTTGGATGGTCTCAAGCAAGCTCCACATGCATGATATGATAAAATCCATAAGCACTTGATTGCTTAGACTTGGCTTCATATGTGTTGGAGCAAGTCTATGACAAGCCTAAGTATTGGCTTGAGTCCCACAAAGTCATAGAAGAAGCTTTAAAATGAAGCCTATGTAAAGTTCACTTGTGAACTACCTCTTGTAACTTTTGAAGACTTTACTTAATGTAAAAGTGAAAGAATCTTAAGTGGTTGAGTCCACTTGATCAAAAAGGGAAAGAGGAGCCACGAATTCGTGATTTGTGGTAGATAGAAAATCAAATCAATCACTAATTGATTGGAGAGTGATTGAGGGAAGTTAGCGTCCCAAGATCAACTATAAATACATGGTAGTCTTAGTCGTGGTTATGTGAAGACCTCCAAGAGCTGAGCTTTATGCCATATCAAGGTGTGATTCCAAGGCACACATATGTATCAATAAGTCCATTGTATTGTACAATCAATATACTTTCATTTTCATCATCATTTGAGTTCATATTTCCATGTTCTTGTGAAGTGTATTACTCACTACCATATCTCTCAGTTTTCTAAGTCAGATTGCAGAGATGTTTTCTCTGAGCTTGGTGCATCATTTTCCATGATTTAACTTGGTAAAGTTAGCTCTATAAGTCTACTATATGCTCACCACTTTTCATTTCATTTGGGTGTTTCAATCTTTAGTTATGTTTAGTTGAAGTCAACCCTGCCTGTTCATTTTCACTTCTCTGTCAAGTACCTGACTTTTTTACTCATCTTGTCAGAGCTGTTTCTCCGTGTTTACTTATCAAATTTTAATGATTTAAATCTTGTTGGATTCAGCATACTGTCTAGTATAATCATACCAATTTTCATAATCATTGGATTCTTAAATCTTGAGTTATGTTCATTTTCTTGCTCACTGGTCTCATTACTGTAGCAGCCTATGAAAATCGGAATGATGTCATCAGTTGTTAAACATCATTCTCAGTGTGTGGTTCATTATTTTTTATGATATTACTCTTTAAAGTTAGGTCTTTAAGGTAACTAGACTTCCCCAAAAGGAATTAAGCTAATTACTGATATGCTCAGAGAATTATGCAAAACACTGGACAGGTGTATGAACCAAAATAGCAAGTTCTTCACCTCTCAGCTAACTCCAACTTATCTGTTTTGATCTATCTTTTTGGGAGTGATCTTCCAAGGTACATAGGGTGTCTAATACATCCATTGGCAAGCTAAAAGAGCCCACCACATACTCCTGGAGTTCATTTGGCGGGTGTAGATCAAGGATATTGCAACACCTCTTCATCTTCAAGCACATACCTATCCATCTCTTCAGAGTGGTATCAGAGCAAGGTTGGACAACATGCCAGATGGATTTCCTTCATCAATTGACAAATTGGATATAGGTAATTACTCAGGTTGGTCATTAAGGATGGAATCTTATCTCCAAGGTAGAATTTTATATGGTTATGTGGCTGGAGATGAGGTTATGCCAAGTTTCAGGAACAAAAGTCAAAGAGCAAGAAAGATTGAGCACATGGTGCTCCAAGGATGCACTTGCAAGGTCTTATCTCCTCAACTCTATCTCAGATTTCTTGTTTCCTCATGTTAGAAGTTGTAAGACATCTCAGGAAGTGTGGGATGCACTTGAAGCCTTCTTCTCTTCAAGTACCAAAGCTAGGAAGCATCAACTATGGCTGGATCTCACAACTCTCAAGAAAGCTCCCAAAAAAAATGTGACTTATTTTGTCACAAAGCTCAAGGACATAGCAAATCATTTGGGAAGCATTGGAGAGGTAATAGATGAAGAGAAAATTGTAATGCAGGTCATTAATGGCTTGAAGGCAGATGACAAGTGGGAAGCATTCACCACAGCTATGGATTTGTACATGGACATGCATGTACCTGATTTCAATACACTCATTGGACAACTACTTACTCAAGAGGCAAAGCTTATCAAAAATGGAGAAAACTCTAAAGGTAATCAATCTTTAGCTTTATACACTGATAAAAGCAAGTCCAAAGATAACAAAGGAAAGGCAAAGAAAGTGGATGATGAAGCAGGTACATATCAAGCTAACTATGCAGGTAGAGGAAGACATGGCAGAGGTAGAGGAAGACGAGGTAGACAAGGCAAGGGGAGATCCCTAGACTCCAACTCATGTTCTATTTGTGGATTAACTAATCATACAACTGAAAATTGCTTTAGGAATTCCAGGAATCAAAGAGGAAGAGGATACAATAGAGGAAGTTATGGTTACTCAAGAGGAAGGTTCAACAATTATCATGTAATCTACAACAAATACAATCATTCAAACTATCAAGGAGGCTACAAAGGAAGGAGAGACTACAATAACTACACAAAAGACTCAAACAAAGAGGATTCATTATTGATCATGAACATGGCTATGCCAGAAGGTAGATCTGATGAGCATGTTTTCTACATAGATTCAGGTTGTTCAAAGCATGTGGCAGGACTCGTGGCACTCCTATCAGATTTAGAAGATCCAAGGAATAAGCATGAGGTACAAAAAGGAGATGACACAAGACATCGTGTGGACAAAATAGGCAATGTCAAAGCACCTGTTGGAAACATCAACCTACTCGTAAGGTACTCTATGTCCCTACCATTACAAAGAATTTGATAAGTGTTGGGCAGATAGTAGAGAAAGGGTTGCAAGTCAGGTTCACAAAAGCAGGAGCATTTGTTGAAGATCCAAGTCAAGGATTCAGAGGAATTGCAAAAGGTGAAAATACAGGTAGATTGCTCACATTTGAATTACAAGACACTAGAAACATTGCTCTCTTCAATTATGGTAGTCAAACACTCACAGAATTGGAAGTATGGCACAAAAGGTTAGCACATATTGGTGAAAGGTCATTAACACAAATTTGCAGGGACCAAAGTGTACTTGGACTCCCGAATTTGTCAAAACAACATATGATTTATAAGTGTAGTGCATGTCAATTTGGAAAGTCTCACAGGTTACCATTCATGAAGAAAGGTTATATGGATGGAGATCTCTTGGAGTTGGTTCATACAGATGTATGGGGACCTAGCAAGGAAGCTTCAATATCTGGATCAAGGTATTATGTCTCCTTTATTGATGGTTGCAGCAGATGGACTATCCTATTCTTTATGAAACACAAAGATGAAGTATTTTCATGTTTCAAAAGATATTTGGCTCTTGTGGAGAATCAAACAGGTAAATCACTAAAAAATCTAAGGTCAGATGGAGGGGGAGAATACTTCTCCCATGAGTTTGATTCTTTTCTTCAAGAAAGAGGAATCAAAAGAGAGGTAACTAAAAGGTACACTCTTGAGCAAAATAGAGTGGCAGAAAGGAGGAATAGGAAAATTGTTGAAGCTGCAAGGTCCATGTTAAATGAAAAGCATTTGCCTAACTATCTATGGGCTGAGGCTGTATCTACAACCACTTACTTGATTAATAGGTTGCCTTCAAAATCCCTTGATGGGATGACTCCATATGAGGCTTGGAATGGAAGAAGACCTAGCTTAGATCATTGTAAAATTTTTGGATGTATTGCTTTTGCTCATGTTCCTTCACAGGTTAGAGACAAGATGGATCCAAAGGCAGAAAGGTGTGTATTTATCGGATATGACAACAATCAAAAGGGTTATAGGTTATACAACCCTACCAACAAAGGATTCTTGGTAAGCAGAGATGTAGTTTTTGATGAAAACAATTCGTGGTATGAAGATTCATGTAGGAAGGTCAATTTACCATATGATCTTGAAGAAGATTTTCCAAAGCTTGGTAGAGAACAACCAAAGATTGAAGAACAAGACACCTTAGAGGATGATGAAGAATCTCAGATGGAAAAGATCAAAGCATGGAAGTCTAAAGGTAAAGCAAAATTGTAGGAACTTGGACATGAGGCAGAATCATCACATCATGGCCTAAGAAGATCTATGAGGGAAAAGAAAAAACCAGAAAGGTATGGGTTTGACACCTCATTAGTAACTAAACATTCTATCTACATAGCACAGGATATAAACCAAGAGGAGCCATCATCATTTGAAGAGGCCAAAGCAAAATCAGAATGGAAGCATGCAATGAAGGAAGAGATTGAAGCACTTGAGGAAAACAACACTTGGGATTTGGTGCCCAAGACTTCATCCATGAAGGTAATAGGCTCAAGATGGGTCTATAAACTCAAGAAGAATTCTGATGGTTCCATTAACAGGTATAAGGCAAGGCTTGTAGCAAAAGGCTTTGCACAAACTCAAGGAATTGATTATGAGGAGACCTTCTCTCCTGTGGCAAAGATGCCTACTATTAGGGTTTTGCTTAGTATTGCCTCTTCCAAGAATTGGAAGATACTTCAACTAGATGTAAAGAATGCATTCTTGAATGGTTGGATAACATAAGAGGTATATATGGCACAACCACCTGGTTTTGAGAATCAAGTTTATCCTGATTATGTGTGTAAACTTAACAAAGCATTGTATGGTCTCAAGCAAGCCCCAAGAGCTTGGAATTTCAGGCTTGTTTCATTCTTGCAGGACAAAGGCTTTCAACCAAGCAAGGCAGATCCTTCACTCTTTATGAAAAAGAGTAATTTTGAGTTCATCTACTTGTGTATATGTAGATGATATTATATTGAAAGGGAATGATGCAGATGGTATGAAGAAGATCAAAGATCAGATGAGAGAAGACTTCAAGATAAGTGATTTGGGTTCACTTACCTACTTCCTAGGTTTGGAAGTTGTCTACAAAGATCATGGTTTGTTTCTCACTCAAAGAAAGTACACTAAGGACATGTTGGCAAAATTCAAGATGCAAGATTGTAAGATTGCAGGTACTCCAATGGAGGTCAATCACAAATTGAGCTCACATGAAGGTGAACTCATAGAGGACATCACATCATATCAAAGTCTAGTGGGTAGTCTCAACTATGCCACATTGACAAGAGTAGATATATGTTACAGTGTGAGTGTGCTAAGTCAATTTATGCACACACCAAGGAAACCACACATGGATGCTGCTAGAAGGATTCTCAAGTATCTCAAAGGAACCATAAATGAAGGACTTTATTATCCTTATGTATCTGATTTCTGTTTGAAGCTATTTTCTGATGCAGATTGGGCTGGCTCCAAGGAAGATAGAAGGAGCACTTCAGGTTATCTTACCTTTGCAGGTTCAAAGCTTATTTCATGGTCATCCAAGAAGCAACCCATAGTTGCCCTCTCTTCTACTAAAGCTGAATACAGAGGTCTTGCCATAGCTACACAAGAAGCTATGTGGATGAAGACATTATTCAAAGATCTTGGATTGGAGTTTGGAACTCCAACTATTTATGGTGACAATATGAGTTCTATTCATTTGGCTGCCAATCCTATTTTTCATGCAAGGACTAAACATATTGAAGTTCATTATCACTATGTACGAGAGAAGGTTCTAAGCAAAGAGATTCAAATATCATATGTGTCCACTCATCAACAATGTACAGATATTCTAACCAAAGCATTGGATGGTACAAAGCTTTGCAAATTTAAGGCTATGATTGGTTTGCAGGTAATCTTGGAAGATTGAAGACCTCAAGCATACTTGGCTTGAGGGGGAGTTGTTCGAGCAAGTCTATGACAAGCCTAAGTATTGGCTTGAGTCCCACAAAGTCATAGAAGAAGCTTTAAAATGAAGACTATGTAAAGGTCACGTGTGAACTACCTCTTGTAACTTTTGAAGACTTTACTTAATGTAAAAGTGAAAGAATCTTAAGTGGTTGAGTCCACTTATCAAAAAGGGAAAGAGGAGCCACGAACTCGTGATTTGTGGTAGATAGAGAATCAAATCAATCACTAATTGATTGGAGAGTGATTGAGGGAAGTTAGCCTCCCAAGATCAACTATAAATACATGGTAGTCTTAGTCGTGGTTATGTGAAGTCCTCCAAGAGCTGAGCTTTATGCCATATCAAGGTGTGATTCCAAGGCACACATATTTATCAATAAGTCCATTGTATTGTACAATCAATATACTTTCATTTTCATGATCATTTGAGTTCATATTTCCATGTTCTTGTGAAGTGTACTACTCACTGCCATATCTCTCAGTTTTCTAAGTCAGATTGCAGAGATGTTTTCTCTGAGCTTGGTGCATCATTTTCCGTGATTTAACTTGTTAAAGTTAGCTCTATAATTCTACTATATGCTCACCTTCATTTCATGTTTCAATCTTCAGTTATGTTCAGTTGAAGTCAACCCTGTCTATTCATTTTCACTTCTTTGTCAGGTACCCGACTTTTTTACTCATCTTGTCAGAGCTGTTTCTCAGTGTGTACATACCCAAATTCAATGATTTAAAGCTTGTTGGATTAAGCATACTGTCTAGTATAAGAATACAAATGTTCATAATCATTGAATTCTTAAATCTTGAGTTGTGTTCATTTTTCGGCTCCCTGGTCTCATTACTGTAGCAGCCCGTGAAAATCGAAATGATGTCATCAGTTGTTAAACATCATTCTCAGTGTGTGGTTCATCATTTTTTATGAGATTACTCTTGAAAGTTAGCTCTTTAAGGTAACTAGACTTCCCCAAAAGGAATTAAGCTAATTACTTATGTGCTTAGAGAATTATGCAAAACACTGGACATGTGTATGAACCAAAATAGCAAGTTCTTCACCTCTGAACTAACTCCATCTTATCTGTTTTGATCTATCTTTTTGAGAGTGATCTTCCAGGGTACATAGGGTGTCTAATACATCCATTGGCAAGCTAAAAGGGCCCATCACATACTCCTGGAGTTCATTTGGTTGCTGTAGATCAAGGATTTTGCAACACCTCTTCATTTTCAAGCACATACCTATCCATCTCTTCACAACATGAAGTCCCATTGAAAGCATACTCTATGTATGTAAAGATGGGGCTGATCTTACAGTGCTTGTTATTTATGTTGATGATATACTCTTGATTAGTTCATGTGATGCAAAGCTTGATATCCTTGATTTGCAACATACTTTTGATGTCACTTATCTTGGTCTTTTGAGCTTCTATCTTGGCATCCAATTTGTATTCCTTGAGGGGATAGTTGTTATGAATCAAGAACATTATGTTGAAAAAGTGCTTTAGCATTTTGACTTTGAGGACTGCAAGTCAGTTTCCACACTTGTGGAGACAAGATTTAGGTTCTCAATTGAGGATTCCATTCATGCATCTGATACTTCTCTTTATCTTTAAGTTATGGGATGTCTCATACCAGAAATACAATATGTAGTTTCCTAGTTGAGTCGATTCATGCATAGCCGTAGCACTATGCATTGGAAAGTGGTTAGAAATGTGTTTAGATATATCAAAGCCACTTTGAGTTTAGGTCTCTTTATGGAAGAGATATTGAGCCATGTATGATTTTCCAGATAGTGATTAGGATGGTTGTTAAATACTCACATGTCCGCTAGTGGTAATTGCTTTTTCCTTGGGGACATGTATATCTTGGTTGAGTAAGAAACAACTTATAGTGGCAATATCGAGTTTTGAAGCTGCGTACAGGCCAATTTTCACACTTATAGTGGAATGTATATGGCTGGGATGCCTATTGATGGATCTTTGCATGGAGATTGATGCTACAATGCATATTCTCACTAATAGCCAGAGTGCACTACTTGTTACAAGAAATCTAGTGTTTCATGTGTGGACCAAACATATTGAGGTGCATTATCACTATGTGAGAGAGTGCCTTCATGCAAGAAATAAGCTTCTAACCATTCCAAGCCTCATAAGGTGTAATGAATCTCAATGCTTTTTTATGAAAATGATTCAATACATAACTTCCACACATGACTGCTTCCATCCAAAACTTATCTCAAAGATTCCTTCTTTTAACCATATATTGTGCCATTTCAAGAAGTGTTATATTCTTCCACTTCACAATGCCATTTTTTAAAGGTGTATATGGCATTGTACATTGGTGCACAATACCTCTTTTAGGAAGAAAAATATTGAATTCATGTGATGTATTGTAGCTCAAGCGTAAGCACCACTTCCATTACTTGTCAATCTGCGGAGATGTGAGGACTGGTATGAAGACCATGAGCAAGTGAAGGCACAAGTGTGTGACTGAAAGCACACAAACATGCACACCCACACATGCACAAGGCAAGATCAAAGAGAGGAACAATGGAAGGCTTCAATTACAAAAGAACTCTTTTACAAAGCTTCAATCTCTAACAAGACAACTCTCTAACAGGCTAACCCCAAAAATGATCTCTCTAGCTCTTTTTATAGTTTTTGGAGTAGTTTTGGCCTTGTCTAGACCTAGTGTCCAGCCTAGTTAAAAACTAGGTTCTAGGGCTTATTTGAGGGCTCAAACAAAGTCTAAAAATTATGAAAATCAGTAGGATGATAGTTATAATACTCTTCAAGCTCAAGGACTCCTCAGCTTGAACAAAATGGAGTTATAAAAAAAAATGGTATTTACAATGGTTTTTAGTGATGAAAATCACTATTTTTATAGGGATTTCTTCTAAAAATTTGACATGTACTTCTTGGAGCTCCCTACTTGCTCCTTCTTCTTGTATGTCCACTTCTTTGATGCGCTTCCATGCTTTGTGCTTGACTTTGAGTTCCAACATTCCCCCCCTCTCGAGTATGTCGTCCCTGACAGACCCTTGTTGTAGTGGTTGTTCCATGTAGTGCTTTGAGAGGTAGTGTCCATTTTGTAGGAACAAGATCCGCCTATCTTTCAAATGTGGCAGTGTTGGTTGTCGGGTTCTTCATTTGTCATTGCAAACCTTTGCAAATTGTAGTGCCTTTGTATGTGCTTCTTCCGTGGATTCGAGCATGAATGTGTCGTTGTGAGCCACCATTGATGTCCTCTAGATCTTGCATGCCACGTACTCATAACCCATAATCAATGATGGGTAAGTGTGTTCGTGCATGGGTTGAGGAAAATATGTGTCTTGTGCATTGTCTAGTGATGTAGCCTTATGCATGCTTGCTTGGGGAATGCATTAAAAAAACATGGTGCAAGAATCTGGAGGTCTTGAGCTAAGTGCGCAAGGATGTGCTGACGAAGAGGTTTCCTACTCTATCATGGTTATGGTGTTGCCAAAGTAAGGATTCTTACCATGGTGAATGGTCGATCGAGGTTTATCTCTTCGTGTTGAACACCCAGCATTGTTATGGATCATTGGCTGGTCTATCGTTGTCGATGAATGTGTGTATTGATGGTCCACCGATGAGATTCTTTTTGTGCCTTGTCCTGTCCCCTCTCTTCAAAGCAACATTTGCCAAATATTGAGAATTGAATTTCTTTATATTCCTTGACAAACAACATTGGGTAACTACACCATGCTTAGTTTCACATATTCTCTTTAGCTCACCATAAGCAGGAGCCTTCACACCCAGTATACATACAAGGATTTGTAGGACACCAAAACTACCTATTGCAAATATCTCCTTGGATGCTCTCGTACATATAGTAGTTAAGCATTGCTCAATTTGCGGACCTTCAAGCTCTTCCCTCCTACCATGGTAAAGGGGAACAAAGGTTGTGGATGCCATGTTCATGCCAAGTTCTAGACATCTACTAGGTAAGGTAGCAATAATATCATCTGCTAGCCAAGACACACTTCTATCCAAACTGATAAATTCCCAGTCATTAATGATTCCACCTTCAATTAAGCATCACTCATGCATGTTCCATGAGCAAAATTGGGGAACAAACTCTTTTTTTTCTTTTTTCTTTTCTTTTTTCTTTTCTTTTTTTATTTTGAACAATGTCACCAAACAAGAAGAAAAATGTTAGTATCAATAAAATAGTTTACATGCGTCAAATGTGTCTCATGTGCTTGGGATTCTCAAATGTGTCTATACACGTCCGTGTAATGTGGCCCTATATTAATGCATACTTTGGAAATGCATGACATGAATGGTGCAGAAGACAGGGTTGTGCAAGGAGCACATGGTTGTCGCTCATCAAGGCTTTCAATGTTTCTTGTAGACACTAATGTAGCCTTTGTTGGGGGTATCCATTGGATCTCGAGATGACAACTGATCATTCCTCCCTATAGGGATCCATTTGAGAACCATGTTCGGCTGCATAGAGATCACCTTAGGCTTCTTCATCATCAGACGGTTTCTTAAATTTTGTATCCTACGTGGTTGGTTCTTTGGTTCTACAGGGGCTACTAGTGCTTTTGGCTTCCATACCCATACCATTGTTGCTTGTCTTCTGACTCTTCATTAGGGGAAAAAGTGAGCCCTACATGGGCCTTGTAAGGATTCCTAATTTCTAGGAATTAAAAGGCTTAATCTTGAGATTAAGAGGCCACTAGAAAACCACTAGTGGTATTCACCATTAAAATAATATTTAATAGACATTTGTATTTGAATTTTTAAAAAGGCTTGTTCTTGGCCTTTGGATCCTTTTCTTGAATGGCTAAGATTGAAAGCGAGAAAAAAATAGAGAGAAGGGCTCTGAGATGCATCGCATGGTACAATAGAGAGAGAAGGTCCCACGATCTCTTTTTTGACAAGCTCTGTAGCTTCCTAGACCATTGGATCATGCTTGATCGAAAGGCTCCCTACATCCGAGGCTGAGTAGAAAAGCACAGTTCATCTAAAACACATGATGAGAGATACTTTTGATGGCTGCGCGTGATTGGCGTAGAGCAAAAAATCGGATCAATCTGTAGTCCAAAGGAGGATATAAGAAGGCACTTTTCAAAATGTGGGCTTCATTCTCAGCCTTTGGATGAAGCCAAGATCCAATGATCAAGATATCAGGCCCCTATTCGAAGATTCTATCCATCTCAAGCATTGGATGCCAAGGAAATCCTAGGGCTTATATGAAAAGCATTAAAACTATAAATTCAAAGGAAGGAAGTGAAGGTAGTCAAAAGAAAAAGAAAAGAACAACATCAAAACAAGAAGAGGAATCATTGTTCAAAGTACTAGAAAACTTCAAGAATATGAAGTTGAGGATCGAAGAATTTTGGTATGAATGCCTAAGAGGGAGGCCATCATAGGAGAAGCATATGATAATAAGGAAAATACCAAAAAGATTGTAGTAGCCATTGAAGAGAATGAAAAGTGATGTACATACATAGGATATTCTCTAAGTGCAGAATACATCTCTAGTATCATGAAGACTCAATCATAAACCTGTTTCCATAGGGGTGGCAATAACTTTGTAGTCTTGAAGGCCAAAATGCTACAATAATGTGTCAATATATTTTGTTTGACACAAAGCTATTCTGCCATCAACCTGCATAAATTGAATGCCCAAATAATGATCCAAATTCCCCAAATCTGAGATCTCAAAAGAGGCATGCAAATTATCCTTAAAATCAATAATATGCTTCTCATTAGGACAAGCAAGCAGCATGTCATTAACACAGACAACAATAATCAGAAGCACATCATTTGCATGCTTAACATATAAGGTGCTCTTAGTTGGTCTATTCTCAAAACCATGTGCAATCAAGTAGGCATGTATCTTTTCATACCAAGCATGTGGTGCTTGCGTCAAACCATATAATGCCTTTTTCAACCTACACACTTTGTTTTCATGTCCTTTCTATACAAAACCACAGGGTTGAAATACATATAATTCTTCATGTAAATCACCATTTAGAAATTCAATTTTAATGTCCAATTGATGTACATTCCAACCACGATGAGCTAGAAGTGCACAAACGCTAGGAACGGTAGTCATTTGGCATGTGGGTGCAAAGGTCTCATCAAAATCAATGCCTCTTTTTTGAGCATACCTTTTGCAAAAAGCCTAGCCTTATACCTATCAACTATTCCATCAGGCTTATGTTTCAGCTTGTATACCCATTTAGTGCCAATGGCCTTTTTTCCTTGAGGAAAATCACATAAAGCCAAGTACCATTCTTCATAATAACATCATATTCTAATTGCATGGCAACCATCCAATTTTTTTAATTTCATGATTTGTCAAAAGAAATAGGCTCATTCTCATCACAAAGACTAGAGGAAGCCATAACATAGCAATTTAATGCAAAAGAAGCACAATGACATCATGAACAAGTATCATATGATAGAGGTGCATCTAATTTTCTATCTGGCAATGTCTGCACCAACCATTTAGGCATAGTTTTTGCCTCGTCTATATCAGCCCTCTCATCAACAAGTGCATCATGTAAATTTGCATCACAAATGGAATGATTTGTAATATCATTTGAAACTTGTAAAGGCTGAGAAATTGCCTCATTTGGACCAGCACTTGACTGTCCACTTGTAAAAAGAGGCAACAAAGTGTCATGCATGTCTTTAGAGCTAACGATTCTCTCCATAGTACATGAAAGCAATGGTTAATTGCATCTTCCAAAAAAACAACATCACGGCTAACCAAACAACATTTAATATGTAGATGATATAGACGATAGCCTTAGCTTTCAAAATTGTACCCAACAAAAATACATTTTACTGCTTTATCATCCAATTTTGTGCATTGTTGCTCAGGCACTAATGCATATGCAAGAAAACCAAAGACATGCAGATGAGCAACAAATGGCTTGTAACCATGCCAAGCCTCAGGTGGAGTGATAGACTACAATGCTTTGGTGGGATACCTATTGACTACATATATTCCACACATAAGAGCCTCAAGCTAGAAGCTATGTGGTAAAGCCTAGCTTTTGACCATACACCTTGCCAGCTCCATGAGTGACCTATTCTTCCTTTCAACCAATCAATTCAATTGAGGTGTTTACAACATTGTACATTGATGTTTTATCCCATGTTCAACCAGAAACACATTAAAATTAGAAGACATGTATTCCCCCCTTGATCATAACAAAGGTGCCTATTTTACATTTAGACATCCGTACATACTTGGAAAAATCATCAATAAATTTCATGAAGTAAAGGTAGTTCCCAAAAGAGGGTGTCTGCATAGGACCATAGGCATCATTGTGAACAAACTACAATTTCTGAGTAGCTCAAACAGAACCATCTTTTGGGAAGAAGGAATGCTGCATTTTTTCCAAAACATGGCCTTCACAAACATGTTTACAATGTGCCTCAAGTTTGGGTAGAGACGACCCCATTTCATATTTTTGTAAGCATAGAAAACTTGCATAATTCAGATGACCAAAGCATGCATGCCAAAGCTTTGCATCTGACATAGCTTGAGAATCTTTAATTGCACATGCTGAATCATTCACAGATTTTTCATAATTGTTTGTTATTGATCTTTGGACTTGTCCTCTCCAATCATTTAGCATAAAGAATTAACAATACATCTTTATTTTTTCAATCCTGGAAGTATTCAAGAGACCACATCCCCTTCTAGATGATAGAATCCAAGAAATAAGAGGTAAAATGGCTGAATTTCTGAGAATAATGAAGATGAAGAGGAATTTCTAGGGTTTGGATTATCTTGAGCAAATCTCCATCATTTTCCACAATCTTGGTGTCTAAAGCATGTTATTTCTTCAGCAGAATACAATCATGAAGTCAAAACTCAAAAATGTTACCTGTACCATCCAGATGAGACAATCGCGATTCTGTACAAACAGACAATTTTCATCTCCAGCACCATTTTTCATCAATTTCTCACTCAATACATCAGCAATCAACTCTCTTCATACATATTCTACAGAAACACACAATAAAAGCTCACAAATCTCCATGGATACACAAAGAATAGACTCACAACTCAAAGAAATCATACAAAGAGGAGAAAACACGATTTTCAGCAGGAAACTCTCTCTTCACTTGGATAGCATGTAAACAAATAATCAACCAACCCCCTCATAATAGAGGAAATTGTCTTATATACATTTTCAAGAGTCCCTTTTCACACTTGAATTTTGGTCCTTTCCTCTATTATTATAAAAATATGCTATCTAGGAGTTTCCAAAAATTCTAGAAAAATTACATAAGATTCTATTCTACATAAGGAAGACTCTTCCTTATTTTTACATCAGTTACATAAATATTTTTACAAGTTTTTGACATTTTACAATTGTTTTCCATAAAAAATGCTTCAAAAAATACATCTTCTAACATTTCTTCCCCTCCTAGACCTTTTGACTCCTGACAAAAGACTTTCCTGCTCTTATATCCTGAATGCTCTCTTCACTTCTTCTTTTGTTGATAGACCTGTGATAGTAGGTCATGACTTTTTCTTTCTGTAATATTCAGGTTATTTACCATTTCAAACAGTGCTTTCCTCCATTGTATAGCAGCCTCTGGTTTATCAATGACATCCTTTTTCAAATACTCTGTGTAATCAGCTTCATATGCAGTAAGACGAGACTTGGTGACCACTGACAAGTTTCCAAATATCTCTGATTCCCTTTCAAAAAACCCATAATCAAATGCATCTTCAAAAATTTGTAAATAGTGACTGCCCAAAAATATTATTCTGCTGTAGTATGCCATTAAACAAATTCTATCAGGTGTTTCACTGAGATCAAACAATAATGCATCAGTAGGAGAATTAAAGCCAATGTAGTTTAAGATTCTGACATCTGTATCTGTGTATGTCTCTATACATGCCAAAATTAGTCTCATTACTCTGATCAGTAAAATGCATGCTGGGTCATTCACATCTTTGTATGTAGCTATAACAGACTCAGCTATATCCACCATATATTTTTTTGTAGGCCATGTTCCTGCCTTTGGACCTGCTATCTTTGGGAAATTCAACCATTTAGGTGGGATTTGTCCTTCTCTCCTTCTTTCCCAAAAAACTGTCCATTCTCTTCTTCTTGCTATTGGGCAATAAGCTGGATTAATTTTCAACTGAAGGGGTGCTTCCTTCCAAATTTTCTTGCATTCTTTATTTGCATCCAACCATCTATTCCTCCATTTTGGATTGTGTTTTTTGAATAATTCTTTGGTCACATTGATATCCTCTTCATACTCTAGATATTTATTTGGAGGTAACCCAACTCTTGCCAGCTGATAGTTTTTTATACTTTCCATAATCATGCACAGAGGTATGCCTAGTCCATCTGCAACCCAATGATGTTGGTCAGGATTTATTCCTTTATTTAGAGCAAACGTGACAATTTGATCTTCATATTCATCATGCATTTTTCGAATGAAATCCATTCTAGACTCTCTGTTTGTCAACAATTTCTGAACAAAATCCTCTGAATATTCTTCTTCTGGTCTTTTATTTTCTAGTTCACTATCATGTGGATTTCTGTCATCATTTCCCTCTTCATAATCTCCTGTATATGTAGTCTCTATCTGTGCTTCTTCCTAAGCTTGTGGCTTTTCTAGTTTTTTCTGTAGTTCTTCTATTGTCACCATCAAACTTCTGTTCTGAGTTGCCCAATTCTCTCTTTCTTTTATCCATTCAATTCTTTCTTTTTCCATTCTTGACTGCCAATCACTCCTTTCTTTTTCCATATCCATATGCAACTTGTCATAACTCCTCATTGATGTAGCAGCATGTGTACTAGCTTGCTTCTCTAGTTCCTTGGCTTCTTTCAATTCTATTTGTAATCTCTTAATCTCCTTGTGCAATTCTTCCTTTTCTTCCTCTGTCATCTGAGCAGTCTTGCTTTCATCCTTTAACTGACCTTCTTCCAATAATAGCCTGTTTATTTCCTCATTTGCTTTAGTCAAAATTTGATAAGAAGTCTGCAAGGTTCTATATCTTCCTTCATTTTTTCTCAGCTCCATTTCCAGTTTATTATTCTGCTCTATTAGTTTTACACTCTTTTCTTCAAGATATTGAATTCTATTTTGTTTTCTGTACTTTTAATTCCTCCAAAGCAATTATTCTATTTGTAAATTCCTCATTTTTCTCCTGCACCCTCCTCAATTGTTCTGACATTTGTTCCTTTTCCCTTTTGTGCTCCTTAATGATCATATTGCCTTTCTCAAATTCAGACTCTGCTACCATTCCTGAAATGATCATATTCCTGCTTGAAGGTCTGAAGTGGTCTATGTTGCTCATAATGATTTGGCAAGCAAATCTTATATTTTTGGGTATTCTTTCCAACCCAACTTCCATTTCCAGTTGTTTGACTTCTATTGTTTATCTTCTTTGCACTCATTCTCCTCTTCTTCTTCTTCATACTCTACGACCTTAGTCTTGTGTTCATAGCTTTGATCAATTTCCAATGTTTCTTGGTCTGTAACATCTTCTTCAAGTTCCAATGTCTGATCATCCTGGTCTTCATGTCTTGATCCATCTTCAACTACCTTTACTTCTTCTACCTCATTACTCTCCAATTCTGGTTGTTCTTTTTCAGAGAACTGTGTTTCTTTCTCCTATATCTCTTTTTCCTGAATTAGGGTTTCTTGAATTAGGGTTTCTTGAATTAATGTTGATTCAGTTTCCTCAGTGAGTTTTATCTGATCATTACTAGTCTGCTTTTTCTGTTCCTCCTCCTGTTCATCTATGTCCATTAGGTCCAGCTCCTCCTCTTGTCCTTGAGTTTTTGTGATTGTAATCTCCTCATTATTGTTCAAATCATAAAGTACATCCTCTATGCTTTGTTTGATATCCTTTTCTATAACTCCTTCTTCTAATTCTTCAGCATTCTTCTTTTCCATTGTTTCCTTTATTTCCTGAATTTGGTCTGCACCCTTCTGTTTTATGGCTGAACTGCTTATCTGTACCCTTTTTCTGCTTCTACTTTTCCTTCATCAAATTTAACATAAGTTTATTGGGAAGGTTTGGTCCATTTGTCTTCAACCCTGAATGCACCAGCCCACAACTGAACTCCTTTCTTATTTCACTTTCTTCCTCTACCATTATTGCCTTTCCTTTCATCATCCTTCTTTCTTCTTCAGGACTGAGTGGCTTAACTGCTTCTTCCTGAATTTGCTTCTCTTGAGGCTTCTCTCTCAACTCTTCAGATGTTTTATGTTTCTCAGTGGTCTGTATAACCACATTTGGAGTACTAGGTACTGAAAAATTCAAACTTTTTAATAAGAAATTTTCAATATCACTATCAGAATCTGAGGAAAATTGTGAGGATCCTGCTATGCCTGATTTGAGTAATGAAGAACAGGAAGGTAATGAGGATGTTCATGACCCAGACATGGAAGAATTTATTTTACCAATAAAAGACATACAGACATTACCAATACAAACACCAAATGATCAAGCCTCATTTAATCAAAATCTGCAAAAAATTGAGAAGGCAAAGGAGGATGGACACCAAGAAGCAAGGTGGCGACCATGGTATAATCTGAAGCATTAGAACAAGAAGGATATGGAACCAAAGCATACCCAAGGTCTGCTCATCAAAACAAAATTCAAGAACAAAATGGATATGGAGGCCAAAACATTCTAAAAACTACTTATCAAAAGGAGATGGATTTCTTCCTGAAACAAGGGCAACTAAGGTTAAATATTATTGGGTAAAGAAATCAGAGTTGATTCAATGGAAAAAGACAATCTGTACTTATATAGCACAAAGCAAGATATAGGAAGAAGGGTAACAGATCCCTATTTATTACTTTTTGTATTGTCTATTCTATTTTTTATGATTTTTTATTAGTTGTAATTCTTTATTGTTGTTTATTTTTCATTTCAATCTTTTTCTTCTAAAAACATCTTCCTCCTGGATAAGAACTGTTAGAAGAGGGAAGTGCACTAGACATCTTGCTACACATGTAATGGTCACTTTAATTGAGTTTTCTAAAGAAGTCAGAGTTTAAATTCCTTCTTCATTTCATCTCAAAATAACTATTATTTTTTTATTTTATGTGACTCATGTGGGTGGAGTTCTTTTCTTTTTTATGTGTTATATTTACTCCAGAATGGTGAATGCAAAGGAGCTGCCTATTCATGATTTCAAACCAGAATCAGTCACCTTGTCAAGGGGACATTGGTTCGTGGATAGTGAAGCTGTGGTAGAGAAAGTAGACCTGGAGTCAGATGAAGAGCCAGAGATTCCAGAGGCAGAAAAGGTGGTGAAGGAGCTTAAAGAAACCCTAAGCATAATAGGACAACATATATTCACAGTGGGAGTAGGGGGTTACAAATATACAATGCTGTGTCAGGAGTTCTACAGATTTCAAAGAGTAGCAATCAATCAGAAAAGATGGAAGGCAGTAGGGTTGCATAAATTACTAGAAGAACCCATCTTTTTCATAGACTTTGAGAGAGTGGCAGAAGTAATGAAAAGTTTGTTGGAAGTAGGAAAAGGTAATGATGCTTATTTCCGGTGCAAAGTCAAGAACAAAGATAATCAAGAGGTGAATATCACTATTAAAGCAGAGCATATCAGAGCAGCTTTGCAATTCTACCCAATGGGAACCAAGCTTGACTATAGCTTTGTGAAGAAAAATAAGGAAACCTATACAGGATATTCAAAATTTCCTGACTTCAAGGGGAGAGAGAATGAGGAATATGCCATTAGGATGTTTCTACAATATTTCTGTTTCCCAAAACTACCAAGGTATACCATGCCTCATAAATCTGTTACACTACTTATGTTTAACAATAAGGACAGAACTAAGCCCTTCGGAGTCATGGATGTAACTCCATACATACATGAACAGCTGAAAGAAGCAGCTAAACACTGGGAACAGAAAAAATATATGAATGGAGCCCAGTTTCTCACCAGGATCATATATCATGTATTGGGAATGGAAGATCAATTGAAGTTGGCTCCAGAGTCACAATATTTCAGAAGCCTTATGACAAGAATCAAGAGTCCTCCCAGGAAGATGTCTGTGAGAGAAGTAGAAGGACAAACCAACATGAGGGGGTCAGGAATGAAAAGGAAAGTAATCTCAGAGGAAGTAATCCCTGTAAAGAAAAGGAGGTTGGATCCAAGGAAGGTTGAATTGGAGCAAGATGAAGCAACCAAAGAGGAGCATGAAGCTGCTCAGAAACAGGTCCAATCTTCTAGTGATCTTCATCCACCTCAAACAAGCAAAGAGCAGTTATATACTTAAAATATTAAAAACCTTTTGTCATTTATGATCAAGTTAAGCTTCATTTTTTCAAAATTCAAAATTACTTTACCTTGTTTGAGCCATGGTTGTCCCAAAATCAATTTTTCAGTCATCAAATAATCTGGCCATTCTTCACAATCTATTTTCATATATTCATCATTGAACCTAACTTTAATAGATAGTGAAGACATGCTTTGTATCATTTGTCCTTCCAGAGTTTTGATAAAGGTTCTGCTTTTAGTTCTTTTTAGTCTAAATTTATTTACCAAAGCTGAACTAATCAAATTCACTTGAGCTCCAGAATCTATCAAAACCCTAATTTTTTCATTTTGATAATCCATTATTATCACATGCAAATGTTCTTTTTGTCTTAGAGGTGTTTCACACAAGCAAACTTCCCTATGATTTTTGGTTTTTCTTATCCTCACCTTTGCTTCCTGTTGAGCCTCTTTTCTCATGTTTTCTTCTTCTTTTTTCCTGTTTTGAGCTTGTTGCAATCTTCTCCATTCAGAAGCAGTTAATGGGAGATCATATCTTTTAACTCTACATCCACTTATGAAATTTGGCATGATCTCTCCATCTATGTTAGCTAATTGGATAGCTCCACTGTTACTTATCTGATATATAATATATGGCCCATGTGCTTTTTTTTGAAACTTTTTCTGATGTTCTTTGACTGTGTAAGCCAAAACTAGATCTCCCTCTTGTAGATCTTTTCCTTTTATATGAACATCATGATAAGCCTTTTGCCTTTTCTTGTCCACATATAAACTCATAATGGCTTGGAGTCTAGAAGCTCCCAATTTTTCCAATTCTATTACTCTCTCTGAAATTTCATGTCCTGTCCAATTGTAGTGACTACCTACTTTTAATGTTGGAATGAGGAATTCCATAGGCAGAACTGCATTTTGTCCATATACTAGATTGAATGGTGTGTTTCCTATTGCAGTCTTATAAGCCACTCTATAAGCCCATAGGACATGATTAAGTTGTAAATCCCAATCATTCCTGTTTGTGTTTACTAATTTTGACAGTATAGCGCAAAGTACTTTATTAGTACTTTCTGCTAACCCATTTGCTTGTGGGTGATATGGGGCTGACTTTCTATGACTGATCAAGAAATATTCAGTGATGTTTTCTATGATTTGGTTTACAAAATGGGTCCCCCTATCACTTACCAATTCAATTGGAAGTCCAAATCTGGTGATGATGTTTTCATAAAGGAATCTAGCTGTAGTATGAGCATCATTCCTTCTGGTGGCTTTGGCCTCAGCCCACTTTGTCAGATAATCTGTAGCCACTATTATGTATTCAGCATGTGATTGTCTTGCTGGAGGATGTATAGGTCCAATAAAATCTAAACCCCATTTACTAAAGGCTCTGGCTGAAATTAATGGAACTAATGGCATATTGTCTCTTCTATTTGGTTGACTCACCCTCTGACAGATGTCACATCTTTTTACATAAGTTCTTGCATCACGAAATAGGGTTGGCCACCAAAAGCCAGAATATAATATGAGTTTAGCTGTTCTGTCACTTGAAAAATGTCCTCCTGCTACTCCAGAATGTGCCATTTCCAACATGTCCAGATATTTATCCTCAGGAACACAAATTCTTAAGTATCCATCCATCCCTCTTTTATACAATTGGTCTCCTATCAACTGATATTCTTCAGAGATTACCTGTAGATTTTTTGAATCTGCACCAGCTATTACTTGTTTTCCTTTCTTCTCCCTTTTCAACTCTTCAATAATATTTTCACTCCATTCTGGATTTTTCTGAAACCAATATAGAGTTATGAATTCTGAATCTTGCAATGATTGGCACTTCCAGCAATTAGCAATGTATTTTGTTACATCTTGAATCTTATTAGGCCAATGTACCCCCATCCTATTGAGATTACTTAGGGTGACTACCTTGGAAGCATGAGTGCAAGGGTTCCAACAATGAGCTCTTTTCAGATATTCTTGTTGCTCTTCTTCAGGAGTACAATATTCTAATATGCCTATATGGTTGAGGTGATACAAGTGCCCAGCTAGCAGCATAAAATTTCTTCTTTATAATACTAAGTGTGTATTGTTTCCAATTGTTCTGCAAGGTTCCATGGTTAATAATGGTACTAAAGTCATGGCCCACTCAGGAACTCTTTCTACTTTGAACAAATAAGTATTTGGCAGGTCATCATCTAAAGGTGAACTGGGTTCTTTAGACTGGATTCTAGATAAATGATCTACTCTTAAGTGTGTTTTTCCTTGTCTGACCACCACTTCAAACTCAAATTCCATTAGTAAAAGAAACCATCTGACTATTCTACCAGTGTGACAAGGTTTATTTACCAAATATAGTAAAGCTTGATGGTCCACAAAGAACTTAAACTTGTTGGCCAAAAGGTAATGTCTATATTTCTTTACAGGAAATATCCTGCCCAACCCTTTTGTCTCAATGGTTGTGTAATTTTTCTCTGCTAGATTCAATTGCCTACTAGCATAAGCCACTGGAAAATCTAACTTGCTTCCTTCTATTGGTTGTGCTAACACACATCCTAAAGCATAATTTGAAGCATCCACATGGATATGAAAAATTTTATCCCATTGAGGTGTTTTCAAAATTGGGGCTGTTACCAAATAATTTTTTAGAGTTTCAAAGGCTTGGTCACACTCCTTGGTCCACTCAAACTTTGTAATTAGGGCATATAAGGGTTTGGCTATGTCAGCAAACTTGTGTACAAATTTCCTATAGTACCCACAATGTCCCATGAAAGTTTGAAGTTCCTTTACATTTGTTGGTCTTGGAAGTTCTATTATGGCCTTTATTTTCTTCTCATCAGTTGAAATTCCATTTTTAGAGACTATCTGACGTAACATTCTTCCTTGTCTTACAAAGAATACACACTTTTCTGGATTTAAACACACTCTGGAGGTTCTGCATTTCCTGAATATATTTTCTAAATCTTGCAAGTGATCTTGTCTTTTTAGTGAAAAAGTACAAAGATCATCTACATAAATTTCCATTACATTCCTCAAGAACTCTTTGAAGATATGACACATTAACCTTTGAAAAGTTGTTGGAGCATTGGTTAACCCAAAGGGCATAACCCTAAAAGCATAAATTCCCCATTCTGTGGAAAAGGTAGTTTTATGTTGGTCTTCCAATGCTATAGGTACCTGATTGTTTCCTGAAAAACCATCTAAAAAACTATAAACCTCCTTCCCTACAACTCTTTCTAGAAGATGATCTGTTATAGGCAGTGGATAACTATCTCTTATAGTTGCTGCATTCACCTTTTTCAAGTTAATGCATACCCTAAGTTTCCCATTCTTTTTTGGTACCACAACTATAGGAGATATCCATTCTGTATACTCAATCTCATAGATGAAATTGGCAGCCAACAGCTTGTCAATTTCTTCCTTTATTTTAGCAGAGTATTTATCATTGAAGGTGTAATGTCTCTGTTTACTAGGTTTTGCATCAGGTGTAATAGGAATCTTATGCTCACAGATTTAAGGATCAATACCTTTCAAATCCTTGTAGCTAGAAGCAAACACATCCCTATAGTTTCTTGCCAAGTTCCTTAGTGCCTCCTCTTCTTGAGTTGTCATGTCATCAACCACTACAATATGTCTTTCTTCTCCCTCTTCCTGAGTGATCATGACCTTCTTAGTTTGTTCCTCATTATCATAAGCCTCCCCTTTCTTCTTTTCTCTCTTTGGTTTCATCTTGAGAAGTAGTCTGTCTTCTACTTCATAAGTCTTGAAATTTGCTGGTACATCAAACTATTGATCTTTGTTTATTTCCTTTTTCTTCTTCTCATCCTCTTGGTTTTCTTCTATTTCCTTGTGTTTGTTTTTCTTATACTTACCTGAGATTTTATCTTTAATAGCATCTTCAGCTTTTACTTCTTCCAAAAATTGTGTTTTCCCTTTTTCTAATATCATTTCTCCTTTCTGTTCCTCTTCTGTTTTTTATACTTTTATCATTTGTATTCCAATGTGAAAAACATCATACCCTTCTTCATTTTGAAATTCCACTCCTACATACTCATCACTGGCAAGATCCATAGTAGCCAATATTTGGTTCCACCCATAGGGCTCAAATTCTTCATCTTTGAATTGTTGTGGTACATAGTTCTCATCTTGTAACTTTCTTCCTTCCACACAATCTTCTCTTCTCAATCTCCTTTTTCTATTGGTGAGGTTTCTTATCATATTGCACTTCCATATTGATGATTCAGTTTCATCCTGGTCTTCTATCTCTGATTCTTCACTTAATTCTTGATTTTGATGTATTTTATACGATTCTTGAGGAGATATGTCACACTAGTGCCCATTTCTTAGATTTACTCTGGTTATTCTTCCTTTGCTCTGAAGGTATAAGCAATCATTACCCCAATCTTGCACAATTTGCATTTGTCTCATAAATGGCCTTCCTAGGATAATTTCATATGAAGTAGATTGTGGGAACTCAACTATGGCAAAAGTATGTTCTATCTCTATTCCATATATGTCCACAATCACTTTCTCCCATATTCCTAGGGGTTTTTCTATGTGTCCATCTGCAAGTTGCAATCTCATTTTGGTGGGTAATAATTCATTTTTTCCCCATTTTTCCCAAGTTTGTTTAGTCATGATGGCCACTCCTGATCCACTATCCAGAATGGCTTTGGCATGGTTTTTACCAAATTGTATTTTTAGTGTTGAGTTTCCTTCTTCTCCTTCACAATATCCTCCTATCTTATCAATGGAAATATACCAGAACTCCTCCAAATCTTGTAGTTGTGGATGAATATTTTCTGGTATAGGTTCCCATTTTTTCATTCTGTTTTGTAAGTGAGGATTCTGTTTTATCAATTCTTCCAATGTGGTGTGATATAGAATTATGCATTGTTTATCTATATTCACCTGGAATGTTATTTGTGGGTTTTCTTTCTGATTCATATTTCCTTTTGGTCTTGTTGTCTTAGATTCCTTAATTGTTTTTTGAGAATTTTCTACTTCCCCCAGTTTGAGTTGTGCTTCCTGTATGATTTGTTTACACTTTTGCATCCTTTCATGTTCTAAGTCTGGCATAGGATAAGCCATTCCATGGTCTGTAGGATTTGGTCCCTCTTGAATTCTTCCCTTATATGCTTTGATCAATGTTTCTAGACTGTGAATTTCCTTTCTCAGACTGGGTTTGTGTCTTCTGAGAAGGAGTTCTGTTTGATTGTTCCCTATTCTCTTCTTCCAAATTTTTACCCATTCTTTTTTTCCTTTCCCATTTCCCTTTTTGTTTATTTTTCTTCCCCTTTGAGACTGAACCTTCATTTTGTTCCCTAGTCATTTCTTGTTGTTTAGCTTGTGCCCTTGTTATAGCATTTACATTTACTTGGTCAATGTCACTCAATTCTCCTTGTTCCATGATGTTGACTATTTTCAATGGTATGTTATTAGGTGTCAATTCTTAATGTAGGAGGTTGTGGACAGTCTCTAATGAAATGTTCTCCCCCACACCTATAACAAGTTATCTTTGGTCCCCCTTTGAACTGAGGTTTTTGATTGGACATATAATTATTGGTTATATACATGAATGTGGCTGTATCCATCTCAATTCTCCCATTTCCCAAGTCTAGGGCTTGTAGTTCTAGTTCTCTCAATTCATATCCTTCCCATTCTTCTTGATATCCTTCATTCCATTGATAATCTTCCTTGTATGGTGACCTTGTTTTTGAGTTTCCCTCCTCTATTGGTGTGTATTTAATTGGTACCACATTTGTTGGAACAGGAGGTTGTTGCCCAAGTACAGGTCTTGGTTGCTCAATATATCCTGATTCTCGTTGACTCACATAATCTCTGTCTTTTATTGGTTGTTTATTATAGAAGCATTCCTCCCTGGTATGATTTGTCCATTTTCTCTCTAGTGTACAATATTTGAGTGTTTTCCTATCCTGCAAATGTGATGGCTTTTGATATGGGCATTGTTGTACCAAATGATTTTCTCCACAACTGTAGCATTTTTTATTTGTGCTTATCCTAGATTTTATCAAATTGGTTTTGGTGCTTACTTCTAGGGCTTTAGCAATGGCTTGAGCCAATTCCTCTGCTGGTGGGATTTTATCTTCATTTGTTCTAGGTTGATCAAATGCTAACAGGTCTTGGCCTCTATTATCTTCCAAATCAATTGCTTCTTTTACACAAGCTCCTAAGTCAGAGCACATCCTATAATACACTAGGGTTCTTAATTGGGCACTTCTTAATCCTTCTATGAATAGGGATACCTGTCTTGCCATGGAAGGTACTTCCTCTCTGGGACATCTGTCAATGTACTGCTTGAATCTCCTGGCTGCCTCCCTAACATTTTCATCTTTTTGTTGTTTAAAGCTATGTATCAATGTGGCCGTGCTATGTTTTATTCCAGTCTTTGAAAACTCCCCAATGAAGGCTTCTAGAAAGGATTTAATATCTAGGTACATTTCCTTTCTCAAAGGAATGAACCAAGATAATGCAGGTCGTGTTAGGGTTAGACCAAATGCCCCAAATTGGACTTCATAATCCTCCACCTCTTCAGCTCTAATCAGTTGCCTAAATTCTGCAGCATGAGCATGAGGATCAGAATATCCTTCATACTGATTTTTCATGCATTTGGCTACCTGATATGGTCTAAGCATTCTACCCTAATTTTGCCAATGATGTCTTCTCCTTAGAGGAAAATCATTAACTCCTTCTGGTTCCTTTTCAAAAGGATTTGGAGAAGTATGTGTTCTTCTACCTTGTTGTTGCTCACCATTACTGTGAATTTCATGTGGCCTTGGCAAGTCTGATTGCCCTAGGTTCTATTCCCAAGGTCTCTTGTCAGCACATTGCCCTAAGTCATTTGAATTTTCTGGGTCTTGTGAGAAGATGTATACACATCCTTGTCTATCCTCATATCTACCATCTTTGAATTGAGCTACTGGTGTTATGTTCAGGGGAACTTCTAAGTTTCTCAGTCTAATGAGAAACTTATGCATTCCATCCTGATATACATAGGTTCCAAACCTATTTGTGTACATATATTTGAGGATATTTCTATAATCCCCAATTTCAATGGGCGCTCATTTATTTCATTTAAATTTTCCATGTTATTTTCTTACCCTAAATTTCTTTCTTGCACTTCCCCTTCCTCTTGCTCTATTTCCTTCCTTCCCAAGTCTTGCTTGGAATGTGTGTATAATTTGTTTCCAAACCTAAGGATCATTCAATTAATTTTCACGATTCTGAAGCTAAAATCGTGTTTTTCACGATTTTCTAGTCAAAATCGTGTTTTTTCACGATTTTGTGGCTAAAATTGTGTTTTCCACGATTTTCTAGTTAGAATCGTGTTTTTCACGATTCTGAGGCTAAAATCGTGTTTTCCACGATTTTCTTGTCAAAATCATGTTTTTCACGATTTTCTGGCTAAAATCATGTTTTCCACGATTTTCTTGTCAAAATCGTGTTTTTCACGATTATGAGGCTAAAAATCGTGTTTTCCACGATTTTCTTGTCAAAATCGTGTTTTTCACGATTTTCTGGCTAAAATCGTGTTTTCCACGATTTTCTTGTCAAAATTGTGTTTTTCACGATTCTGAGGCTAAAATCGTGTTTTCCACGATTTTCTTGTCAAAATCGTGTTTTCCACGATTTGGTGCTCAGGATCGTGTTTTCCACGATTTTGTGTTCAAAATCATGTTTAACACGATTTTGTGTTCAAAATCGTGTTTTTCATGATTTTGTTCTCAGACGATCATGATTGCTCACAATTGTAAATAACACGATTTTCTTATGAAAATCGTGTTCTGGGAATCGCGATTTTGTTAGTAGTTTCACAGAATCGCGATTTTGTGTCTGACTACAGAATCGCGATTCTGTCCAATTTTTTGAAAATTTTCCAGGTATTGATTTTTAGAATTTTCTTTCTTCTATAGAATCGCCTTATCTAGTTTTTAACATGCAGTGAAAAAACTAACTCAGAATAATATTTTTTCCACTGAAAATTGAAAAGATTCATATCGCGATTTCGTGATTTTGGTTATTTTGTGTATTTTTTGTGCTTAAACATCATGTGAATTTAAGGTAATACAAAAAATATGGTATTGGGCCCCTTACCTTGCTTGTTTGATTCAAACACTCTCTAAAACGCTTTGCTGCAGAAAGTTGCGATTTTTTGTCTGCTCTCTCTCTCTCACACTCAAATGAGTTTCTCTTGCAATTCCAGGATTTTATAATGTCCAGAAAATCGTGATCTTGTGCAATTTCCACTGATTTCCACTTTTTCACTTGACCAATTTCATTCTTCAACAACTTTATGGTTTGAATACTCAATTCTTAATTTTTCATGATTAATCACTTCTCATTAGCTATTGGTGAAAATCGTGATTTTGTACTTTTCCACTTCCCCCACTTGATACTCAGTCTTTCCTGATTCTTTAAAATTTATCTTCCCTCACTTTCTCAATATTAATGAAATCTTTTGCAATTACCCTTCTCCAAAAACCCAAATATGCTGAAAATTCCAGAAAATTTTTCTCTTACAGAAAATTGCGATTTTGTGCAGAGAATCGTGTTTTTTCTGTACTTTCTATTTTGTGAAAATTTGAGTATTCTTTTCTCTTGTTTCCCTTCAGTACCCTCTACCAATTCCAATTCAACAGTCACGTGTAATTTTACATCATAACCACATAATTATTCAGAAAATCGCGATCTTGTGCAGAGAATCGTGTTTTTTGAGTTTTCTAGTTTTTTGAAAAATTTTTGCTTTGCTTTCACTTGGTCCCTATTACTCTTGTCAACAAAGCTTCAATCCAACTTCCTAAGGAGAAAAGAAATTTGTTTGACTAATTTTGATGAATTTATGAATTGTTTTAGTATTTTGCCCTAAATTAAGGTAAACACTTCACTTAGGGTTTCTTGTTTGGTGATCTATTGATCTTGTGTTCCTTGATTGGTTATACTCTCCTATGCTTTGGCTATCAAAACAGTTTTTTCCCAAAGAAAATTATGTTAAGAAATGCAAATGTCAATTTTTGCAAAGATAAACTCAATTATTTCTCTTTTCAAGATGCAATTCAGCTTTTCTCAAGAATATTACTTTGACTTGGTTACAAATGAATCTTATCTACTTGCATCTAGCTACTTAACTTGACTCTTCCTTAATGCAATCTTGTCATCTTCCCAAGACCAACAATTTTGCTTAGTACTTGATCAAAAAGCAATCTACAAATGCAAGAATAGACACATTTTACCTTATCATCAGCTTTCTTGATTCAGTTTTTCACACACCTGCACTTTACTTCAAGAAAATGTCATGAGCAACTATCAATTTGCAAAACTTTCAACACTTCTTATTCTCAAAAGATTATCTAATGCTTTCTTTTCCCAAAAGACAAACAAAGAAAATCTATTTCTTTGTGTGCAATACCATCAACAATAGAAGATCCAGCAAGGTCCAACTTCAATGAAGCTTTTGATATATTCCCCGGCAATGGCACCAAAAAATGTTTGTTATTGATCTTTGGAGTTGTCCTCTCCAATCATTTAGCATAAAGCATTAACAATACATCTTTATTTTGTCAATCTTGGAAGTATTCAAGAGACCACAGCCCCTTCTAGATGATAGCATCCAAGAAATAAGAGGTAAAATGGCTGAATTTCTTAGAATAATGAAGATGAAGAGGAATTTCTAGGATTTGGATTATCTTGAGCAAATCTCCATCATTTTCCACAATCTTGGTGTCTAAAGCATGTTATTTCTTCAGCAAAATACAATCATGAAGTCCAAACTCAAAAATGTTACCTGTACCATCCAGATAAGACAATCGCGATTCTGTACAAACAGACAATTTTCATCTCCAGCACCATTTTTCATCAATTTCTCACTCAATACATCAGCAATCAACTCTCTTCATAGATCTTCAACAGAAACACACAATAAAAGCACACAAATATCCATGGATACACAAAAAATAGACTCACAACTCAAAGAAATCATACAAAGAGGAGAAAACACGATTTTTAGCAGGAAACTCTCTCTTCACTTGGATAGCATGTAAACAAATAATCAACCAACCCCCTCATAATAGAGGAAATTGTCTTATATACATTTTCAAGTGTCCCTTTTCACACTTGAATTTTGGTCCTTTCCTCTATTATTCTAAAATATGCTATCTAGGAGTTTCCAAAAATTCTAGAAAAATTACATAAGATTCTATTCTACATAAGAAAGACTCTTCCTTATTTTTACATCAGTTACATAAATATTTTTACAAGTTTTTGACATTTTATAATTGTTTTCCATAAAAAATGCTTCAAAAAATACATCTTCTAACAATAATCTATGAGCTTTTTTAGCCCACGACATAAAATTCCAAAAGAAATAATAACATCACCATTTGATAGATCATGAACTGTACATCTATCATCAAAAGAATTCATAACCAAGCTGATCTTGGCTAATGCTAAAATTGATAGCAGTTTTTTCTTGATCCTTGGCACAAACAAAGCATTTGACAGTGTGAAAGAACTACCATCATAGTACTCAAAATGATCTTACCAACTCCCATTATAGGATAAGAGGAGTTGTTAGCACATGTGACAGTATTCCCTATAGGGACAAGCTCAAGTGAACTGAAGAAATTACACTATGAGGTAATATTTTTGGTTGCCTCACTATCAAAGTACCAAACATGTGAGCCTACTATAGACATACACTATTCATGAGAAGATGGCTCATAACTGCAAATTATAGCAAACGTCCATTCTTCATTTTGCACAAGATTAGCTGACTCTGTTTTAGGTGTAGAGGCCTCTACAACAACCATTTCGGCCTCCTTTTTGTTTGCCTCTTTTTCAACCAATTTCGGAAAACTCTTTATGACATTATCATTTCCTTTATAGTATTTGCAAAAATTTTGCTTCTCTATTTTCTTCTTGTCATTGTCTTCCTTTTTTTGAATAGTCTACACAAGTGAATTGACTTGCAAGACTTCATTAGCAGAAATCAATTGCTCCTTTAAACCTCTGATCTTTGTCAAAAAATTATCCATAGAGTCTCCTTCATTCATATGCTCACTCTCCAAGTCTTTTTGGAGGTAAGCAATATGAGCCTCATTTCTTGCCTGGTAGAGAGTGGAGTGTATCCCAAGCATCCTTTGCTATTTTGCAAGAGCAAATATGAGGGATAATGACATGTTTGATAGACAAGGCTATCAATCCATGTGCTTGAGCATCTCTGCCATCCTACGAAAGTTTCTCTATAGTAGGTGCAACAAGAATTGTAGCATGAAGAGGAACTTGAAGATCATCATCTTCAATGCCATCTATATCACCTTCAATAAATGTATTTGCAGGTGTAATAGGTTGTTTTTCAATACCCTACACAATATTCCACACTCCTTTTGCAACCAATACATGATGCATCATATATTCGCATAATGGGTAATTGGTACCATCCAACTTATTACATACAAAATACATCATTGCTTTTATCCATGGCCACTGACTAAAATATCCTGATGTAGAAAAATGATTGTTGTTGAGGATGTAAGGGTCATGTGACCTTACCCCTATATTCATATATATACATCATATATAGAGCATTGCCTCAAGGGAGATCATTATGTGGGTTTCGAGGCTCCCACGCATGTCCGCGCATCGTTCCTCTCTTCTCTCTCCCTCCATCTCCTCATTCCTCCTCTTCTTCTGCACACCAAAGCCCTTCATTGGTATCAGAGCATGCTGAAGGCTTGTGTGCAAGAAGCTTTCATGGAAGCTTAGGTGAAAAGAGGTAGAAGTGCAGGTCGGCATCTCTTGACAGGTGTTCAGTATTTCGGTCATAACTCAAGCTAGGAAGCTCGGATTGACGCGTTTTAAAGTTCTGTGTGTAGCTAACACAGAGAGCTACAACTTCACAGAAGGGTGCAGAATCTAGTTCAGACTTTTGAAGTGCCGAAAATTCGAAAAACGCAGAGAATTATAGAAGGCGAATCTACATTGAGTAAGACAGCAGGTCGGTTTTTTTGTCATAATTTGAGTTCTACAGCTCGGAATGCGATGATTCAACTTGCTGCTTGTAGCTTGAAAAGGTAGCTACAACTTTGTAGAAGAACTCAGATTCAGATTCCCAGTGCAAGGTCACCTAAATTGCAGAATACAGAGCAGTACTGTTGCAAGTGAAAGTGAAATTGACAACAGGTGCTTATTTTGAGCATATCTTGAGCTACGCACCTCCGATTGAGGTGTTCTTTATCTCGTTACGTAGCCAAGAGTTAGATCTTGAAGTTTGCTGAAGGCCAAAAGTTCAGATTCAGAGGTTATCACCTCTGAAATAGCAAAACACAGAGCATCACATTTTTGCTATGAGAACCCTAATTTCTCTTGGATGTTGAATTTGCTTTGGAACTTCTTTGAGAGAGAATTTTTGGTGTGCAAGCTCTTATTTTTAGAGCTTCAAGGCATTGCACATGTATGATCATTGTGGTAGCTCCTCCATATGAGAGTAGAGCATGATCTTGTCACGCGTTTGGCATGTAAGATGACATTGTGGTATACTCTTCTTTGAGGTTTATGTCATCATGAGTTCGATCATGGATGTATAGTGGCATTGTGGTCTATATCTTGCTTATGCCACTTGGTTATGGATTTACTTTCCGGTTGCACATACTTTTATGAGAGTTGATTGTGGATCTTGTTTGGTACTTGTATCTTTTGTTTTCTTTGCAGGTACATGATCCAGATTGGAGCCTCAGTTACACATTCGTTTGTCACCGTTATTAGCCTTTGGTCATTGATTGATATATATTTGCCAGTGTGATTCTTGGCATATGTGGATGGTGATTCCCACATGGTTATTTTGGTTCTAGAGTCCATTTTACAGAGGAGATGCTGCCGAAATTTCATCGGCTTTTATGCTAGAAAGGAGCTCTAGTGGATCTTGAAGCTTGTGCGATAGCTTTGGATCATTGTTGATCTCCATTCATTTGGACTTGGTCACAGGTTGTTTGTGACAGGTTGGACCATCTTGCATGATTTATTCTTGAGTGGGAGTTGTATTGCCATTGTATTGGCGTGTATTGCCATTAGTTTTTTTTTGGCACATGTAGTTGCCATTATCTTCTTGATTTGATCAGTGACAGGTGGTGACAGATTACTTATTGTTCTTTCATTATTGGTTATCTTGTTTGAGTGCTCAGTTTACAGGGGATACTCTGTCGAATTTTTCCCAGGATTCTTTCACATCTACTTGGTCACTTTGGAGACTTGGTGAGCAGGCTTATGCTCATGGTTTTATGTGCATGCTAGATGCATGGTTATGTGACAGGTGGTTCACATGGTTCCTTCTCCATCAAGACATTTGTGATTTGAGTTATGCATATGGATATGCAGGTGTGATCCTATTCAGGATAGAGTATTGTTTTTTAGTCTCTTATTACATTGTTAGTCTTGGATTGCCAGCATGGTGTCTTCTCGATTTGATGGCACTGACTTTCCGAGATGGAAAGCTCAGATGTGGCATACATTGGTTCGTGCAGGGTTACACATGTATGTGCATAGAGATGCACAGAGGCCTCGTGACATGCCCGATCACGTATGGATGGATATGGATGCATTGGCCAGCTCCACTATCCGATTACAGCTTGTGGATTCTATATATGAGTCTATTATGTATGAGGAGACGAGTAGTGCATTATGGCAGAGACTACATGATATATATGCGAGTCCATTGACTCATGTGAGACATAGATCACATCGACGACTTCGATGTTGGCATTGTGGTCATGAGGGCCATATTCGACGATGTTGCTTCAGGCGGATGCGACGACGACATCAGAGACATGCACGTGATGTAGATCAGGTAGTAGTTTCAGGAGAGTCTATGGCAATTGATTATGCTAGTGATGGTGATATTACTTTCTCCTATGGTTCATCTTTGGATTCCTCTTATTCATTGGATGGCACACATATGGCTTGGTTGCTTGATGCATTAGCCAGTTTTCATGTTACTCCATATCGTGAGTGGTTTTATCGATTCTCAGGTGAGAGTCGTGGATGTGTGTAGTTGCCTGATGGTACGACATATGATATTGAGGGTGCAGGAGATGTATGCATTATGCTACCTAGTGGAGCATCACTTATGCTTAGACATGTGCGTTATATGCCTTCATTCCCTATGAGATTGATTTCAGTTAGCCAGTTACAGGAGAGCAGATGTTATGCATTCCTTGGTGAGCATCATTTTCAGTTGCAGTTGGGACAGCTTATGCTTGTTAGAGGTGCCAGGATTGGGCACATGTATCCACTGCAGGTACTTCATGTGAGAGACAGTCTCGTCTCAGTGGGAGTTCAGTCTTATGTGCGATGTGAGACTCGTCATGTCTCATTTTATCTACCTACAGATAGGTCTATTGACATTCATGATGCACATGTATGGCAGGATTCAGATGCTCAGATAGATGCATATGTAGAGCATGTTTTGGATGTTCATGATGCTTATGGAGAGCATGATTGTTTTGATCATATGGATGCTCTTATAGAGCACACTTTGGATGATCATTTGGATGCTTTAGAGCATGATGTGGATGCTCATGTAGAGCATTGTGATGATACTCAGTTAGAGTGTGATCATCAGTTTGACCTTGGTATTGATGTTGTGCAGTTAGCTCATGTAGAGCATGATCATACACTTGGTGTGGTAGAGCAGGATTGCTCTCATGGTATACAGTGTATGGTAGAGCATATTAGCTCTCAAGATGCACAGCTAGATACATCCTTGGTTGATAGCATGGCTGATTTAGATGCTGAGGAGTCAGCAGTTATGCAGTCATTCTTGGATTCCCTCATGCCAGATGTTGACACATATATTTCAGGACATGTTGGTCTTGATGATAGTGCTTTGGATGCCTTGGATACAGGCATAGCTGACATACTTAGGTTAGCCAGGATAGCACATGTTTCGTCAGCGTTCGGGAGTCTGATGTACGAGTTGTTATGCTCGAGACCAGACATTGCAGTTGCTATTCGAGCATTTGCACTTGGAGTTGTCAGTCGTTCGATGATTGACATAGGCATGGAGCGAGTGGGAGCATCAGTTCTTGCATCAGTCAGATGTGAGCTCGACTCTTATTGATATGAGTCCAGAGCAGTTTGAGGTGCATGGATACACCTTGTTTGAGGCGGTTGGTGTAGGCTGATCTGGTATGGGTTGAGATTCGGACTCTTCCTGTACATTATTGTATAGTCCTACATCATTCTTTGTATATTTTTCCACTTATGGTCACATTGACCCTTAAGTGGGAGATTGTTGGGGATGTAAGGGTCATGTGACCTTACCCCCATATTCATATATATACATCATATATAGAGCATTGCCTCAAGGGAGATCATTATGTGGGTTTCGAGGCTCCCACGCATGTCCGCGCGTCGTTCCTCTCTTCTCTCTCCCTCCATCTCCTCATTCCTCCTCTTCTTCTGCACACCAAAGCCCTTCAATTGTATCTCAAAAAAGTTGAATAGAACTACCCTATCATGTTGCACTAAAACTATAGTAGAATTCAAGATGCTTGTATTGGTGAGCTAAAACCTATATATATGTTTGGCATAAAAGGATGAAATTGCCTACACAAGCACTATGATAGTGCATTCAAAGGCTGAAACAAGCTCATATAAAATTTTCAGCACCACAAAACAAAGTTGTTTTGAACTCCTAATTTCCCTAAGTATGATCACCAATTTTCATGTGATTCTGAGACTCTGACCAGAGGGGTGTCGACGATGCCCTACATGAAGTCATGACATGCTCTGATACCAATTTTTGGAGTTTGAGGTCTGAAGAAGCACGCAAATAGCAAGGAATAAGAAGAAGCTTGGAGCACAACACACAATAATGAATGTATTACCAAGTGAATGTACAAAGATAAGTAACCTGTTAGGGTTATAGGTGTATAAAAAATCCAAGGGAAAAGACTTCTTAAAGAGGGAAAAAAGTTCCCCGGTGGTCCTAAGTGTGTTCATACACATCACTACCAAAATATATCAACATAAACAGTAGGGGGGAGTGTTGCACAAAAATGGAGCAAAAGCAAAGAGGATTTGAAAGATAAAAGAGTGCATGGAGGGTGATCAAATTCTTCAAAGAAAGGTTCATTTCTTATTAACAAAGTACATTCAAATGTATAACAAGCCTCGTAAATGCAATAGAGGAGTCCTCTAGTTTCATAATCCCCATCATATAGTATTCTTCCAATCTTGTTCTATCTATGACAAGTTTCTAAAATTATTATGTCCATTTGTGTGAAAGGACCTAATTTAGAGCACATGTATATAAGTCAAATTCTGCTCTTTTTGAAGGGACACGGTATTTTGAACAAGAATCCGTTTTGAAGAACTATGGTCTGATAACTTGCCTTTCTTTTGCTATTATCTCTTTTGTGGTGAGCTTTTACATGTGGGGACGGCATGGAATGGATGTTAATGTAAGTTTTCTAACTCCTTTTTGATATGTAGATCTATGAGCATGAAAAATAAACTACATCTACATCAACCGATAGATCCTTACCTCGAAAGTATCAATTCAAAAGAAAATTAAGCAATATGGAGACCTTCATCATGAAAATGGACACACACATGCACACACACACATAAGAGGATCATGCACATATGCACAAGAATACACAAATACACACAAGCATGCAAGAAAACCTCGCTCATGAACATGATGCAAGAGCTGAAAGAAACTCATTATGGATTAAAGAGAATGACCAAGAAGCCCCCTACTCTTTATTGATATATTTAGTTAGTGATGTGTGTGAACACACTAGGACTGTCAGGGCACTTTTTTCGCTCTTTAGGAGGTTTTTCCCCCCGGCTTGTATATATGCCTATAACCCTAATGGGTCACTTATCTTCTTTAGAAGCAAAATTCCATAATCTAACTATTAGGCCACAAGATGCAATCACAAAAAGTCATCGGTCAGTTTGAAGACTACCAACGAAAGTTAGCGCATTGTGACCGACAAATTTCCAGTGAAGATATGGCCATCAAGCTACTTAACAAACTACCTGTGTCATATGAGACCTTTGTAATGACCTTGTAGAATCGAGGGCGAGTTCTAACTTGGGAAGAAGTTCGTCATCTTCTGCTCCTTCACGACTCATGAGCTAAGTCGACCTCCTCCCAAGAAATTGCAATGAAGGCCAAAGGGCCCTTTAACAAAGGCAAAATACTAGTCACTAGATGAGCAATGGACCCAAGCCAAGACTAAGTACTTCCTCCAAGAAGTATACTTGTAACGTCTGTGGAAAAATGGGTCATTTAGAGAAATTCTGCTATAAGAAGAAACAGACCTCGAAGGCTTCTAGTTCCAAGCACTCATCCAAACCTTTGCAACATAGGTCACATTGCTCTAGTGAATAACTCTTTATCTCTACCAAGCCAAATGCTCTAGTTACATCTAGCTCGCCTCACAAATGGATCTTTGATAGTGGAGTGACCTCGCAATTGTGTAAAGATAAAGATTCTTTTCAAGGACTTGAAGAGCACACATGTGAAGTGTACCTTGGAAATAACAAAAGTCTACCTATTGAAGGGAAAGGCAAAGTACAGATCGCCAAAACTTAAGGGGAATGCAAATCACTCTCAAATGTGTTATTTTTTCCCAATTTATGCATGAACTTGCAATCAATAAAAGCAATTACCGATCATACCAAATAGGTGTTGTTTGATAACATCTCTATCAAAGTCATTGACCCTCAAACAAAAGACATAATCACCCAAGGCATTGATGAGAAGGGCTTATATAAATTATCTTGTTTTCTATCCAAGGAATTTCTATCTAGTTTATGGCACCAAAGATATGGCCACATCTCCTATTTACTAAGACTTTCTTCATCACAAATAGTGAGAGGTTTGTCCAAGCTTGGGTAACTCAATGATGTCCGCCATGCTTGCACTCAAGGCAAGCAACATAGGGCTCCCACTCCAAAGGAAGCATCGACAAGGGCTAAGAACCCTTTAACCCTTATCCACATTTATGGACCCATGAACTATTTCTCAATGGACCACTCTATTTCTTTCTTTTAATAGATGAACACTCTCGATATATTTAGGTGTATTTCTTGAAATCAAAGGCAGATACTTTTACTAAGTTTCGTGAATGGATCATCCAAGTGGAGAATGAAGCTTCCAAGTCTGTTAAGACCATCTGATCAGATGGAGATGGTGAATTTATTAATCATGACTTTGACAACTTCCTCAAACAAAAAGGGATAAAAAGTCAAGTTACTCAAACTCACACTCCATCCTAGAATGGAGTAGCTGAGAGAAAAATTCAAAGCATGATGGAAATGGGGAGAACTATGCTTCATAACGAAGGCTTACCCTACAACTTTTGGGCAGAAGCAATGTATACTACTGTTCACATACTTAATCAAGGCTTCACCAGTGCATTGCAGAACAAGACACCATTTGAAGGATACTATGGAAGAAAGCCTAATGTGCATTACTTTTGAGTATTTGGCAGTGAAGCATTTGTCCACGTGCCACAAGAAGATCACAACAAGTTGCAATCCAAGTCTAAGAAGCACATCTTCATAGGGTATAGTGAGCAATCAAAAGTGTATCACTTATATGATCTTGAAAACCACTCCATCACAATATCTAAGCATGTAATATTCAATGAAGCTTCCACATACTACAACAAGGATCCAACAACAAATCTTAGTCCATCCATCTACACTACAGAGGGGGACTCAGTCTTTTCCAAACTCAACTTAGACGCAAGTACTTCAAGTCAATCGTGAAGATCTCAAAGACTTATTGACAAGAGCAAAGTCATTATGTCAATTATGCCTTGATGCATCAGATTCAACAAAGTCTAGAACCTTCTAACGACAAAGAATCTCAAGGACAACCTGAGTGGGAAGAAGTTATAGAAGTAGAAATGGATGCAATAGAGAAGAACAAGACTTGGACTCTTGTTCTTAACCCACAAATCATCAAGTTATAGGAATCAAGAGGCTCTACAAGTTCAAATACAAATCAGATGGAACATTAGATAAGTACAAAGCAAGGTTGGTAGCTAAGGGATACAAGCAACAACATGGCATTGACTATGAAGAAACCTTTAGTGCTCCTACTACAAGATTCACAACCATAAGAATCATCTTAGCACTAAATGCTCACTTTAAGTGGCCCATTTACTAGTTGGACGTCAAAAGTGCATCCCTTAATGGAGATCTTCAAGAAGAAGTATATGTTGAACAACCTGAAGGATTCAAGATCAAAGGAAAGGAAGATCAAGTATACAAACCACAAAGCACTTTATTGACTCAAGCACTCTCCTCGGGTCTGGTATGAAAAGATTCACAAGTTCTTTGAAGCTAAAGGATTTCACAGAAGCAATGCTGATGCACCATTTCAGTTAGAGCCAAGTGATCCCTCTTTAGGAGGTTTTTTCCCCCAGCTTGTATATACGCCTATTGCCCTAACGGGCTACTTATCTTTGTAAATTCTAGTGGTAATACATTCAATCTCGTGTGTTGTGCTCCAAGCTTCTTCTTCTTCCTTGTGTTGTTTGTGTGCTTCCGCAGACGTCTAACTCCAACAATTGGTATCAAAGCAGGTCGCCACTTCATCGAGGGCGTTGCCAACACCTCTCCGGTTGTAGTCTGAGAATCGCACGAATTTTGGTGAGCATACTCAAGGTGTTTCCGACATCAAAAATTGCTTTGTTGTGTGGTGCCAAAATCGCGATCTGAGCTCGTTTCGGCCTTCGAGCTCACTATCACAGCGCTTGTGTAGGCTATTTTGTCTTTTTGTGCCGAAGGTATATACTAGTTTTTGTTCGCGAGTTTAAGCGTCTTGAAATCTGCTACAGGTCTAGCAAAATTCATCTAACTAGTTTTGTTCAACTTTTTGAGATATAGTCAATTTTCTGCATCAAGGTATTTTAGTCATCGGCCATGGCTGAAAGCAATGATGTATTTCGTATGTTGGCTCTTGAGGATAAGTTGGATGGTACCAACTACCCATTATGGGCTTATATGATGCGACATGTATTGGTTGCAAAAGGATTGTGGAACATTGTGTAGGGTGTTGAAAGACGTCCTATTACACCTGCAAATATAGGTACTACAAATACAGGTGCTAGAGCTGATGAAGATGGTGTCGAAGATGGTGATATTCTACAGATTCCTGTTCGTGCTGCAGTTTCTGCTGCACCTACTATAGAGAAAATTTTTTGGGATGGTAGAGATGCCCAGGCACATGCATTGATAGCTTTGTCTTTTAAACATGCCATTATTCCTCACATTCGCTCTTGCAGAATAGCTAACGATGCTTGGGATACACTTACCACATTATACCAAGCTAGGAATGAGGCTCGTGTTGCTTACCTCCGAAAACAGTTGGAGAGTGAGCACATAAATGAAGGTGATTCTATGGAGAGTTTTCTAACAAAGGTCAAAGACCTGAAGGAATAGTTGATTTCTGCTGATGAGGTTATACCAGATAACTCACTTGTGCAGACTGTTCTTAATGGTCTTCCTGATTCATATCAGAGCTTTGCTTCTACTCTTCGGTTGATAATGAAAGGCAATCCAAATGCCTTGTCATTTGAGGAGTTAGTCTCTGTTCTGTTGCAAGAAGATCAGTCCAGGCAGAACAGGTCCATTATGAGTGTTGTAGATCAAGCTTTCATGGCTAGTCAGAAGGGCAAAGCAAAATGGAGCTCTTCAACTAGTAAGCAGAAATCTGCTAATTCTGCACAATCCAAGAAGGAAGACAAAGATGAAAAGAAATCAGAAAAGCAGAAATTGTTTTGCAAATCATGTAAAGGAAACGATCATATCATAAAGAAGTGTCCAAAATTGGCTGCTAAAGAGGCAAAGAAGAAAGAAGCTGGAATGGTTGTTGCAGAGGCCTCTACACCAAAAACAGAGTTTGCTAACCTTGTGCAGGAAGAAGAATGGGCATTTACTATTGTTTGTAGTTTTGACCCATCTTCTCATGAGCAGTGCATGTCTGCAGTAGACTCAGATGTTTGGTACTTTGACAGTGGGGCAACCAAACATATTACCTCGCAGTGTAGTTTCTTCTCTTCACTCGAGCTTGCCCCTACAAGAAATACAGTTACATGTGCCAACAACTCCTCTTATCCTGTTATGGGAGTTGGTAAGATCATTTTGACTACTACTGATGGTAGTTCTTTTACTTTGTCAGATGCTTTGTTTGTGCCAGGGATCAAGAAAAATATGTTATCAGCTTCTGCATTAGACAAGATTGGCTTGGTTGTGAAATTTGTTGATGACAGATGTACAGTTCATGATCTGTCAAATGGGGATGTTATTATTGCTTCTGGCATTTTATGTCGTGGGCTGTATAAGCTCATAGACTATGAAAGATCTATAAATGATTCGGCATGTGTAGTACATGATTCTCAGGCTATGTCAGATGCAAAGCTTTGGCATGCACTCTTTGGTCATCTGAATTTTGCTAGTTTACTACGCCTGCAGAAATCAGAAATGGTGTCCTCCTTGCCCAAACTTGAGGCACCTAGAAAACATGTTTGTGAAGGCTGTGTTTTGGGCAAAATGCAGCGTTCTTCATTTCCAAAAGATGGTTCAGTGTCGGTTACATAGAAATTCTAGCTTGTACATAGTGACGTCTGTGGTCCTATGCAGACACCTTCTTTTGGAAATTATCTTTACTTCGTGACTTTCATCGATGATTTTTCGAGGCATGCATGGGTATATCCATTGAAGGCAAAGTCCGAAGTGTTCATGTGCTTCAAACAGTTTCTGGTTTTGGCTAAAAATCTGTCAGCATGTAAAATGGGCACCTTCCATTCTGATCAAGGGGTGTGTTGGCATCATACAGGAAGAAGCAGGTACGGGCATACATGCAGATCTAGCACTGAGGCAACCCATTAAAATTTTTCCAAACCTTACATCATTTTAAAAGTGATTCTCATCACTAGAAACCCTTGTAAATACCGTTTCACCTTCTTGTAGCTCCATTTTATACAAGCCGAGGAGTCCTCGAGCTTGAGGAGCCTTAGAAGTAAGTGCCTACCAATTTTCATATTTTTTAGACCTCGTTTGAGCCCTCAAATAAGCCCTGTAACCTAATTTTTAACTAGGCCGGACACTAGGTCTTGACAGGGCCAAAGCTAGTCAAAAACTATAAATAGAGCTAGAGAGCTCATTTTTGGGGCTAGCTTCTTGTAGTTTTGAACTTGCATGAGAACTTGGTTGTAATAGAGGTGATTCCATTGTCTTACTCTCTTTGTTCTTGTCATGTGTGCGCGTGTGTGTGTGTGCATGTTTGTGTGCTTCTCACTCACACATTTGTGCCTTCACTTGCTCGAGGTCTTCATACCATCCTCATGTCTTCCCGGATTGACATTAAAGGAGGTGCTACGCATCACTGAGCTACACAAAATTTTGGCGCTGTTGCCGGGGAATCGAGCTTTGAGGACGAGCGTGTGATGGTAAGACGTAGAGAGGACGCGTTGGAATGGTAAGAAGTAGGTAATTTTCTTGTTTTCATCTCCATCTCCATCTCCACCTTTCTCCTTCTCCACTTCATATTCCCTCTTCCTTGTCATTCTCCTCATTTGCTTAGTGCGAGTTTGAGAGAGAGCGACTGTGTAGTGTTGTTTTTGTGTGTTTTTGCATGTTTCTTGCAGGTTTCAGCAGCATCACCATCTCTAGCAAGCTCAGCTAGTATGGAATCTTTCTGTGCAAGCCCCGAGGCGTCGAGCTCGAGCTATCGCGACACACCGAAAAGTTGACCCAATCACAATTCTGAGTGCACCACGACACTGCGCAGGTTGAGAGCTCTTAGAATCACTAGCTTGATGAGGAAAATTCACCATATCCCGACCTATCGCGACACACCGAGGTATGGCGACACACCGAGGTATCGCGACACTCCCAAGTATCGCGACACTTCGACCTATCGCGACACTTCGACCTATCGTGACACACCGACCTATCGTGACACTCCCAAGTATCACGACACACCGACCTATCGCGACACTCCCAAGTATCGCGACACACCGACCTATCGCTACACACCGACCTATTGCGACACTCCCAAGTATCGCGACACACCGACCTATTGTGACACTTCCACCTATCGCGACACACCAACCTATCGCGACACTCCCAAGTATCGCGATGTCGGGATGAAATCCCGCAGGGAGTGTGCACTAATTTTTTTCAAAAGTTCATTGTTTTTAAGTTTTTTTTGTGTGATGTTTTGATCTAAAGAGGATACATTTCATGCATGATTTGACTGATTTGATTGCCTGTGTGATAAGAAACCATGTTAGAGATGTGCGTTAGAACCGTCCGTGTAAATAACTGACATTAGACCCAAGAAAACCTTAGGTTTGACCCTTGAAACTGAGTGGAAACACGAAATTTACCCCATGAAAAATGAACTTGAACACTTGGAAACCCTTAGAGTTTAGGCCGAAATTGTAAATAAATCCATGAATTGACGAGCTTGAGATAATTGTGAGAAAAACCCTAATTTTCCCGACCAAAAACCCTAGGTCGGACCCTTGAAATTGGCGGTTATCCTAGGTCAAACCCTAAAACCCAATTAAATTGTGAATATCCAGTGTGAAATCAAAACGTTAGTCTAGAGAAAAATTAAAAGACTGCCAAAAACGGAAAGTTCATTGAGGAGGTTAGAACCTTCTAGAAGGAAGTCCTAGGGAGGGGCCTATAAATAAGTCCAAACTCATTTGTTTCTTCCCCACCCTGTGGATTGCCCTTGTGGATCGTCTCCTCCAGGTATGCTCCTTGCCTATTCCTGCTTGAACATGTTTTGTTTTTCTCTCCATTATCATGCCCTTGCTTGAACATGTTTTGTTTTGCTCTCCATTATCATGCCCTTGAGAGGGAGAAGGAAGAGTTTTCACTCGCCATAGCTATGGCCCATTTCTTTTTTGTGTTAGCTGTATCCCCTCCACGAACATTGTACTTCCATTTTTTCTTTTGTTGAATTAAAAGGATTAGAATGAAATTAGTTTTGGGATCAAATTCAAAGCCATAGCTGGCTGTTATCGCAGATAGAGACGGCGACAGAGAGAAAAGAGAGGATTGATAGACGTTGGCAGATCGATTTGAGATGGTGTCTGTCTTGTTGATGGCGGCTCCAACAAAAATTCTGGCAGCAAACTCGTAGAGAGAGATTGTTGTGGCCGCGTGTGGATGCGAGAAATGATGGGAGAAGAAGAGAGATATGGATGTGTGTGCTGCTGTAGCGAAGGCGGGCCGCGGGAGAGAGAGTCAATCATTGTGACACCTGCCCCGTCTGTCAGAGAGAGAGAGGAATGTCGGTTGATGCGCGTAGATTGCGGAGGGATGAGAGATGGCTCCACGCCAGAGAGAGAGGGGCAGAGGACGGTGTCGCTGCGTCACAGTTGATTTCAGAAGATACACAGAGAGAGGGACTGGCGGTGAATCAGAGAGAGAGGCCGGTCGTGCGCTGAGGAGAGAGAGGGAGATTGGCCTGTTGTTGCGCGCGCTACCGCAGTCAGAGAGAGAAGCGGCGAGAGAGTCAGAGAGATGCACGCACAGAGAGGGTGTTTATTGGCGGCGCTGCACGTGAATGACGCGAGGAGATAGAGAGAGAGAGGTTGTGTTGGTTGGTGGCGACAGGCGAAACCTCCGAGAGAGAGAGAAATGGTTAGAGAGAGAGAGAGAGAAAACTAGAGAGCATAGGTGATTGAAGCACGCGGAGTAGAATCTGGCGGTTCAAGTTCTGGACACGGAGAATGGAGAGAGAGAAAGATCAGTAGGCTCGCACCCCAGAGAGATGCGTAGAGATCTGACACTGAGAGAGAGTGAGGAGAGAGACCAACAAACGCAACGAAGGGCGTCAGCTGGCGTGTCACAGAGAGATCTGTGGTGTGCGCAGGCAGGCAGAGCGAGAAAAATAGAGAGAGAAGAGAGATACGCGCAGAAAGGATTAAGCAGCTATGCGGCTACGTGGCACATGGGAAATTAGAGAGAGAGAGGATCTCATGGGAGGGACTCGGCAGTAGTAGAGTGATGACGTGGAGAAAGAAACGGAGAGAGAGAGGTAGAGAAAGATGGTTATGGATCAAAATGGCACACGCAGATATTGGGTTACACTGCTTGTTGCTATCTTAATGGTGATTTAATGGCGATGATGTACAACTGTAACATGGTTTATAAAAACGATTCAATTCATAAAGATGTGTGAGCTTTTGGGTAGAATGAGAAACAACATAGAAATCAATATTGCTAGTTTCATATTGCAAATACGAATCAAACGAAAACTGTTCTCGCACAAAACATTGTTCATTGCATTTTTCAATATGCATTTAGTAGAAATTACATTTTCATAAGTGAATTTTCATATATTGTAGATGTACAAATGATTTCCAACCCCTTAAAGTTAAGAGACAACTTTCTTGTAATTTTAGTCGATTCTCCATAAAGCTTTTTGTCATTGAAATGTTTTTTAAGATTCAACTATACGAGCATGTGAGTGTACTTTGTGTAAATCATCTAAATTTTGAGGGTGTTTATGATTGAGACCAAGTTTGTTTTTCATGAGTTTCAATGTTCTAACATGATTTTACACCCCACCCTGTGGATTGCCCTTGTGGATCGTCTCCTCCAGAACGTCTTTCCAGGTTTCTGATTATATGAAGAGAAGTGAAAGCATTGAAGACTGAAGATAAAGGGTAACCCACCCTGTGGATTGCCCTTGTGGATCGTCTCCTCTAGGTTATTGCGGTTTCTGATTATCTGAAGTAAAGAGAAGGGAGGCTATTGCTGAGGGTACTTGAAATAAAGAGCGGATTGAAGACCTAAAGAAAGGCTTGGACCGTGAAGACCGAAGCGAAATCCCGTAGGCGATTTCTCGCACTGTAGCGAGGGATCTATTTTATATACTAGCCGGCCCGCACTGTAGCGGCGGCTTTCATATTGTATCATCGCACCACACTGTAGCGGTTTTATTGTACCATCGGCCCGCACTGTAGCGGCCTGTTTGCATCATTCATTTTATTGGAGGCTTCAGTTCCGTTTTCGATTGTATCTTCGAGCTTGATCTACATCACGTGTTTCACTGCGGTATCCGATCGTCTCTTTCCGACGCCCACGGTCCCACGTCTCGACACTTCCGAGGGGCGAGGGACCCTACGAGGATCACGCACGCTCCGGAGAGCACAGGCGAGGCGCCCAGCGCGCAGACGCCGCTCGCAGGACAACGGGAACGGTGCACCAGAGAGGGGCTTGATCCAACCCCACGCACCGGCTTCCTGCCACGACCTCCTTCTTCCCGACACCTGAACCCGACGTGAAGCGAGGCGGTTGCCCGGTGATCCTCGACGCGTCACCCACTCCTTGAGGAAAGAGACAAGAACCTCGGCATCAGACAGAGACTTCAGGTACTAGCACTTCAAGTTATTTGAATTTTGCATTGTTTCACACACACATTGAACAAAAAGACTGTTTTGCTGTCTGCGTTTGAGCATCCACGCTTTGCATTAGTTTAGTCCATACGTGTGAGCACTTTTTTTTTTCTTGCTAAGACTAGGGATTTACTGATTTCATAGCTTAGACAGAACATTAGAAAACTTATCACAAAAAGGGGGAAAATACATTGAAATCTTGGGAATCGAAGAGAGGACAGTTCGACTAGACTTTGGCCTAGGCAAATCAGAGAGCTTAGACTGAGCTTTACCTCCTGGCTCGTGACTCATCGAGCCTCTTCTCTGATCTCTACTCTGAGCTTAGAGAGATAGTTGAACCACTTACACTGGACCTTGTGCTACATTCTAGGACAGAGAAGAGAAGAGAGATGGAGGATATATTCAAGGAAATGGTAATAGAGAAACAAGGGGCCCGTGTAGTCCAAGCGGTATTGAGAGAAAAAGGAAAGTTTACAGGCTTGAATGTAACCGAGTACCTAGATGTTTTTGAGGAACAGGCATGGATTTATGGTCTACCCGAATATGTGTTTACACATTACTTCACATGGGTAGTATCAGGATCCATTTTAGCCCCTATTACAACACATATAGCAAAGCCTTGGGCCGAATTCAGAAAAGAATTGCATAAGTTGTTTTATTTGGAAGATTTTTCCCAACACAGTAGAGAAGGGTTCTTGCGGTGGATAAGCTCTCCGAAGCCCACTGCATCCCTCACTCAACTTTTGAATGAGTTCTTGAGAAGATATGAACAACTTCCACAGGCCGATTTAGATGCTTTGAAACCTGACCTAGTTATATCTTTCCTTAGGATCTTAAGTCTTGAAGACAGGACTGAGGTCGAAAGGAGGATTGAAGAGCCTGGGAAGAGATTTGGATTGACTGAAGATTGGGGTGTAGTGAGGAGAGAGGTAGAAGCAGTTGTCCAAATGAGGCAACGCCAGGTGGTGTTATACGATAGACCTGCAGTGGTAACACCACAACCGCCTAGGGAAGCTCCACTTCCGGCAATTCCGAATGTGCCTGCAACGTCAGCTTTTGCTAATGTTGCATCCACTTTGCGATCGCAGATGGAGCTACAGGTTGAGATTCTCAGTCGACAGATAGAGAATCTTATTACGATGCAAGCGTCTATGTCAAAAGAAATGGCGAGTATTCACAATAAAGTTAATTCTATGGGATATCAGGACCCCACTCCTCCTCAGGCGAGTACGAGTTATGTAGATACATTACAGAGAGGCACTATGCCCATTCCAAATATGCAAGGCTATGTGATGCCACAGCCTGCACCTCTAGTGCAGCCTGTTGCCCAACAGATACCTACACCACCAATGCAAACCACATTTCAAAGAAACAGTGGACCTTTTGAGAGACGAGCGACTGGTGGGTTTGGAGGGGCTAAGAGATGCGTATGGTGTGATGCACAAGAGCATTTTTCATATGCCTGTGAAGAGCTTAAGCTAGCAAAAGAGCATCAACTAGTGATAGATATCGATAAGAAGTTATGTGACTTTAGGACCCGTCTTCCTCTACCTGTGAATTGGGGAAAGGGGGGAATGAAGAAGTTTTATGAAGATTTATCTGGCAATAATGCAAGTATATCAGCTGCACGATTAGAACCTGTTGAGGAGGAAGATGAAAAAGTGCCTAGACCTCGACCCCAAATAAATTATTCCATAGAGGCTTTAGTGAGGGCTAGGGATGCCATTATGCAGAAGACTGCCTGGAAGTCTCCTGTTGATGAATCCTCGGTCTATTTCCATATAGCCAATGTGGAGGAAAAGAGGAAAAGGGATGAGAGTCAGGAAGAGACTAAGCCTGAAAGAAGAGTGACTAGAAAGCAAAGTCAAGAGGCCGAAGAAAAAGTTAAAGAGCCAGAGAAGAAAGTTCAGTTCAAAGAGCCTGTTGTTTCAAAGGAAGAGGCAAAGAAGAAAGAGATAAGAGAGGGAAAGAGGCCGGCTGGGCCAACTAAGATTCAAGAATCGACTAAAGAGAAAGAGAAAGAACCAGAACTTATTCAAAAGAAATATGAAATTCAAGAAAGTATTCAAGAGGCTGACAAAGAAAAGAAGAAGAAAAAGAAGAGAACTCCAAAGGCTGTATTAATTTCTGAGTTGGAAAGGAAAAATGATGCAAGAGAGATATTAAATGACATTTTACTGAAGAGCCAAGTGATCATGTCCTTGGAGCAGGTCTTCTCCATAGCGAAGCCTGAGTTCAAGGACAGTTTCATAAAGCTGGTTAAGAGAAAGAGGTTTCCACTACCTGAAGATGTAGAGATGGAAGAAGCACCTGAAGATAGTCAAGTGACAAATGAAGCAGTTACATTGAGTGATACATCTGATGATGATGATGATGAGGTTGCCAGGTGTCATAAGAATTCTCTAGGTCCTATCATACCTGATGATGAAATGAGGAAGACAGAAAGTGAGTTTAGCAGGACCTTTTGGGCAAGAGGCACTCCAGAGATGAAGATAAAGTTAGGGAGCAATGAGGAGTCATGTTTTGCTCTGGCCTTGATTGACTCAGGATCAGAGATAAATGTGATTTCTAAGAAGCTCTATGATAAGTTTAGGTGGCCGATTGATAAAGATCATGGATGGAGGATGAGGACAGCGGATAATGGTTCAGGAGCACTGCTTGGGGCATGCGCCTTTGTCCCTGTGACCATAGGTGGGATTTCTGAGGAATTTCACTTCTTCGTCCAGGACCATTGTTCATATGAGGCTATCCTTGGGCAGCCCTTTATAGCTGAGGTAAGAATGGAGACTAAGGCCATGGATGATGGATCTGCCTATGCACGAATCCGTTCTAGATCTGGCCTTCATTCTCTGCAAGTGATGATTGTGTGTCCAAATCACTCCAGGAATAGAAAGAATATAAGAAAGAAACCTATTAATTCACATGACCATGATGAGTGTATGCCTGTTGGAGAGTATGGAGCTTCTGCTGATCAAAATTTCTGTTAGGATCCACTGTTGAGCGGGACAACAGTGGGAGTTGGTTTGATGTCTCGCATGACTTTGTACATAGTTTTGAAAGTTTTTCTATTTATTCATCTGCATTCATGCTGCTATGCTTACAGAAAGAAAATGTTTCAAATAAATTCAGAAAAGTTCATGAGAGACACTATAAGCATTTAGGAATGATGTTACCTGATGAGAAGATTGAAGATGTGATCCAATTGGAGAGAAGTTCGACTACTCTGGAAGAGCTTGAGAAGGCATTTGAGAGAAATGAGAAATCGGAAATCATTATGCTCAGCTCTATCCAAGAGTATGAGATGATTAAGGAGTTTATGAGAGAGCATGAAGTAAATGTAAATACGAAGTATAAGACTGTGGATAAGAAAGTGAAGCCTATAGCTCAACCATTGCCAGAAGATAGTCATGAGAAATATCTGCGAGTGTCAGATGGACCCTATGCTGAGACGAAGAGAGCTCATAGGGCATCATTTTACTGATGAGACTATTAAAGAGATCAAGTTTGGAGAATAACCATTCCTGAGAGAAGAAGAGAAAAAGAAATTTATTGAAGCCATCAAGAAACACAAAAAAGCGTTTGCACTTTTCCCACATGAGATAGGGTGCGCAGACCCGAGACAAGTATCTCCTATGATTATCTTTACAGTGCCACATATACCATGGAATATCCGGCCTATACCAGTCCCAAAGACTCACTTACCTGAGCTGATGAGGTTGCTAAAGGAAAAGATTTCCATGTGGATATTGGAACCCTCCTCGGCTCCATATTCGAATAGGTGGTTTACTGTGCCGAAGAAAAATGGGAAGCTTCGTTTCATTCAGGATCTGCAACCATTGAATAAAGTCACAATTAGAAATGTAGGGACAGGACCCATAGTGGATGAGTTTGCTGAGGCGTTTGCTGGGCATTCCATCTACTCTATGGGAGACCTGTATTCAGGTTATGACCAGTTTCAGTTGGCTATGGAGAGTAGAGACATTACGACCATGAGGACTCCACTGGGCCTTGTACGCATGTGTACTTTGCCGTAGGGAGCGACGAATTCTGTGGCTCACATGATGAATGCCATGAACCTGGTTTTACGAGACTTTATACCATCTGTGACTATGCCATTTATTGATGATGTTCCTATAAAGGGATGTGAGGAAAGAGTGAAAGATGTAAGTTTAGATGCTTCAGGATGTAGAAAGTTTGTGAGAGATCATATTGCTGATTGTGAGAGGATCTTTGAGAGATTTGAAGATGTGGGGCTAACACTTTCTTTAGAGAAATCGGTTTTTGGCGTTGATGAGGTCCTCATTGTAGGACATCTGTGTGGACATTATGGCCGCAAGCCATACCCGTAGAAAGTTGAGGCCATTAGCAGGATCTCTGAAGTGTGTCGTAATGTCAGTGAGGTGAGAAGGTTTCTAGGAGCCTGTGTATTCTATGTGATATGGATTCCTCACTTTGCTCACGTTGCGAACCCCTTATATGATCTCCTGAGAAAGAGAAAGAAGTTTGTATGGATAGAGAAACAGTCGAGAGCTATGCGTAAACTGAAGCAGCTGCTAATTGAAGCTCCGATTCTGAAGCGTGTTGACTATTCAGGTCAGAGACCTATCATTTTGACCGTTGATACCAGTCCTATTGGCATAGGTTGGGTCATAGGGCAAGATGATGATGAGGGACAGAGATATGCAGTGCGCTTTGGTGCTAAGATCCTACATGATACCCAAAGAAAATATCCACAGATTAAGAGAGAGTTATGGGGATTAGTGACTGCTTTAAAGAGCGATAAAGAGTATTTCATTGGGGCGAGTGTGATAGTTAAGACTGACTGTCTTCCACTGATTGGCATGATTGCAAATTGTTCATCTCCGGATATTGCTATGCTTAGATGGATCTCTTATATAAAGTTTATAAATCCTGCATTTGTACACATAGCTGGGAAGTCAAATACAGTGGCTGATATGCTTTCAAGGGCAAAATTCGATGATGAGTCTGATGATGATGATGAGGTAGAAAAGGATATACATATGATAAGATATGATCCATTGGTGTATGCATATGAGCAGTTCCGAGAGAATGAGTATGATGGCGAGTGGAGAAATATAGGGAGATATCTGAGTACTCTGAAACCTTCCCCAGGCTGGTCCACAAATAAGTATAGATCCATCAGGAAAAAGTCTTACAACTTTTTCTTGAAGGATGGGCTTATTTGGCGACACGCTAAAGGCAAGGTGAAGTGTCCACAGAGAGTATTGAGTTCGAGGAGTCTTCAGAGAAAAGTTATGAGAGAGATGCATGAGACCTTATGGGCATGTCACAAAGGATTTTATGCTACATATGAGAAGATTAGGGAAGCCTACTGGTGGCCAGGGATTTATGTGAGTGTGAGAGGCTTTGTAGATACTTGTGCTACATGCCAGGTGCATTCATCAGTTAGGCACAGAGATCCGTTACATCCGACGTACCCTCCTTGTATCCATTACAAGTGGGTGGTCGACCTTGTAACCATGCCCAAAGGGATAGATAAGATGAGATACATTGTACTTGCTAGAGAGGACTTGACCAACCATGTGGAAGGTCGAGCTCTTCGTACGAAGACTACTTATAATGTATGCAAATTCCTTTTAGAAGAAGTGATCTCGAGATTCGGATACGTTGAGAAAGTGGTTGCGGACAGGGGAGAGTTGGATGCAAGAGAGGCAAAAGAGTTCTTTGATCGTCATGGAATTCGATTGTCTCTCACCACTGCCTATAATCCAGAGGCAAATGGGAAAATCGAGAGAGGTCACCCTTCCATTGTGAAGGTGATCTCTAAGGCTTGCAGCGATGACATCAAGTAGTGGCCTAGGTTTCTTCCGTTCGCGTTATGGGCTGATATGATGACTTACACTCGGTCCACAGGTTTCATGCCTGCTGAATTGATGTACTGTCAAAAGCCAATCTTCCCCATCCAGACTCAGATAGTGACATGGTTGACGCTCCCATGGAATGATGGTATGACGAGAGAAGAGTTATTATCATTGAGAATAAAGCAGTTAGAACAAGGAAATGAATAGTTGAAAGAAGCAGTCCAAAAGTTAAAGGAGTCAAGGCTAAAGAATAAGATCTATTTTGACAAAACCCATCGACTCAGACCACGTAGGATTGAGGTAGATGATTGGGTGTTGGTGTACGACAGTACATTCGATACTCAGTACGATGCTAGGAAGAAATTAACCAAACGATGGTTTGGGCCGTATGTGGTTACGTCTGTGTTTGAGAATGGTACATATGCACTTCGTGAGTTAGACAATACTCCTTTGAGATCTTTGATTGCAGGAAAGAGGATAAAATTGTTTAAGAAAAGAAATGAAGCAGACTATGAGCAAGAACTTCTGGAGGGAACTGATGACACTGAGGCTGATGCTGATGAAGAATGATAGACCATGAAGATAAAGAAAAGTTGGATCAAAATGAAGAAAAATGACCAGGTGAAACGTTTCTGATTTGAGATGTATTTTCTTTCTGTCAGAGCATTTGCATTGCATTACTGTGTGTGATAAAGGTATGTATGAATTTATGAAAATCATGTAGAATGAAGATACCAAATATATACTATGGGTTTGCACGAAGCATGAGCGACTAGGAATTATATGAATAGGATCAGTTAGTGGCCTAGAGACTTTTGAGAGTGAAAGCTTGGGAATGAGATGGCATGCTTAGATCGAGTGCATGTATATATTGATTGATTTGAACACTTAGTGAGTGGGAAACTTTGGATCCTAGTATTTATTTCTTGCGAGATCTTACCTCCATATGGATCATGATTTATGAAAAATATTTATACTCATGCCTGCTTATATGTGTGTGCGTGTTGTTAGTGCGCTGCGATGGGCTAGTAGGCGGGTGGAACCACCTTGGTCGGGTGATCAAGGCCACGAGCCGTAACTAGTTTCGTCGTAGGCCTGACCTATCTGTTGTCATGTGCCTGTATGGGTCGGTAGGCGGGTGGAGTCACTCTGATCGGGTGGTCAGAGCCACGAGTTGACGTCGATTTCATGCAGGGCTGATGTTGTGTATGTCGTGCGCTATGTCGGGTCGGTAGACAGGTGGAATAAACTTGGCCGGGCGGACAAGTCCATGAGTCGCACCCGATTTTGATATAGGCCGATTTGTGAAAAATAAAAGATAAAAAGAAATGCTGAGCTGAGATGAAGAGGAAAAGAAAAAGAAAAAGAAAAATGAAAAAGAAAAAGAAAAAGAAAGAAAGATCTAATGGAGAGTTGGACAAGTAGGAGATAAATAGTAGGAATCGAGGTATATTCTACAAACTGAGTTAGTAGAAACATATGTATATGCTAGTACTTAGAATGAGCAGTTGGATCTGAACCAGTTGAACAAACAAAAGATCTAGAAAGCCGACGATTTATTCATGTGATTACTTGTCAGATTGCAGACGCAGAAACATAATATGATGATTGTGAAGCTTGAATCTACCTAATTTTCTAAAACTCATACTAATCTTTATAAAAATTGCATTACTACATGAGATCATGATTTGAGTTTTGAAAAGAAAAAGATAAAAAGTGTAAAGAGATTTTAAAAGAACCGTGATACTCTTCTGTTGGATCTTGCAGGTTGGCCCATCGGGATGATGTTCAGGTTTAGCGGGGGCGAATGTCGGGATGAAATCCCGCAGGGAGTGTGCACTAATTTTTTTCAAAAGTTCATTGTTTTTAAGTTTTTTTTGTGTGATGTTTTGATCTAAAGAGGATACATTTCATGCATGATTTGACTGATTTGATTGCCTGTGTGATAAGAAACCATGTTAGGGATGTGTGTTAGAACCGTCCGTGTAAATAACTGACATTAGACCCAAGAAAACCTTAGGTTTGACCCTTGAAACTGAGTGGAAACACGAAATTTACCCCATGAAAAATGAGCTTGAACCCTTGGAAACCCTTAGAGTTTAGGCCGAAATTGTAAATAAATCCATGAATTGACGAGCTTGAGATAACTGTGAGAAAAACCCTAATTTTCTTGACCAAAAACCCTAGGTCGGACCCTTGAAATTAGCGATTATCCTAGGTCAAACCCTAAAACCCAATTAAATTGTGAATATCCAGTGTGAAATCAAAACCTTAGTCTAGGGAAAAATTAAAAGACTACCAAAAATGGAAAGTTCATTGAGGAGGTTAGAACCTTCTAGAAGGAAGTCCTAGGGAGGGGCCTATAAATAAGTCCAAACTCATTTGTTTCTTCCCCACCCTGTGGATTGCCCTTGTGGATCGTCTCCTCCAGGTATGCTCCTTGCCTATTCCTGCTTGAACATGTTTTGTTTTGCTCTCCATTATCATGCCCTTGCTTGAACATGTTTTGTTTTGCTCTCCATTATCATGCCCTTGAAAGAGAGGGAGAAGGAAGAGTTTTCACTCGCCATAGCTATATGAAGGCCCATTTCTTTTTTGTGTTAGCTGTATCCCCTCCACGAGCATTGTACTTCCATTGTTTCTTTTGTTAAATTAAAAGGATTAGAATGAAATTAGCTTTGGGATCAAATTCAAAGCCATAGCTGGCTGTTATCGCAGATAGAGACGACGACAGAGAGAAAAGAGAGGATTGATAGACATTGGCAGATCGATTTGAGATGGTGTCTGTCTTGTTGATGGCGGCTCCAACAAAAATTCTGGCAGCAAACTCGTAGAGAGAGATTGTTGTGGCCGCGTGTGGATGCAAGAAATGATGGGAGAAGAAGAGAGATATGGATGTGTGTGCTGCTGTAGCGAAGGCGGGCCGCGGGAGAGAGAGTCAATCATTGTGACACCTGCCCCGTCTGTCAGAGAGAGAGAGGAATGTCGGTTGATGCGCGTAGATAGCGGAGGGATGAGAGATGGCTCCACGCTAGAGAGAGAGGGGGGTAGAATGAGAAACAACATAGAGATCAATATTGCTAGTTTCATATTGCAAATACGAATCAAACGAAAACTGTTCTCGCACAAAACATTGTTCATTGCATTTTTCATCTGCATTTAGTAGAAATTACATTTTCATAAGTGAATTTTCATATATTGTAGATGTACAAATGATTTCCAACCCCTTAAAGTTAAGAGACAACTTTCTTGTAATTTTAGTCGATTCTCCATAAAGCTTTTTGTCATTGAAATGTTTTTTAAGATTCAACTATACGAGCATGTGAGTGTACTTTGTGTAAATCATCTAAATTTTGAGGGTGTTTATGATTGAGACCAAGTTTGTTTTTCATGAGTTTCAATGTCCTGACATGATTTTACACCCCACCCTGTGGATTGCCCTTGTGGATCGTCTCCTCCAGAACGTCTTTCCAGGTTTCTAATTATATGAAGAGAAGTGAAAGCATTGAAGACTGAAGATAAAGAGTACCCCACCCTGTGGATTGCCCTTGTGGATCGTCTCCTCCAGGTTATTGCAGTTTCTGATTATCTGAAGTAAAGAGAAGGGAGGCTATTGCTGAGGGTACCTGAAATAAAGAGCGGATTGAAGACCTAAAGAAAGGCTTGGACCGTGAAGACCGAAGCGAAATCCCGTAGGCGATTTCTCGCACTGTAGCGAGGGATCTATTTTATATACTAGCTGGCCCGCACTGTAGCGGCGGCTTTCATATTGTATCATCGCTCCGCACTGTAGCGGTTTTATTGTACCATCGGCCCGCACTGTAGCGGCCTGTTTGCATCATTCATTTTATTGGAGGCTTCAGTTCCGTTTTCGATTGTATCTTCGAGCTTGATCTACATCATGTGTTTCACTGCGGTATCCGATCGTCTCTTTCCGACGCCCACGGTCCCACGTCTCGACACTTCCAAGGGGCGAGGGACCCTACGAGGATCGCGCACTCTCCGGAGAGCACAGGCGAGGCGCCCAGCGCGCAGACGCCGCTCGCAGGACAGCGGGAACGGCGCACCAGAGAGGGGCCTGATCCAACCCCACGCACCGGCTTCCTGCCACGACCTCCTTCTTCCCGACAGCGACACACCGACCTATCGTGACACTTCCACCTATCGCGACACACCGACCTATCGTGACACTCCCAAGTATCATGACACACCGACCTATCGTGACACTTCCACCTATCGCGACACTTCCACCCGACCTATCGCGATACACCGGCTTAACGCATGAATTTTTAGGGTGAATTAATGGATTGAATTGAGGTAATTTTGGGATTAAATTTTGGACACATTGGGATGATATTAGAGCCTTAGAAGTGGGCAAAATACCTAAGAACCAGGGAGGAATTTCTTGAACCCTAAGAGCCTGTTTTGACCCCTAACTGCATGATTGGTCATAACTTCACCGTACGAACTCCGATTGAGGAGATTTTTGTCTCGTTGGAAAGCTTGTTGAGAATCCTACCTGGACCTTGACTGGCTTTTGTAAGAATCTTACGTGGGGTTTTAGATTTTTAAGTTGGCCTTTAGGTGGGACTAGGTGGTCATAAGATTTTGGGGGTACAGTGAGTTACTCCAAGGGGGGCCTGTAATTGTTGATGTGTGTCTTTCAATCCATTGTGGTAAAGGAGCTATATTAACTTGTGAACTTTTGCAGGAACATTGCGTGCACTCAAGGCATTCCAAGGCAAGCTAGCAAGGGTGAGTACCAAGCTTGGGAGAAGGCTTCCTGGGCTGGTGTAGCAGTCTGAGCAACCAGAGGATTGAGGTTGGAAGTTCTCTCAACCCTCCTTTGTCAATTCCTAGCTTAGGCTAGTACGACTTAGGTGTGGTGATTAATTAGAGCAACGCTAGGCACTAATCAAGTCCAAGAGAACTAATCAACAAAGTACAAGCATTAAGTAGAGCTTAAGTGCGAAAATTCTAAGGAACAAAAGTAAACTTGAATCGAGCAAATATCAAGTGCAAAATTCACTTAAGTACTCCTAACGACGTGATTTCAAACAAGAGCTTAACACAATAGTCAACTAAAAGGTCAAGCAGACACTTAGGCCGAGATCGACAAAGCCTCAGATCTTTGAAGCTAGTGTCAATCACACTGCTAGGTGTTGGGCCCAGCAGTTGAGTGATTACCCATACACTCCCCGATCAGAAACACGTGATTCTGAGATGTCCTATAACATGGAGAGACCAGTAGGTAGTTCAGGGGTGGCATACCTAGAAAAGCGAGAAGGACCTTACAAGACTCAATTGGAATACATCAGGACTAATCGTCTAGGTGCTCGCATCTACGAAGACGGCCTGAGAAGATCTGTGGTCCAGATTAAGAACCCCAATCAATCCCATGGACTAGAACACCCGGTAGTCAAGTTCGAGAATGGAGCATACCTAGATAAAGAAGGGACTATTTATGTAGTCTCCACTCTTCCAGATAGAACAGACGAGTTTGGGAATGTGATCGCAAAAACCAACATGGGTGATATAGAGCAAGGGAATTTAGAGAGAGAGCCTAGGACTCCCCGTGGTAAATCATTCTTGACCAGGATCATGACTCCAGAGTGGATTCCCCAGGATAATAAAAGCATAGACTTGCTTTTAAACCAAAAAAACGATGAGGCTTTTTGGAGATATAAGCCTGCCCTGCCTCACGAAGTAGGTGCTCTCACAATCTATGAGTTTAAAGATCATGATAGCCCAGGCAAAGTAACCTACCTAGACAATACATCAGAAAGGATCTTTGTGGTCACTGAGCATGGCAGACATGCCTACACATGGAAGGGTGAGTTTGTTTTTCCCCAACCTCGGTCCAATGTGTCCTACAGCCACCAAGGAGCTGGGACCTCCCAAGCTCATGGAGCTCAAAGGGATAGAAGTAGAGACAGACCTGAGGTAAGCTTTGCCAAACCCCTGGGAAGAGAAAGGTTGAGAATAGAAACGGATAGAGAAGAAACCGAGAGACCTAGAGCTCCAAGGAACCAAAGAAATGCTGATGATTTCCCTTTGCCAAGGCCAAGAGAACACACTTGGACCCTGAGGCCAACCCAGTTGGTGAAGTCCATGAAGAACTATTTCGATGGCAGAGGAGACCCATACGGTCATGTAGCTGAATTTAGACAAGTCTTGAGAGGCTGAACAAGTGGAGGACCTATTCACACAATACAATGCTTTTGGTCTAACCCTTAGGAACACTGCCCTTACATGGTTTCAACCCCTGAACGAGAGGCAGTTTAGGAGCATAGACCAACTTTTAGAGGCTTTCGTCACTGAATTCTCTAAGAGTGGCATACGGCATCATACCTCCTCCCTGATTCATAGCTTTAAGCAAACACATCAAGAGACGGTCAAACTAGCAGGAAGACGGTTTAGGCAATACCTAGAGGGGTGCCCAATGCCTGAGTTACCCACACCAGCCAAGCAAGTGGCTTTGTTCTTAGATGGATTGTTGAGCACCAAGCTCAGGTCATATGTATATCTGAAGGACCCCAGAACTATAGAAGAATGTGTTCGCATGTGCATAGACATTGAGGATAATTTAGGCGAGGAGTTGGAGCTATCAAAAATCTACAAGGATTCGGATAGCTCTAGTAGCCTTATGTCGGGTCAATCTACATCCATTGAAGAACTTGCAGAAAAGGTAGCTCAAAAACTAGGTGTCTCTAGCAAACAAATCCCAAGATTTGCACCAGTTAAGCGGTGCTATACTTGTGCAGGTGACATATGGCAAGTGTATGTCCCATTATGGCTCAACCCCAAGTGAATCCTAGTAGCCAGTACTGCACAATAGAGGGAAGGTACACCAACCACACCGCACAATACTGCCCTTATAACAAACAAACTGTCAGGCAAAATTACCCTCTTCCATATCCACAACAGGGTAGATACCAGAATCAGTACCCACCACAACAATACGGCAGACCACAACAACCTTATCAGGCACCTTATCAAGGGCAACACAGACCTCAACCAGTCCTTGCCCAGCAACCCCCTGCTCCAACCAATGTAATCCCAGTGAAATATGCATCTGCTCAAGAAAAATTGAACAGAGCCATAGTCCCAGTCACACCGTTGCTATTAGACAGTGATTCAAGTGACCATAGTTTTGACTCCACACATATTGACAGCCCACAGGCTTACTACATGCAGTCACCCGAGCATAACGAGCCATACTATTATGAGGACCCAAGTGAAAATAGTGGGGAGCCTGAGTATGCTAATGTCATGTACACAAACCCCAACTCTAGAACTCAACCTAGGCAGGTACGAGCGCCATTTCCTAGAGGACCTTGCTTTAGATGTCAGGCAGATCACCTCATACGTGATTGTCCACTGCCTGCCCCTACACAACCCCAACCAGTGACAATTCAGGGCTTTTGTCAAGATTGTGGGAAAGAGCATCTCTTACGAGATTGCCCGAAGAATCCCAATAACCTGCCAAAAATCACTCCTATCAACATCATTGGAATAGTAATAGACTCTACAGGAAGTGTAACTTCCACTGCCCCAGTGCATGTGGTCACTAGAGCTCAAGCCGTGCAGCAAGCTCAATGAGTAGGGCAGGAAAAGAGATCTGAGGTTAGTGAGACAGAGAGTATAGCCAAGAAAAGGACAAGGGCTTGGAGAGATAGCCGGGAGAGAATGAAAAGACAATGGTCACAGAAAATGAGCGAACTTGAAGAAAGCTTGAGAGAAACCAAAGCAAGGATAAGTGAACTCGCATCTCAAAACCACTCTCACACTACCCCTCCACCACCGTTTCCATCTTCCGCCAATCCATCACTTTCCATTCCCCAACCTTCCAATACACCACCCTTAGCCCACCCACCACCCAGAGTAGGATCAGTCCTAGCCGATCCCACTCCTGAGGATCTAGACATGATGCTTAAAGCATATCAGGCCAGAATCCAAGAAGGGCCAAACGTGACAGATCATGACAAATATTACCCTAGAACCGATCTAGAGTTAGAGCGAACAAAGCTTTGTGCTAAGATGGTAGAATTGGCGCAAGCCATGTTTGAAGCCAGTTGCTTGTTCAATGGCTCTAGCTCCACTAGAACGCCATTGCATTTTGATGGTCTATTAGATAGACTAGAAAGGTTATTGGCAAAGTCTAGGAACAGAGCCACCTACCAGGCTGAGGAGAGTGCAAGAGATAGGATAACCATTCCTCCCCAGGAAGCTTATGTGCCTAACTCCACTGAACCAGACACCTCTTCTTCTATGAATAGGTATTCACCAGAGTTCCTGAGAGAGATTCAAGAAGAGAAATGGGCAAAGGAAAGTGAAGTCCCTCCTCCCATTGAACTTGTGGATGATGCACATGATCAATTCCCATAGGACATCCCTTCTATTTATGAAGAGCAGGAGAGCGCCCAATCTCAAGAGAGATTAGACTTCGAGTCTAATTCCTTACAGGAACTACCCCATTTCACAGGCCCATGGGAAACCAAGTCAACTTGCATGAGAGCACCCATGGTCATGATAAGAAACGAAGATTCGGTCATACCTAGGAATACTAAGGTAGTAAAGAACACTAAAGTGCAGTGCAACCTCACTTTAGAAGAGCTACTCAAAGTTAGACTAGAAGTGTGGAAACACGTAGCCAAACAAGTGCCAGATATAGCGAAATCGTGTTCCCAGGTAGGATCACATAGAACAGTGCTAGAAATACCATTGGATAAGATAGGAGATATGAGTGAAGGAGAAGAAGGAAATACCTATCTCCCAGTTACCCATCAGGGATACACAACCAAAGCAATTTTGGACTCAGGTGCAGGAGTTGCAATTGCTACCACTTCCCTATGGAAGCGTTGGGGCAAGCCAGCACTCAGGCCGATGAGAATGAAATTGCAAATGGCCAATGGTTATATTGAGAGACCTTTGGGATTGCTAGAAGGAATAACTCTCACTACATGTGGTGTAAAGTTTGAGCATACATTTGCTATATGTGACTTTAGCAAAAACCAAGCCTATGAGATGATTTTGGGGAGACCATTTATGCGGCAGTTGCAAGTGGTACAGGATTGGGGAACCAATTCCTTGTATTTGCAACACTTAGGTGTTACAACCAAAGTCAATCTCAAGGATTACTCTCATAGAGATGTACCCCCTATCCAATGGAATCCCATCCATAGAGCCAAAGATGATACTGAGTCAGTGCATTCCATAGGATCAAGATCCTCATGGATGCATGAAGACACCCACTTATGGATGTGCAAGGTAGCAGTAGAAGAAGAGAAGAGAGAGAAAGCCAGAGAGGTAGGTGCAAAAGAAACCCATAGATCAATTCAAGACCCAGCCTATGCACCTGTAGTTTTTCCTGACGAAGAATTTGAGCCTCACGGCTGGGCTGAAATTTTAGCAACCATGGATGTAGCCATCAATGAAGAACAATGGACACCCCATTGTGACGAGGATGGCTATGACATTTCGGTCTTTTCCATAGAGCCAATCATGGGAGATTCGGTTTTAGAAGAATGCGAACCTAGCACTGATGCATTCGAGGATGCAAGTGACTCCGATTTAGAGTCAATCATCATGGACCCCCCATTTGCATCAGAGGAAGAATACTTCTATGAGGTAGAAGTTTACCCTCATAGACATGAAGAGCTCACTAATGATGTGAGATTAACCACCCAAGTGACCACCAAAACTGAAGGCAAGAAGAGGAAGAAGAAGAAAGTCACTCTGGAGGAAGAAAAATCCTTGTTTGAGGTCCCTGAAAACTTTAAAAAATATGAGATAGACGATAGAAGAGTCATGATAAGAATGCCTAAACGCGAGGCACAATCAGGAGAGGCCTATGATAGCAAGGAAACCACCAAGAAAATAGTTGTAGCCATAGAAGAGGGAGAAGAAAGATGCACCTACATAGGACATGACCTGTCAGAAGAAGAAGAGCAAGAGTTGATAACGTTGCTAACGGAATATAGAGACGGTTTTGCTTGGAGTTACAAGGACCTGAAAGGTGTAGACCCTGACATATGCTCACACACGATTCCCATGACCACAAATGCGAGACCCTCCAAACAAAAGCCATACACATACAATGACAACTATGCTGCCAAGATCAAAGAGATGATAGATCACTTGGTTGAGGCTGGATTCATCTATGAAATTGAGCACACTGAATGGGTCTCCCCCATTGTAGTGGTTCCCAAAAAGAATGGAAAATTACGTGTATGCATTAAACTTGAAGAAGGTTAATGCAGCCAATATCAGGGATAGTTATCCACTTCCTATCACTGAGCATCTATTAGAAAGGGTAGTAGGCAAGGAAGTGTACATCTTCTTAGATGGGTTCTCTGGCTACAATCAAGTAGCCATTGCACCAGAAGATCAGCATAAGACGGCTTTTGCCACAGAGTGGGGCATATTTGCTTTTCGGGTAATGCCATTCGGGCTTACCAATGCACCTGCAACCTTCCAGAGGCTGATGTGCCACGTGTTTAAAGAGTTCTTGAGGAAAAATTTGGAAGTCTATGTGGATGATCTTTGCGCTCACTCCCACATTAGACAGACCCATATACCTGAACTCAGACAAATCTTTGACAAGTGTAGAGAATATCAAGTCTGCCTGAACCCAGAAAAGTGTGTTTTCATGGTCAAGCAAGGCAAGATCCTAGGGCACATAGTGTCAAAGAATGGCATATCAACGGATGAGGAGAAAGTGAGAGCCATTGTAGAACTACCTAGGCCAAGGAATTTCAAGGAGGTACAAGCCTTCATGGGACATTGTGGTTACTACCTCCGGTTCATTCACATGTATGCCATCATGGCAAAGCCTCTGTATGCTCTTGGAACTAACTTTGAGTGGACTGATGAATGTGAGAATTCCTTCAATGAGCTTAAACGAAGATTATGTTCAGCACCAATCTTGAGCACACCAGATTGGAACAAGCCATTCCATGTTCATGTGGATGCCTCCAATTATGCTATTGGATGTGTACTTGCACAACCTACTGGTTGTCACGAGGAAGGATATAAGGAAGAGAGATCACACACACACTCTCACTCTCAAGGAGAAGCACACACACAGATTGAGGCAAGGAAGAATGATCTTCCTTCTTCTTCTTCTATTACATAAAAGGAATGTACAAGAATGACCTAAAAAACAAGAATACAACAAGTGCAATATATAAAGATCAGTACATAAGGAAAAACCTAATATCCGCGAATGAGTGAGCTGGCAAGAAACAAATGTGCCATCACTCTCGCTAGATAAATCTAATAAAGCTCATTGAAGTATCCCTGACATATATCGGTATGACCACTATACATGTCAGAGAAACGAAAAACTGATACGTGTCATCCTGGATCATCACATGTTGAGCTTGATATCTCAACACTCCCCCTCAAGCTCAACGCCATATCCTGTAATCCAAGCATCTCTCGAAACTTCTTTAACTTCTCAGCTCCAAGTGCTTTGGTGAAAATATCAGCAACCTACTCATCTGTTCTCACATAAACAAGATCAATATCACCTGCTAATACCTTCTCTCTGATGAAGTGATAATTTACCTCGATATGCTTTGTTCTAGCATGGAAAACAGGGTTCCGTGCTAACTGTATGCTGCTAAGATTATCACAATAGATAGTGATAGGCTTTTGCACTTCCACACCTAAATCTGCAAGTAACATCTCCAGCCATGATGCGTCACATGCTCCCATTGCAGCACCTCTATACTCAGCCTCTGTACTCGGCAAAGCCACAGTGGATTGCTTCTTGCTGCTCCATGTAATAGCTGCACCTCTAAGTAAGAAAAGAAAGCCACTAGTAGATCTTCTATCTGGAGTACTACCAGCCCAATGTGCATCGGTGTATCCATGAACCTGCAACTCCATACGAGCTTCATAAAACAATGCATAATCCAAAGTAGCAGTCACATAACGTAGAGTGCGCCTCAGAGCATCCAAATGTGGCTTCCTGGAACCTGCATAAACTGACTTTCAAGTCCAACAGTGTAGCTTAAATCAGGCCTTATAATTGTAAGATATATAAGACTTCCCACAATTTTCCTGTACATAGTAGCATTTTTCAATGCTTCACCTGATGTAGTATCCAATTTCAAATTCTGATCTAATGGCATAGAAATTGGCTTACAATCAGCCATACCATACTTTTGCAGCATATTCAAGGCATATTGCCTTTGCGACATCCATATACCTGTTTCTGTATGTATAAACTCAATGCCCAAGAAATAGCGTAGCACACCAAGATCTTTCATGTCGAATTCCTGCATAAGTAGTTTCTTTAGCTCTTTGATGCTTTCTTCATTATCACCACCTACAATCAGGTCATCAACATAAATAGCCACAATAGTGATGCCATCATCAGCCTTCCTTGCATATAGTGAGTGATCTGCATCACACATAGAGAACCCAATGTTGGTTAAGTAATTAGCAATCCTTGCATGCCATGCACGAGGGGCTTGCTTCAGCCCATACAAAGCCTTTTGCAACCTGCAAACTTCATATCCTTGTGTCTGTACATATTTACTTCTTCTTGTAACTCACCATGTAGGAAAGCATTATTTACATCCATCTGATGCAAAGTCCATCCTTTTGCTGTAGCTAATGCAACAAGTGTTCTGACAGTAGAGATTTTAGCTACAAGGCTAAATGTTTCCTCATAATCAATGCCATATGTCTGTGCATAACCTTTAGCTACCAATCGTGCTTTATACCTGCTTATGCTACCATCAGCATTATGCTTTACCTTGTAAACCCATTTGCAGCCTATGGATTTCTTTCCTTGTGGAAATGGAACCAGCTTCCATGTATCATTTCCATAAAGTGCAGCCATCTCCTCATCCATAGATTTTTCCCACATTACCAATTGCATCTTCAAAACAAGAAGGTTCAGCATCTTGTATTACCTTTGTCATGTAGGCACAATGGCAAGCCATGTAACTATCATATGTCAATCGTTGCACTAAATTACGCATCCTCCCAGATCTTCTTGGTCCTGGGTCACTTCTTCTTGTATCATCTCCATGTGCCCTTCTTACTCCTGGGGTCTTCACAGAGGGCAATCCAAGTTCCTCATCAATACTCTTTTCTGAACCACTTGAATCTCCATCAACATCGTCAAAACCTGCACCTGTTTTACTACCAGCAGAAAGCTTTTCTTTACCTTTCTTGGATGTATTTGATGAATTTGCTAGACTAAAATTTCCATGCAATCTTCCACTCCATGGATTTGAGTTGGAACTATTGCTTGGTGATGCATCCAATCCACTCAAAACTTGAGATTCTGCACTAGATTTTTCAGCATTTTCTTTGTCATTTGGTTCAAGATTCAGTCCTTCTTTGGCATCTGCATAGAAGCTTGACATTTCATCGAATACCACATCTCTGCTCACCTTCACCTGTCGTGTGAGTGGGCTATAACATTTGTACCCCTTTTGCTCAAGGGAATATCCAATGAAGACACATTTTTCTGCTTTCGGATCAAGCTTCGTCCTCAACTCATTTGGAACATGTACATATGCAATACAGCCAAAAACTTTCAGATGTGATAAGTTTGGCTTTTTACCTGTAGACTTCTCTTCAGGTGTAACTTGATGTACAGCAGGAGTCGGAGTTCTGTTCATGATGTATACAGTAGTATGAACAGCTTCTGCCCAATAACAATGAGGCATATTCTTCTCAGCTATCAAGGCTCTTGCTATTTCTGCAATATGTCTATTTTTGCGTTCAGCAACACCATTCTGTTGTGGTGTGTACCTGCATGAAAACTGATGCCGAATTCCATGGTTTTTTAGAAAATTGCTGAACTCATTTGACATGTATTCACCTCCTCCATCAGATCTTAATGTTTGAATGTACTTCCCTGTCTACTTTTCCACCATAGCTTTAAAATTATGGAAGTGAGTGAACACCTCGCTCTTCTCTTTCATGAAATATACCCATACTTTGCGTGTATAATCATCAATGAAGGTAACATAAAACCTGCAACCACCCATAGATGTGGTCTTTGCTGGACCCCAAACATCTGTATGTACTACTTCTAGTACATTCTCACTAACATGCTTGTCATGTGGAAATGATGCTCTTGACTGTTAACCAAATTGACATGCTGCACATACCTTTTGCATTTCTGCAACTTTGAAATTTGGTAGTCCATGGACAATCTCCTTTGACCGCATCATTTTTAGCCTTTGCAAGTTTGCATGTCCAATCCGTTTGTGCCATATCTCTATATCTGCAATAACTCCTGCACCTTTCGCAAACATGGCTGCATTCATTTCAGGAATCTTCACATTTAAGGTGAACATCCTACCCACTTTATTTCCTTTGGCAACCAATCGTCCATCCTGCTTGTACTCTTCTACATATAATCCATCAGCATTGAACTTGACTTGTAATCCTTGGTCAACCATTTGTCCAACAGAAACCATATCCTTTGTTATATTTGGAACATGCAACACATCAGCAAGATGTTTTACCTTCTCGTCCTCCATAGACAATGCTATGTTTCATGTATGCTCAATAGGATGCGATGTATCAGACCTGTTTCAACATATCCAGGAACTGGCATTTTCTGCAAACTACTAAACCATTCTACATGACTGGTCATGTGATTTGAAGCACCTGAATCAACATACCAGCCATTATCATTCGATTTTGAAACACCGACAGACATCGTATTCATCATGTGATGTTGGACCATAAAGAGCTTCTCAGAATCATCTGCACTTGTGGATGCATAGTTGTTTTGCTGCCTTCTGTTATTTTGATTCTTTAACCTGCAATCATGTTCAAAGTGTTCAGGTTTACCACAATTCCAACATCCTTTACTATCATTACCTGAATCATTTCTTTGGAAATTTTTGCGACCTCTTTGGCTCCCCCTGCCTCGAAACTATCCTCTTCCTCCTGCATGATTCTGTTGTTGACCTTGGTCTTGGTTACTGTTTCCTCTTCCACTTCCAAAACCTCTACCTCTGCCTCTTCCTCTGCTAGAGTAGAATACTTGCTCAGAACTGGGCTTTCCTTGGGAGTTTGAATCCTCACCAAGATTCTTTTCTTCAATAATCAGCATAGATACAAAATCAACAAAATTCGAAATATTTTCCCTGGTCTGTATAGAAGTTCTGAACTGCTTATATGCAGCTCCTAAACCACGAAGGCACACTTCCACCTTATCATCATCATCATCTACATTCACGCCAATAGATGCAAGTGACTCACATATGGTTTTGATTTTTAGAGTGTAGTCACTTACCGACATGGTGTTTTTCTCCAATGTATGCAGCTCGTTCTTGAGATGCAATTTCCGTGCCTTTGTATTGGTCTTGTACAAAGTGACCAAATTGTTCCAAGCCTCTCTTTTGGAGTCTTGGCATCCTGTATGTGTCCAATCATGCTATCTTGTATGCTAATTGATAGTCAATACATTACCTTTCGTGCTCCTTGATTCCATTCCTCATATGCTCTTAACTGTTCTACAGTCCGATTCCTTTCTGGTAACTGCGGAGCATTTTCATTCTCTCCTTTGATGTACTTCCAGTAGCCTTTTCCCATCAAGAAATTTGTCATTTGTAATCTCCAAGCATGGAAGTTGTTCTTGTCCAGCTTATCGCTCATAAGCTGACTCATTCCATCTACGTTTGCCATTTCTGCAACAATTCACAACACTGCAACACACTATAAGCAGCACTTCTTCTTGAACACTATTGCACTATGACGTGACAGTTCGATCTCAAAAAAACACAGTTTTCGTGTATCAACAGTACACAGAATCCCTTCAAATTCTGGATCTGGAATATATGAGTGTCACCGAACACAACGCAAGTTACAGTTTTTGAAACTTACCTGGTTTTTCTGTGGGCCCCACCTTGCGGGCTCGAAACGGAGGTCGAGATGGCTCCGAAACTTCGAGGTCTTCTACCTTCACGGCGATTTTCATAGCAAACGGAGGCCGTTTGTGAAATCGCGTTTTCTCCACGCCTTGCCACGTAGTCTTCACCGTCGCCTTCTCCATGAGCTCGCTACAGCCAAACTGGCTCTGATACCATGTCACAAAAAAGGATATAAGGAAGAGAACTCACACACACACTCTCACTCTCAAGGAGAAGCACACACACAGATTGAGGCAAGGAAGAATGATCTTCCTTCTTCTTCTTCTATTACATAAAAGGAATGTACAAGAATGACCTAAAAAAAATAAGAATACAACAAGTGTAATATATAAAGATCAGTACATAAGGAAAAACCTAATATCCGTGAATGAGTGAGCTGGCAAGAAACAAATGTGCCATCACTCTCGGTAGATAAACCTAATAAAGCTCATTGAAGTATCCCTGACATATATCGGTATGACCACTATACATGTCAGAGAAACGAAAAACTGATACGTGTCATCCTGGATCATCACATGTTGAGCTTGATATCTCAACACTAGTGAAGGTAATATGGATCTTCCAATTGCGTATGCCAGTAGACAGTTGAATGCAGCTGAACGAAATTATACCACCATTGAACGAGAAGGATTAGGCATGGTATATGCAGTTAAAAAGTTTAGACACTATTTGCTTGCAAACAAGTTTAAATTTTTTACTGATCACCAAGCTCTACTGTACCTGGTAAACAAGCCATGCAATACAGGTAGATTAGTAAGATGGTTCCTCTTACTAATGGAATATGACTTTGAGGTAGTGGTGAGGAAGGGCAAGACTCACCTGAGAGCAGATCATCTCTCAAGGCTCACATCAGGAGAGGCCCCATAAGGAGTGTCATATGACTTACCTGACGCTTACTTGTTTAATTTGGAAGTTGTACCTCAGTGGGCTAAGCCATTAGTGCCAGTATTGACATACGGTCCTAATCACCCGGTAATGCAGACAAAAGATAGAGAGATAGTAAAAGCTCAAAAGTATCATATCTTGGCAAGAAGCATGTACAAACATACGGAGCAAGGAGTATTAGCCTGTTGTGTGGAAGAGGACAAGTACGCTAAATGGTTGCAATTAGCACATGTAGGTGCATTATGTCACAAGGAAGGAGATAAGGAAGAGAGCTCACACACACACTCTCACTCTCAAGGAGAAGCACACACACAGATTGAGGCAAGGAAGAATGATCTTCTTCTTCTTCTTCTTCTATTACACAAAAGGAATGTACAAGAATGACCTAAAAAACAAGAATACAACCAGTGCAATATATAAAGACCAGTACATAAGGAAAAACTTAATGTCCACGAATGAGTGAGCTGGCAAGAAAGAAATGTGCCATCACTCTCGGTAGATAAATCTAATAAAGCTCAATGAAGTATCCCTGACATATACCGGCGTGACCACTATACATGTCAGAGAAAGGAAAAACTGGTACGTGTCATCCTGCATCATCACATGTTGAGCTTGATATCTCAACACTCCCCCTCAAGCTCAATGCCATATCCTGTAATCCAAGCATCTTCTGAAACTTCTTCAACTTCTCAGCTCCAAGTGCTTTGGTGAAAATATTACCAATCTGCTCATCTGTTCTCACATAAACAAGATCAATATCACCTGCTAATACCTTCTCTCTGATGAAGTGATAATGTACCTCGATATGCTTTGTTCTAGCATGGAAAACAGGGTTCCGTGCTAACTGTATGCTGCTAAGATTATCACAATAGATAGTGATAGGCTTTTGCACTTCCACACCTAAATCTGCAAATAACATCTCCAGCCATGATGCCTCACATGCTGCCATTGCAGCACCTCTATACTCAGCCTCAGTACTCCACAAAGCAACAGTGGGTTGCTTCTTACTGCTCCATGTAATAGCTGCACCTCCAAGTGAGAAAAGAAAGCCACTAGTAGATCTTTTATCTGGAGTACTACCAGCCCAATCTGCATCGGTGTATCCATGAACTTACAAATCTACACCAGCTTCATAAAACAATACATAATCCAAAGTAGCACTCACATAACGTAGAGTGCGCCTTAGAGCATCCAAATGTGGCTTCCTGGGAACGTGCATAAACTGACTTTCAAGTCCAACAGTGTAGCTTAAATCAGGCCTTGTAATTGTAAGATATATAAGACTTCCCACAATTTTCCTGTACATAGTAGCATTTTCCAATGATTCACCTGATGTAGTATCCAATTTCAAATTCTGATCTAAAGGCATAGAAATTGGCTTATAATCAGCCATACCATACTTTTGCAGCATATTCAAGGCATATTGCCTTTGCGACATCCATATACCTGTTTCTGTATGTATAAACTCAATGCCCAAGAAATAGTGCAACACACCAAGATCTTTCATGTCAAATTCTTGCATAAGAAGTTTCTTTACCTCTTTGATGCTTTCTTCATTATCACCACCTACAATCAGATCATCGACATAAATAGCCATAATAGTGATGCCATCATCAGCCTTCCTTGCATATAGTGAGTGATCTGCATCACACATAGAAAACCCAATGTTGGTTAAGTAATCAGCAATCCTTGCATGCCATGCACGCGGAGCCTGCTTCAGCCCATACAAAGCCTTTTGCAACCTGCAAACATATTCTGGATGCTTTGAATCTTCATATCCTTGTGGCTGGTCCATATATACTTCTTCCTATAACTCACCATGTAGGAAAGCATTCTTCACATCCATCTGATGCAAAGTCCATCCTTTTGCTGTAGCGTGTCCTGATAGTAGACATTTTAGCTACATGGCTGAATGTTTCCTCATAAACAATGCCATATGTCTGTGAATAACCTTTAGCTACCAATCGTGCTTTATACCTGCTTATGCTACCATCAGCATTATGCTTTACCTTGTAAACCCATTTGCAGCCTATGGATTTCTTTCCTTGCGGCAATGGAACCAGCTTCCATGTATCATTTCCATAAAGTGAAGCCATCTCCTCATCCATAGCTTTTTCCCAATCTGCATTACCAATTGCATCTTCAAAACAAGAAGGTTTAGCATCTTGTATTACCTTTGTCATGTAGGCACAATGGCGAGCCATGTAACTATCATATGTAAATCGTTGCACTGAATTACGCATCCTCCCAGATCTTCTTGGTCCTGGGTCACTTCTTCTTGTATCATCTGCATGTGCCCTTCTTACTCGTGGAGTCTTCACAGAGGGCAATCCAAGTTCCTCATCAAGACTCTTTTCTGAACCGCTTCAATCTCCATCAACGTCTTCAAAACCTACACCTGTTTTACTACCAGCAGAAAGCTTTTCTTTACCTGTCTTGGATGTATTTGATGAATTTGCTGGACTGAAATTTCCACGCAATCTTCCACTCCATGGATTTGAGTTGGAACTATTGCATGGTGATGCATCCGGTCCACTCAAAACTTGAGATTTTGCACTAGATTTTTCAGCATTTTCTATGTCATTTGGTTCAAGATTCAGTCCTTCTTTGGCATCTGCATAGAAGCTTGACATTTCATCAAATACCACATCTCTGCTCACCTTCACCTGTCGTGTGAGTGGGTTATAACATTTGTACCCCTTTTGCTCAAGGGAATATCCAATGAAGACACATTTTTCTGCTTTCGGATCAAGCTTCGTCCTCAACTCATCTGGAACATGTACATATGCAATACGGCCAAAAACTTCCACATATGATAAGTTTGGCTTTTTACCTGTAAACTTCTCTTCAGGTGTAACTTGATGTACAGTAGCAGTCGGAGTTCTGTTCATGATGTATACAACAGTATGCACAACTTCTGCCCAATAACAATGAGGCATATTCTTCTCAGCCATCAAGGCTCTTGCTATTTTTGCAATATGTCTATTTTTGCGTTTAGCAACACCATTCTGTTGTGGTGTGTACCTGCATGAAAACTGACGCCGAATTCCATGATTTTTGAGAAAATTGCTAAACTCATTTGACATGTATTCACCTCCTCCATCAGACCTTAATGT